>OY757904.1:141012798-141270298 GCA_963585895.1 Sepioteuthis lessoniana
ACGGATTATATTCTCCGCCTTTCCCATATCAATTAAATCAACAACTAAGTCCACAAATCGAGCAATCTAGAATTAAATCATTAACAAGAGGTCATGAACAGTAAAATGGTTTTCATCGAATTTATTTTTGTCGCCAGGGAAAAATGCTAATTCAATCAACTGAAAACTCCGCCTGAACGTGTCTTATAACAAGACAATAATTTGTGCTGTTTTATTTTTCTTGGTTTACTCTCCACTGTAATCTTGTTACGAAACGCCGACAGAAAGGCCTTCTAAAACAAAGGTTATTAGTTCAAGTTTTTTTTTTTTCTAAACTAACATAAGTCGTTTCCATTTCTTTCGTTGTACGAACGATGAAGATAACACTGAATGTTAAAATTGTCCATCGACTATTGCAGCCATTATTTCATTTTTTCATTATTTCAGTTTCTTTCATTTCTAATTATCTCTGCTTCTTTTTTTCAGGTGCGTCAAAAGTTTCACAATATTTCGTTAACGTGAGACACAATTCGACAACTCCTGGTGATTTTACCGAGATCGTAAGGTGGCGAACCACACAGGACAACGAGATGCCGAATTTGACTGAAACTCTCCGGCGGGGAGCACGGTCTCAGGATTCCCTGTTTTAGGCCTACTTGGCCTCGTCCAATGGTCAAAGTTTTTGCAACCCGAGTGAATTTTCTTGAATCCTCTGGTTTCTGAAATGCCTTTACTTTTCGCTTATCGAACGGTTATAGTTACTCTTGTTCACTAAGACTCAGTTCGAACGCGTAAGATATAAATTAACGTGCTGAACCAAGTTTCACGTTCATCTGAGTGGCTTTGAAATCATACACGAAGTGAAGCCATGTACAACGTGCCAATGCACCAGCTACCAGGATACTACCAGTCACAGCGGGTACCTTCCAGACTTTTAACTCCTTTGATCACGTTATATATGTGTCACAAAATAGCACATACTAAAACAGTGTAAACCTTTTCAATCCCTCTTGTTTTGTTTTATGCTTTTTTTCTTTCTCGAATTTTTCACTTTCCTTTATTGGCGCATGTTTTACCTCTCCAAATGAGACGTGACCTTCTTCACCAAACAAGATTGCACTAGCTTGAACTGACTCTTATTATTTAAATGTAAATATAATGTGCTGGCGCCAATCTCCTGCACGTAGATAAATTATCATGAGACCAATCCCTGAGAGAAGAAAGTCCACATCTAACAGTCGTTTCATAATTCCGAGCAGGTGGACCGATGCCAATAGGTGTGAAATTTTATACGACGCGTCAATTTGCCAAGGCACAGCTTCATACAAAATGGAAACTTTCTTTCTTAACCACACAGACTTTTCATCAAGTCCTATGATAAACGATACAAAAATATTCGAAGTAGATGCAACTAGTTATACGATGACCGAGTTTATCAAAGTTATTCCCCTGGAAATTATTGTACATACATTTTAATCATATATATTGCTAACAATACACATATTATACATGTTTATGAGAGTATGGTTCAATAATTATGTTGCATAACGTGGTTATTACCGGAACTGTTGGTTATAGTTTTTTTTTTAACTAAATGATATACTATGTGATTAATGAATAATGTTTGGTTGTTTTTTTTTTTTTTTGGTTAGGTTGACAATTTTTAGGCATGTCTAACCTCGTTAGGTTATTTTTCAAGTATTTTTCTAGTGTATTTTTAATGCATGTTTAGCAAGTCAGCTCTTCTTTATTTTATCATATCGCCAAAGCTTGAAATAACGCTGATTGTATCCCTTACTGGGGTGTAAAAACCTGATAATCGGTTTTTAGGTATGGTACTGAAGTCTTTGTAATGCTGGGTCTCAAGTTTTGGAAATATGATTAGTATTGAGTACCCCTTCATCGATATTAATCTCAGTTCCACGGAATGGAGGTACCAGTAAGAGTCCGATCTCTGTGTCAAATTGATCTGTTTTAAAATAACTCGTATTTGATGAAAATGAGTACAAAAATATGTTAAGAAACAACTATACAAAAAAAAAAAAAAAACATATATAAACGTGCAAGGTATTTACTTCCCAAACTGCTATGTATAAAACTATCTTCGATAACTTAAAAAGCCGTTAGAATAAATCCATCATTCAATCAATATTCTTCTTCTCATACAATTCACTTTGACCCATAAGTGGGAAATTAGAAAATGCAAAAATTCTGAATTAAGGTGAACAAGGGAGCGATGGTAACAAAATTCAACTCACCATCCCGAACTGGAGCCTTACTGCTGGTTTCACATTAGTATCCTATCCAGGAATCCCCTTTCGTGTGAGTCCTACGTGGTTAAGCGTTGTGTTTAATACATTCACACAGAAAAAAAAAAACATGCTGAAAAATAGCATATTTGTTTGGAAAATAAAAATTAATATTCTTTTAAGAATTTCCAAACTTACAGATTAATGACTGATTTATCTATTATTTAATTTTGTCGGAAACGCTTTCATTAAAATCAAACCAGTAAAAAAAAACAAAAAAACTTTTTAGCTGCGCAGAATGACACGCAAGAAAATATATCATTTGCAGCTCTGTTGACTTGAAGAATCATCAGCAATGAATTTACAACATAAGTAATATTACTCTATTCAGGGCACCTCAGGTGGTGTAATCTTTTAGTAAGCTTGACTAGCAAACCTGCAAGAGTGAGTTCGAGTGTCATTGGTGACCTATTCAATTGGCCTTGTGTCACATCGAAGCAAATAACTTCGTAAATTACAATATTACTCTATTCACTCAAAAATGCTTGCATTGCTTCCTTAATATGGACAATTACTTTTTCCTCGAATTACACCTACAAGAGAGAAATGAGTAAAATCAATCAAAACAAAATTCAAGTCAAAACATGTTACATTATTGCTTATTCATAATGTTTCGTTTCAACAATAAAATAAAATTAAATTGAATAAAACAAGTAAATTAAGGATTAGTGGTGAATTTGGTGGGTTGTAACACATTTGTGGGTATATTTTGATTTGTCATCTTCCCTGTCGTGTGCTACTCGCTGAGTTAGCCTGTATAGCTTGGGACACGCTTTCGAAATTCAGAGTTTTTGCTCGATTTGACTATGAACAATCTGATAATTGTTTTGTCACAACGTATCAAGGTAGCAATTATCACGTTACAACCAATCACTGCGGGTACCTTTCATGACTTGAACCGCTTCAGTCACGTGATACATGCGCTAAAAACAAGCACATAGGAAATACTGCAAAACATTTGACTCACCCTTGTACGGCTTTTCAGATGAAGGCAAACGTTACAAAGGAATAATGTCTAAAGTCTCCTTTTCTAATAATCACTATCTTAAAAAAATAACTAGATAAGCCAAATTAAAATTCTGAAAGCGTCTACTTTTATTTTACTTACATGAAAAAGCATGAACTTCTCTATTCCTCCATCGATCAATAAGAAATGAAATATACGAATTAAGATCAAGGGCTAAAAAATCCACAACATTATGTTTACTTCCTATTAAACAGCAGCATCAAAATAAACATAGGTCGACTGCAGTCCTCTTCTGCTCCAGGGCACGAGACATCCACATTTGACTATTATAATACGGATACGAGGATCATTAAATAAGTTTTCAGACTTTTTCGTATGGGCACTTTTTTTAAAAGTACACACATGAAACTCGAGTTCCCTTCGAAGTAATCTCCTTTGGCTGCAATGCAATTGTTGTACCGTTCTAATAACTTCAGCTGTGACAATCAGGTTTTAGTAGGGTGTATTCCAATTGCTGCTGTAGCTGTTCATTTGAACCTGAAATCATAAAAATTGGTCAGTCATCTCATAAGATGCATAATAATAAGATACTAAATTTTTAATAGTCTACGACAATTTTTAATTCCTGCACAAAAAGTCTGGAAACTTATTGAATTCACCCCGTATCTCAGCAAGGATAAATCATATCATTATCGATTCATCTAAACAATTTTAAAGATTCATTTGCAGTCAAAGATAAAACGATTGATAAATTTGTCCCTTTTAATGAAATAAATGTATCAAAATATATAAAAAAAAGTTCCAAATCATTTTCACTTTGTAAACCCTCATCCTCATGAATAACAAAATGAAATGATATGAAGTTTTTCCAAACATAATTGTTTTCACAAATTTTGGGAAATTTCCTGGCAAAAGATAAATAGATAAATAGACAATTACAAATATATGAAGGATAATTCATTATTTGTAGCAAGACAGAAAAAAATACTACATAGAAACTCTGGGAAAAATTCAATATGTTCAATTCCTCAAAAATTTTTTTAAGTCAATTCATGATAAACGTCAGTGACGTGATAATTATAATACGTCGATAAAATAGAAAAAGAAACAAAACAATAGTGTGGTGAGACTTTGTGCAATCTCCGACTCCCAATTTAACAGTCGGAGTTAATACAGAAAGATTCATTCGGAAAATATTTAGAAAAATATCAACATAAACTATTTCGAAAGGTCGAATAGAAACATATTACGAGTGATCACTTAAATGAAATATGTAAATTTTTATTGTTGTTGAATCAAATAAAAAAAAATGTTATTTCTGTTTCTGCAGCTATATTTAAATCTTCTAAGCTTTTCTCTATGAGTCTTTATTGATTGATTGATTTACTAATTTTACCATATGTAAACCCGTCCAGAATTATTTCATGCCTAAAAATTAGGGAATTCCTTTCATTGTGCGATTATATATTAACAGTTTTTGTGTAGTACATTTGTACAGTGATGTTATCAAATGTTATCTGATAAAAATAAGTTGCACACAGTGTGTATGGTTTCAAATATTCCTATCTAGGGCAAATACTTACATGGTTTCAAGCTAGTGTTTTTATTTAAGCATATTCATTTATTTACGTAGAGTTATAAGATGTCAAGAAACTATTAATAATCCTTAGTAAATAATTGTAGCTTCAAATATCTATATTTAATGCGAATACTTTACAGTAATATGTTATCAAGTATTCTTTCAAATACAAATAATTTTTAACATATGTATTTAACCTGTAGATCAGAGCCTAAAATGTGCTACTACACACCTATGGTCAGAGTGGACCCAAAGGTTAGGACAATGGAGGGTTTCTCTAGACACACCTCTCAGAGCTGTAGTACTGGTGTCTCACCAATAAATTCAGTTTAGTGTTCAAATCAGATCAGTTCTTTTGGGGGGCAATCCTCTTCAGAGAATACACGCAGCCTATCATAACTGATGTCGATAGGAAGGGTACGTTTTATAGTTCATATTAATAACAATTATTGTTGAAGAAACAAGGCAAGTAAATTCTGAAAAATTTCCCTACGTTGAATCGTGAAATTTATTTAGACGAAAAATCTAATTGAATGGTTGACAATAATGTCTATGGAATATTCAACGAATATAAATCTAAATTCCAATATTTTTCCAGTCTACTTGACTGTCGTCTGCCGTTACGACAACATGCAATCGCTCTTATGTAACATGTGTTTGTCATATATTATAACAAGGAACTAATAAAATGAAGCCAGTCATTCAAATATATTTTTCTTGTTGACAAAGAAAATGATTTCCCCAGACGCTTGCAGACAAGCAAATGAATGCTGTATCCATGGTTACCGGTTTGCTCAACATAATGATGGTTGCGCGTCAACTTATGCAGCCAAACATGTGGATACAGGCATACAGGCACTCACGTACTAAATGGAAGGGTCCGCAATATTGATTCCGCACTCATGAATATTTAACAGAATGGGGACATGGTAATTGTTACATAGTATTTCACAGCTCTGAAGATATTATGCTAACCTTCAGACTTAACTTCTATGTTTTTTTTTTTTTTCTTTTTTGCTTCTTTTTACTTTTAATTAATTAAACACTTTGCTGCTGCAAAAATGAATAGAATAAAATAAAATAAAATGAGGTTAGGCAAAAGCAAACAGGAACGTATAAGTAAGAATCTATAAATAGAAGAAGAAAATAAAGGCTCAATCAAGTCTTCTACTTTGATCTTTGTATTTCTTAAATATAACTTAAGGAATACTTTTGTTAAGAAGCGTATTCGCCGAGCGTTTGATCGTTTGGTTTACGTCGGCCATGTCACTTTGTATTCAATACATGCTTTTACATTGTTAGAGATTAACGTAATATATTTCGTAATATATAGCATTCATTAAAAGTCTAATCTCTTATTGTTTAATTTTTATCTTCCTTTCCGATTTTGTGTAGCAGTCAGATACAAATTTCTTTCTATGTTCTTCAAGTTACCAATTACAGAGGATGAGGTGGGTGCGGTCCAATAGCAAAACCTGCACTGCACCGAGTTGCAGCTCGTCTGTCTATCTTCTGATTCCTTCCTTGAATATATTCCCTTTCTTACGTAGAAGAAAACTCGCACATCTAGCATGGACATCCCAAAAAATATTAAAAAGTGATACCCTTCTACTGAAAAATTGAGTTTATGAGTGACATAAAAAAAACTATCTCTTTCATTCATCTATTTCTTTTTAGCACTCATTAAAATCTGGAAATTTCCTGACTTGTTTTATTCATCTTTTTGATTCTTCTACACACACAACCATGTACGTAAATACATAGAGACTACATATATTCACATATTAGTGTACAAGGACCGTCACTTTCACATGCATATATGCTACGTATATACGCCTACATAATTATATCGTCATGCATATACCAGTAATGCGTTATTGCTCCTAATTAACTGCACCCAGAGGTAGAACAGCTTATTACATATTCATCTCAACTGAAAAAACTTCTAAAAAGAAGATCTAATAGAAACAGATATTGATTATATTAACGGAAAGCTGGATGATGTAATGTAGAGGTCATCTCCCGCGACTAATAAAGCTGATGAAAGGTTGTATAGAAGGCAAGAAAGGGTCAAACTGTTGATCACATGACTTTCGGGGATCTTTGAAATGGGCCTGGCAGCTAATGAGAAACTGACTGATGGGCAAATGTTGGAGTTAAGGAAACCGCCTCCTGCCTCACATTGGCGTTGGACTATAATAGATCATTCTGTTCTTCCCTCGAATATGTTTCTTCCGGTTTCCCCGTTTTTTTAAGACTTGTAAGCTTTATTTTTCTATGACAACTGGTCTTAATGTTTCTATTCTTGATATAAACCCATGACCATTTCTACTTCCCGACTTTGACTTCGACCAAATTCATCGGAATTCGGCATTGCAACAAGGATCTGTCATAGAAAGTCGATCACATGCTAAATGATGTTTAGTAAAAGCTTTATCCAACCAAAGGAATACCGGGGCTCCTTATAAGACACCATAATCTCTTGCGGAATAAATTACAACAGTCACTACAGCAAAACAACACAGTATTATGAATATATGAACATTTTATGAGTATATGAAGATTTTAAAAAAGAGTTTTTCAAGCTCTCGGGCCTTTTCCTACTGCCACTATAAAAAAAAAAAAAACTGTTCAATCAGCTTGTGGTATAAAATACGCCAACTGCAGAGGGGTAAGACCCCCAAACGAGTATCCTGGATATGACTGATGGATATCCTGGATATGATATCTGATGGTGAGGTTTCTGACTGGGAGAGTGGAATGCACTTTTATTGCCATTACTCCCAAGTCCACTCTGCCTCGGAGTGGTAAGGTCCGTTTGGGTCCATCTATATGTCAAATGTAACTATTAAATCATTTCCTCTACTTGAAAACATTTACCTGTCCAAACAAATATCTAATGTTATACCAATCTAAATATGTCATTGCAGAAAACTGTATAAGTTAGACGAACCAAACATGCAGGACACTGCTGGAGAAGCAAGGACGAACTTATCAGTGATGTACTCCAATGGACCCCTGCATATGACCAAGCAAAAGCAGGACGACCAGCTCGAACATACATACAGCAGCTATATGAAGATATGGGGTGTATCCCTGAAGACCTGCCAGAAGCGATGAATGTTAGGGAGAAATGGCGAGAGAGGGTCAGGGATATCCGTGCTAGCGGCACGACATGATGATGATGAATGATGACACTGCGAGCAAACGAATAAATAATGTAGAATAGACTCATTAGTGCTGAATAGCAATACTTGAAATCATTTAACTGTGTGCTAATAGAAGAGCTCTGGCTCTTTCAGAATATTTTTACCCTCAAGCTATTTGCTAAAAAATCATATACCTATATATCCACAGAGTTTGGCATAATATAATGCTGATAATTTGCATAGTGTAATAGGAAGCAACCTTGATAATTTGAGTAGATAGCAATGTTCGAAACCATTTAGATATATGCAAATAGAACTACTAGTAATAATTATCAATACTTGAAACCATTTAATTGTGAGGAAATAACATGCTGCTATACCTAAATCCATTTAGCTTCATTCAAACAATAATTGAAATAATTGTAAACATTTATTGGTGTACACACAAATGAGATATGACTCAGTCAATGAATAATACCAACGTAATATTAACATAATAATATTTTGATTTATGTATGTACAATGAAATAACAATTATACGTATACTATACACCCCCCCAAAAATATATAGAGGTGTCCTCGTGGTGTAATGGTTAATGTGCTGGATTGCAGAATTGTAGTAAGCGATCTCGAACTCAAGTCGCTCTATTACATTCTCTTTCGGACAAATACCCTGGGTGGGCATGCAACGGCCATTGACCAGCAAGTATAGCACGGGATCTCGTTGTCCAGTTTAAGCATCCGTGCCTAGACCCATGTTAAGTTCTATGTCCAGATGGACTGCACTATTGCACTAAGTGAGCAGATGATCGGCAAAGTTCAGCAGTGTCCGGTCTTCCCCTCCCCTAATGCCCACTTTAAGCCGACTTTTGAGTCATTGAACTTGTGTCAAGTCCTTTCTGATGGGAGGCAGAGACAAATACAACTTTGGGAAAGGTATGACCCCACCTTATCCTCCCAGTTATGGGTTAAATATCATCACATCTGTTTTTGTGGAAGGATGGCTTTGTCATTAAATAACCCACGTGGGTTGATATATCATTAAACAAAAAAGCAAGACGCTCCCCCATGGGGGTTGAGCACTCTGGCGAAGGAATTGTCGGCCGCCCCTAGCGTAATGCAAAGCTCTTCGTAAGAATTGAGCACTCTGGTAGCCGATAGGGTATTAAAAAAATGTAAACAAAGGCTGCTGCTGCTGTTGCTAAAAATAAAATACCTTAAAATTCCCTTAGCCAACGTAGTCCGCTTGTAGCTGTGTGGTCTGAAACCTTAATCTATCGTACAGTTAGACGGGTTTCGATCCCGGCTTCGAGCGTCCTGCGGGTCTAGCCACACTGAAGAGTTCTGATAGAACGAAACAGTCTGTCTGTGGATGACAATATATATATATATATATATATATATATATATATATATATATATATATATATATAAGTGTGTTTGTATGAATCATTAAAAGACGCATCTTCAATTCGAACAATCCACCAACCTGCAATGTATCTTTAGTTTTCCCCCACCATCGACTAAAGGAAAAAGAGATTCTTCTCGTGTTAAACTTTGACGATGCAAGAATAGAAAATTAATAATACATTCATATCTACATGTTCTTTTACAAATGAGAATAAAGATGAATAAGATATTTGAAAAAAAATAGTAAAGTACTATTTATTTCTATTACTTAGGACAACATTAAATGGATCTATATATTTTTGCTGATATGCGCTTTCTTAACTCCCGAAGATATTTCTCTCTTTGCTGTTTCAAATATCATCTTTTTCTAAATCTTCTCTTTGACACCGTTCAAGATGTAATCTCCCGCTGTTGCTTATTTGCTGTGAGTTCCGTTTACTGATCTTATCAACGAACCATGATGTACATAAATTGGAAAAGTATTCAGCTTGAAACTCAAGGAAAATGGGTTGGAATAATTGAAATATAAATAAATGTCAGAACCAAATTGTAGCAACGAGATTATCGGTTCTTTTGCCATCGTGATAAAGTGGCAAACTCTTTTAGACATGTCTTCCTTTCTTCAACTTTGTCTTCGACAACGCAAGATTATAACTGTTGCAAAGTCAGGAACAACTGCGAGTCACCTGATGGGAGGTAAAACAACAAAATCACGAGACTTGTCAAGTGTTAGGACGTTTTTTCTGCTCTTAGTGTCAATGGGTTATCTCGTTTCCACAACCGATAAAAAGAGTGCATCGAGAAATCCGTCTTCTATTATTAGGATATACAAACACCCTACCCGCATTCCTACTTTGTGTGGACGGCATCGTCTATATGAACCCTCATCGCCATGTTGATGGCTCACCGATTCTAATGTGTTGGCAGGTTTTACTTAGCCTACCGGACGGGATTTTGAAATTTGTCAGCTTTTCTCAACTAGATTTTCAAAACGATAACTTAACTATTCGCAACCGATACAACTCGCTTTCAATGTTTCACATCCAGAAATGAAATAAAAAAATATTCCAATTTTGTAGCATAAAAAAACTGATAAATAAAGTGATTTATAAAAAAGATATTAGATTGGTCAAGCTGAGATCCTGTCTCGACGACCCGGATTAAAATCCAAAACGAAACTGTTTTTATTACAGATAGCGCTAATACTATTGGGAAAGGTACATATCCAACCATACTCCCTCCAAGTATGAGTAAATTTTAGGCCAAACTGGACACTTTAACTTTAGATTACTGAATTCCAAACTGTTATAATCCTCAAGAAAAAATGACCTTGTGTCACATCATTTTTTAAGTGATAAATGGAAGACGTATTGAGGAAACACGACAGCATTAAGTATAAGATTAGCTGCGTTTTTTATATGCATCACAGCAAATCAGATGCAGATTATCTATATCTGTCAAGGGTAGATGGGCTTTGTCGTCTGAACAAACAAGAACTCACATATGCGAATATAAAAGCCGACAAACAAAACCCTATAAGGCACATATTTTGAAGTACATGCTGAATCCAAATTGTTATTTGCAGACCCACCCAAAGGAATATGTAGATCAAATATCTGAATAATCGTCTCAACTGAATTTCAAATATAGACATGATAGGATGATAGCCTGAAAAATTAGGTAAGAATGTCAATAAATAAAAATATTCCCACTTTGCCAGGTTAGATTGTACATTGCGGAGGTCTTGATATTGAATTGTTGCTGTGCAAACTTGTTTGAATCACCATTTTAATGATTTCTTACCCGTAGAAAAAATCGATATCAAAATGGATATTATAAAAACTAAGTCTGTAATAAAGTGACCTGATCTGGTATATTATGTATTGATTTTAGAAAGACATGATATGGTTACCTATTTATGTACATGAAAAATATTTACAATTATAGAGTATAGCTGGAAATATTACAACGGTCATAACATCTACTAAAGTGCATTGAAAACTACTCTACACATTGACCATAAACATCTACGATCAGCGTATTTGATGCGTGGCATTTTTCAGGAAGATTCATTTTCTCCCTTGGCCTTTCTTTTATCATAGACAACATCATCAAAGATAATTCGTGAAAGAGGAATTGGCTCTCATCTTGAGAAGGATATCCGCGAGCTACACCATCTGTCTTTGATAGAAGATCTGAAAATCTTTGCTCAGTTGGAAAGTCACACTTGTTCACTTCTGGAAAGTGTTTGTCATTGTTTTGGTGATAAAAGGATGGATTTTGGCACGAGAAAATATTCTGTGATTAGTTTTAAAAGCAGTCGAAGAGAGAAATACGGGAATCCAGTTACCACATAGTGAGATCATTAGTAATGAAGCAACACCGAGTTTGTTTAAATATCTGATAAGAAGATAATGTCAAATGTAACAGAAAGAGTTAGAAATACAATTATGTTGAAATAAAAGACCAAGTTCAGTTTTAGAAATCACCCAACTGCGATGAACAACTGGGATATGATAGTTGTCATATACAGTTTTGCTATCAAAATAGACGTAGAAGAAAATTAAATGGCCTGATAAAAAACATCACAATTCTCTGTAGATCAAATTATTTAGCATTAATGATATATTTGGTTTAATTCTTCATTCACTGGAACGTTGGAAAATAAGGATTGGTTGGCATCAAAATAAAATTATTCAACATTAAATGTGTTGAAATGCCGTAAAACTAAAAAAAAAAAGACAAACCAAACCAGACCCTCATTATTATTATTTACTTCTTTAGTGTTTTTTACATCAGCGATTGCTGATGGTCTTTCTCTGGAGTTTGAGCGACTGCAAGTCTCCTCACGTCTCCAGGACTCTTCTCAGTATTCTCGCCGTTCTCACTAATGCTGTCGTTTAAATGGTCTCCAATCGTCCACCAACTTCCAAGTCCAGTCCCCTTAATAATCCTTTTGTTACTTTACCAAAATCACCAATCACAATTGGTGTAATTATCACTTTCATGTTCCATCGGTTTTTCAATTCTCTTGCAAGGCCGAGGTACTTATCCTTCTTGTCACATTCTTATAGTTTTATTCTGTGGTAAGCCGGGAGAGCAAAGACAATTTCGCAAATTCTTTTTTTTTGTTTGTTTGTTGATAAGGCCTGGTCTTCTGGCCGAGATTAAGTGATCTACCTTTATGTCAAATTGCCATCGGAGTTTATGTGTAATTAATATAATTATTCGTCTATCCATTGCTTCTTCTTGTTGCAACAGTATGGATCGGTCAAACTTTGATTATTTAAATTTATTTAATACTGGGTCTTTTCCACTTTTTTCTGTTGCTAAAAAGCAACTCTTTTTAAACTAAATCTTTTCAAGTTTAACTTTATCTAATTTTTACTGGCTTTCATTAATTACTTCATTGTTAAAATATTTTATAACTCGTTCTCCTCTATCAACTTACACTGTTTTTTTAATCGCAACTCTGGTTCACTCTCATAAATATTCATTATTCGTTTTACACATACCCTAAAAATTTGATAAATACATAACAATTTATTTGCAAAATGTAATATAGAATCCACCCCATCAAATCGAGTATGAGTATGATCTTAAACAACATCTCGTGTTGGGGAAACACTTCTGGAGCCTTTGGAGGATAGACTTCCCCTCTTATCGGCAATTACTCTCTGTTGTACTTTTATTTAAAGGGAGAGTGCTTTTTAAGATCCTAAGTATGGGTAAAATAGTTCTCTTTTAAAATTTATTATAAATATATTAGAATACTTTAGACCATCTAACTGTATACCAAGATTATTTTACTTCTTGAGAGTTTTTTTTCACATCAACGTAACTGAAGTTTGAGAGTCAGCACGTCTTATCAAGTCTCTAGGACCCTACTTAGAATTCTGGCCGATCTCAATAATGCTGAAGTTTGGACAGTTTCCACCCGTCCTCTTATTTCCATGTCCCCCAGTCCATCTACCATCACTTTGGTGACTGTACCAAGAACACTAATTACAAGTGGTGCAATCGTGACTTCCATGTTCCACATTTTTTTTCACAATCCGGGCTGTGCATGTAGCATTTAGTTTTATGGTCAAATTTAAATTCATAGTTCAATTCTCTGTCGATTACCTTGCCCATCCAGTCGTGCCAAATCTTATACTCTTTCAGTGCTCATTTTGCATTCGCTTATTTTGTGATTGATCGTTTCGTCTCTATCAGCAAATGCCCTACATCTATATTTTGTTTCATCTAATCTATTCTTGCTTTGATATGGTTAGTCTTTATGGCGTTGGATTGTGCTACTATAAAAAGAGATTCCGTCTCTCTCTTAATGTTTCCTTTTCTTAGCCACGTCTATGTGATATAATATGTTAATGATATTGTTAGTCGCTTAAAACGTCCAGAGTTTTTTTTCGTCACACTTTTATTTGCTGGTAATTGTCGTTCTGCTGGTCCTCGAGACGTATTATTTCTGGTGGCTACAATCAGTCGTCCTCCGCGCTTTTCAATGTAGACTTCGAGTCGTAGTATCGATGCATCAACATTGTCTTCAGGGCTCACATATCCCCTTCCTCCCTCTCTTCTTCATACAAATAGTCTGTCAAAGTCATCTCGGGGATGCAATGACTGATGCATGGTCAATAGTTTTCTTGTTCTTTGGTCCATTTGTTTAAATTCTTCTCTTGTCTCCGACAATAATGGTTCCAAGTATCTTACGAGGGAGACAGCCAAAATAGTAATCACTTTGACAAGGTTCCTGCAATAGATTTTTGTCTCCAGTAATTTTCTAGATCTTCTGATAAACTTTTATAACATGTTTTCTTTCATTTCCACTTGTTTGATGGTGTTAGTTTCTAATATTCCCATGTACTTGTAGGTCTCTTTTTCTCCGAGCGTTCTGATTACTACTTGATTTAGTAGTTCGACTCCTTATATCATGTCTGTTTAGGATTTTTCATTATTAGCATGGTGCATTTTTCTATGTCAAATTTCATTTCTATATCTTGACTCTCTATTCACTCAATTTGTATTATGGTCTCCAATTCTTATTCGGTTTTTCTTTGGCAAAATGTTTAATGTCATCAATTTACTTCAAGTGGTGGATCTTTTGTTGTGATTTACTGAGTTTGTATCCGGTGGTGCATTTCCTAAGGATGTGGTTGAGAAGTATCATGGCTATCACAAATAGTAATGGTGATAGTGCATCTCCCTGGAATATGGCGCTTTGGATCTTTACCTCTACTAAGCTTTTTCCCCTGCTGCCAATTCCACTCTCCAGGTTTGCTTGGTCTTCTCGATAAACTGTATTTTCGGCTATTTTATATATTTTGAAACAGTGTGGTATCCAGCTTTAGGGAACCATATCGTAAACCTGTTTTTGTAGTCAATCCAGGCCATTGCTAGATTTTTCCGTCTCGTTTTACTTCCTCTGTACCTTTCGTCCTCTTGTGGAATTACTTCTGTACCTCGGGGAAGATTCCATGGCTTATCAATGAGTAGTAGATTTTCTCCCTAATTTTTGCCGTTAGTATTTTCCACACCCTCTACAGTCACTTTATTGGTCTATAGTTGTTCGGGGCGGTTCTTTTGATGGGGTCTTTTTGGATAAGAGTGGTATTCTCTTTGGTAATTCATTCGAGTATCTCAATTTGTGCCGATAGTATTTTCCACATCATCGGTAGGCACGTTATAGGTCTATAGTTGGTTGGGGCAGTTCTTTGAGGGGTTTTTTTTTAGTTTACAGTGGAGTAGTCTTAGACCATCCATTTGGGTATCTCAATTTTCTCTATGCATTTATTCATTTCCGTATCAAGTCCGTTGTGTATGGAGGGGATTTCTTAAACCAAAACCCATGTACGCCTGGGGTTTTCCAGTTTGTTATCTTTTAAAGTCTAGCCTTTAGCTCGTCGGGGCGTATGTTCACCTTAAGAAACTTCTTGTTGTTTATCCATTCGGCTTTTTTGTTATGATCTTTCCGTTCATGTAGTTTGCTCCAAAATCTTTTTGCTTCCCTCGTTTTTAGTTTTTGATATGGCTTCATTCATTGTTGATAGAATTTTTTACGTTGTTTTGGAACGTCCTGTTTCGTCTGTATTGTTTGGCTTTTACTCGGCATCTTTTTAGTCATCCTTCTTTCACCTGTATTTTTGGTTGGTATCCACAAACTTTTTTTTAAGTTCAGGGTACCATGTTTTTCAATTTCGCCCGAATATTTCTTAACGATCGGTTTAGTATCCTTGCTAGTTGTCGTAGTCTTTTTGTCTGTGATTCAAGTCTGAGTTCCCTTCCAAGTTTTGACTTTCTTTCAATTGTCTTCAAGAGGATCTCAATTTTTTTCACAAACTAATTTTTCTTCTGCGTATATTAAATCGTTTAACTCCATTGTTTATCGGGATATTTATCTATAAGTCGTTCACTTTTTTGGTTTCAAACTCGACAGTCCTCTTGTCTAGGTCCTTGAAATAAGGTCATTTGGTTTTCTTTCAGACACGATTCTTCTAAAGGTATATACATTAGTTTTTTTTTCCTTTTCGGTCAGTGTTTGCTTTTGTGTATTTGCGGTGTATGAGTCATTCTCATGTAGTGACTGGTTAGCAGTTTCTGGCTCTCCCATATTTAGTGTCTCAGTTAGTGTACTAGGGGTTTGTTGATTTGTTTGCCGATATATTTGTTGGTGGATTTTCAGGATTTCAAAGTCAGAAAACAAACCATTCTCTGATATTGTCGTAACCTGGTTAGCGAGCCTTTGATTTCAATCATTCTTTTTCTATACCCTCTTTTTTCAGGGTTACCTATTTATCGCGGAAAATTTAAACAAAAGTTATTATTATTATTATTTCTTGAGAGTTTTTCACACCAGCGTTAACTGACGGTCATTCACTGGAGTCTGAGTGACAGAAAGTCTCCGCAAGCCTCCATGATTCTTCTCAGTATTCTGGTCGATCACGATAAAGCAATAGTTTGGATAGTCTCCTGTTATTTCCAAGTTTTCCGGTCCCTCTATAAATCCTTTGGTAACTGTACAAAGAACACCAATTACAATTTCTATCAACGTCACTCTCATGCTCCTCAATTTCTTCAATTCCTAAGCAAAGTCGATGTATTAATCCTTCTTTTCCCTTTCTTTCAATTTTACTCTATCGTCAGCCGAGACAGAAAAGTTCAGAATTTTGGAAGTTCTTTTTTTTGTTAATCATTATAAGCTCTGGTCATCTGGCTGAGATTAAGTGATACGTTTGTATGTCAAAGTCCCACAGGTTTTTGTGTGCCTCATTCTACAGGCAGATTCCGTGTTGTGCATATTGTCAAATTTCAATTTCTGTACTATTCTCAGTGGATCACTTGGCCCATCCAATCGTGTCTTGTCGCGCTGCCAGCCTAGCGGTTAGAGTGTTCGCTAATGGCCCGAGAGACCTGGGTTCAATCCCAGGTCGAGTCATACCAAAGACTCAAAAAATGGTACTTGGTGCCTCCTTGCTTAACACTCATCATTATAAGGTACGGATCAAGGGTAAAGTGGAGCATTCCAGGGAAAGGAGTAGCGCCCTCCCCTACACGTTGGTGTAGAAAGCTATCGAAAAGGGAGCCTTCGGGTCACCCTCGACTATGGTCGCCAACTTTACTTACTTATTCTTATTTGTCGCATGATCTCCTCCTGCTCTCTTGATTTCTACGTGGTTTAGCCCCTTAACCAAGCCTCCGGGGATCGTTCCAAGTTCAACATCTAATTTTGGTAACTGTAAACTTCCTGGGACGGCGAAGTCCACTATTCGACCTGGTTTTTTTTGTTTTTTGTTTTTTTACTATCACTAGTCTGGTCGTCTGGCCGAGAAGACTTAAGCCGTTTCTAACTCAAAATCTCCGGCATTATTGCATGTCTCATTCTCAAAGACGGATTACAAGTAGGAAAAGTTACTTGAACTCATATAATAATTTGCAAGTTATTAGTAATTGAAAAAAATACAGGAAACCGTATATTTGTAGGTTTCTTTTTCTCCAAGCGTTCTAATTTTGTCTTGATTTGGTAGTTCCATTCCGTCCGTAAGGTGTCATTTGCCGCTTTTCATTACTATACCAATTTCCATTCCTGTGTCCAGACAGTATATTCTGATTCTGTGAATTAGAGTTTCCATATTTTCCCCTTTTTGGAAAACAATTTGATGTCGCCCATGTACATTAGGTGATTGATCTTTTCCTGAAATTTACTAGGTTTGTATCCGTCTGTGAATTTCTTGACAATGTGGTTTAATGGTATATTCTCAATTATAAATAGTAATGGTGATAGTGTACCTCCTTGTAATACACCTCTTTAGATCTTTGCTTCATCTATGCTTTTCCATCCTGCGGTCAATTCTACTCTCCATAATTTCATGGTTTTCTCCATAAAGTTTATGATTTCATTTGATAACTGTGCTAATTATTTACATTGCTAATAGGGTCTTGAATCAGTCAATATGCTTGTGAACGCATATCTATTGATAATTCTCTGACCGATAACATTCTTTTTAGTACGTTTCTTTAACAGTGTGCTGTCGAAATGAATTACATACAGACTATGTTGGTATGTTATATGTGTTAGAAGTAAGTTGTGTCATAAAAGGCTCGATATACTGATCTTTTATAGGATGCAACTCATATGATTTATCTGTTAAAGAATGATAATCTGACACCTGAAAAAAAATCCGTATTGACTGCTCAAAATCAAGCCGTAAAACTATCCGCGAAAAAGAATATTTACATCACAACAGAGTAAGAGATGTGTATAATGCGTTCAGAATGGATAAAGCAAAAGAACCAATCGTTAAATGCCTGTAACTGAACTATGAAATTTTCGACAAAATATGTTGGTATTTCAACCGGTGTATAGAATGCAAATCAGGTGCCCCGTTGTAGATTATATAGAGTATAAGAAAACAATTCAGCTAAGATTTTGCGTGATTATTTGATAATATATGACCGGATAATTTTATTGTTTAGAAAATAATCGAAGTGAATATATTAGTGATGTAGACATCAACCGTGACAAGATAAGGGAAGTGGAATTCGAGAAAACTGACAACTGCTCAGTTTTGGATCGATCATGCCAGGTAGTGCATGACGCTGAAGTTGTACATTTTCTGAATGGGTCTCTCAATTCTATTCCTAAGAAAAAAATATCCATTATTACAGAATTAAATAAACCTAACTACATTAGAGAAGTCATCTCTCTTGAGCTGGGAAAGTGCTTTCTATCTACGATAACGTAACTTGCTAGGAAGTATGTTATATTTCCTGTGTTTAAAAACAATAAAATAAAAACAATATATATGGAAATTTGACACATAAACGGATAATCTACTCTCATCCAGAAGGCCAGATTTTATTGTAATCAACCAAAAATGAAAAAAATAAGAGAGAACTTGCAAAACTGTCCCGGCTGACCACAGAAAAAAAATCTGAAAGAAAGTGAAACGAAGGATAAGGACTTCGAGTTTGCTAGGGAAGAGAAAATCTATGGAACAAGAAGGTGACGATTATATCAATCGTGATTGGGGCTTTTGTTGCAGTTACCAAATAATTATTAAAGGGATAGCAGGACTTGGAAGTTAGAGGACGAGGGGAGACCACCCAAATTACAGCATAATTGAAAACGGTCAGGATACTGAGAAGCGTCCCGGAGACTTTAGGAGATTTGGGATCACTCACACTTCAAAGAAAGACCATCAGCTAAAACTGAGGTGAAAACTCTCATAAAGTAAATAATAATAATAACAATGATAATATCAATAATAATGATAATATATTACCTCACCCTTGCTAAGGAATAGAAAACACTGTGGAACGTGAAATTGACGATTATAACAATTGTAATTGCTACAGTCCCCAAAGGATTGGAATAATGCCTGGAGGACTTGGAAATAACGGTACTGATGGAGACTGTTCAAACAACAGCATTGATTAGATCAGCCAGAATACTGAGAAGAGTCCTAGAGACTTGCTGTCACTCAAGTCCCAATGGGAAACTCCCAGCGTTAGCTGATACGAAATATTCTCCAGGAGAAAAATAATAATGATAAATAACCAGAAAATTACTCGAGACAAAACTCTATAGCAGGAACCTTGTCAAAGGGATAAATACTTGGGCTGTCCCCTCGTATGATACTTGGGTCCATTCTTGAAGTGGGTCAGAGAACAAGAAAGCTAATGACCATGCACAAGGCATTGCGTCCCAGAGATGACTTCGACAGACTATATGTGTCAAGAAGACCGGGGAAAGAAAACTTGCCAACATTGATGACAGCGCTAATGCATCAACACAACGAATTTAAGACAATATACAATGGCGAGGGGGAAGACTATTAACAGCCACAAGAAAAAATACTTACGACCCGAGGATCAGCAGAACGACAAAAACAGAAAGTAAAAGAGGGAAGGAAAATGATTGTCGGTGGTTTTATACCATAAACAAGCAATATCTCACTTGAAAATGTGGACGTGGCTAAGAAAAGGAAACCTTAAGAGAGAAACTGAGCCTCTTTTAATAGCAACACAAAACAATGACATACGGACTAACTACACCAAAGCTAGAATAGATAAAACACAATATAACAGCAGATGTAGGTTGTTTGGTGTAAGGGACGAAACGAACAATCACGTAATAAGCGAAGGCAACACATTAGCATAGAAGGAGTATAAGACTAGGCACAACTAGGTGGGCAAGGTGATTGACTTGGAATTATGCAATAAATTGAAGTTTGACCATACGAACAAATGGTGTATGTACAACCCAGGATCTGTCCTGTAGAATAAAACACACTAACCCCTCAGGGATTTTGAAATACAATCAGATCACTTAATCTCGGCCAGACGACCAGAACTTATAATAATTAACGAAAAAGAGATAACTTACCAAAATATGGATTTTGCCGTCTTGGCTGACAACTGAGTAAAATTGAAAGAAAGTGAAAAGAGTGATTCGCACTTTGACCTTGATAGAGAATTGAAATAAAAACTGTGGAACACGAAAGTGACGATTATACGATTTGGAATTTGTGCTCTTGTTACAGTCACCAAAAAATTGGTACAGCGACTGGAGGACATGGAAATAACAGGACGAGTGGAGTCTGTCAAAACTACAGCATTGTTGAGATCTGCCGGAATACTGAAATAATACCAGGAGATATTGGGAGACTTGCTGTCACTCAAACCTCAGTGGGAAGCCATCCGCTATCGCTGATGTGAATAGCTCTCAAGGAGAAAAATAATAATAATTTGCCGTCCCACAAGACCACAGAGTGAAAATCAAAGAAAGGAAAAGAGAGACAAATAGATAGACTTTGCCTGGGTTGTGGTGCTCCGGAGAGAGATGGTGCTACCATTTGTTTACTAGTGCGTTCGGTATCGTCCCTATATAATTAGAAAAGATACAGGAAGAGTTGAATGTCGTCGGGTCAATCTTGAGCATACAGATTGCATTTTATTTTGATCGGCCAGAATAGTGAGAAGAGCCTTGGAGACCTTAGGAGACAATGTTTCTTGGACGTCAATGAAAGATCATCGGCTTACGCTTGTGAGAAAATATTGCAAGGTGTATAATAATAATAATAATAATAATAATAATAATAATAATAATAATAATAATCACAACGACACATAAATTGCTATGGAACTTTGACATTCACACGGATCACCTAATCTCGGCCGGAAGACCAGATCTTATAATAATCAACAAAAAAAAAAAAAGAGAATCTGCAAAATTGTCGACTTTGCTTTCCCGGCAGACCACAGAATAAATCTGAAGAAAAGTGAAAAGAAGGATAAGTACCTCAACCTTGTTAGAGAATTGAAAAAACTGGAACATGAAAGTAACGATTGTGCCAATTGTGATTGGTGCGTTAGGCACAATAACTAAAGGATTATTAAAAGGCCTGGAGGACTTGGAAGTTGGCAGACGGGTAGAGACTATCCAAACGACAGCATTGCTGAGAACGACCAGAATCCTGAGACGAGTCCTGGAGATTTAATGAGACTTGCTGTTACTCAAACTCCAGTGAAAAAACATCAGCTTACACTGATGTGAAAAACTGTAAGGGAGTAAACATTAATAATAATAAAAGAAGAAGTTTGTTTATTTGTAAATGGCAGTTACAGTTATTCAATACGAAAGCTATACTTGTAGAAGAACAGCAGTAATATTATTTTCCCATAGCATGGCGGATAAAGAGATTCAAACCTTTCTCAAAATGATCAGTCTGAAAGTTAATGTAATAGAAAATGGAAATGCTGTTTACGAGGCTGCAATTCAGCACTTTAGAAATCATGCTACAATGATACGCATTCCTGGCTGACCACATAATAAAACTGAAAGAAAGTGAAAAAGAATGATAAGTACTTCGAACTTGCTAGAGAATTGAAAAAGCTGTGGAACATGTAAGTGACGATTGTACCAGTTGTGATTGGTGCTCTTGGCACAGTAAGTAAATGATTATTAAAGGGCCTGGAGGACTTGGAAGTCGGCGAACGAGTGGAGACTCTCCAAATGATAGGATTATTGAGAACGGCCAGAATACTGAGGAGAGTCCTGGATACTTAAGGACACTTGCTGTTTTTCAAACTCTAGTGAAAAACCATTAGCTAACACGGATGTGAAAAACTCTAGAGGAGTAAAAAAGAATTTGTAAAATTGATGACTTTGCTGTCCTGGCTGACCACAGAATAAAAATGAAAGATAGTGAAAAGAAGGGAATTGAAAAAAACTATGGAACATTAAGGTGACAATTGTACCAATCACGATTAGTACTTTTGTTACAGTAACTAAAGGATTATTAAAGGGACTGGAGGACTTGAAGGTTGGAGGACCGTTCAGACTACAACACTATTGAGAATAGACAGAATACTGAGAAGAGTCCTGGAGACTTGAGGAGACTTATTGTCACTCAGGCTCCTGTCAAAGATCATTTGAAAAACTCTTAATGAGTTGTTAATAATAATAATAATAATAATAATAATAGGAAAACAAACAAAAAACAAACAAACAAACTATAAACGTTAACAAAACCCTTCTAAAACGAAAGGCCGGCATTTTATACGAAGCAATTTATTACAGCAGACTGAGGCAACCAGACAATAAAGAAAAAAAGAACCAATAAATTTCAAGACACAAGAAACATTCAAATATGCACCTATACTGTAAAAATATTTACTTGATGAAATGGCTCAGAATATCGAAAACTGCCTAAAGATTACAGACTCAGAAAATGGATGACAAAAACAAAAGATCTAATATAAACAAATAAAAACAACAATTCTAAAATGAAAACTAGACAGGAAACTAAATATTATTCACATGCTTAAACTTGATATAAAAACTATTACTTTCCCATGCCGTAATAAATGATTAATATTACAAGAAAAGAAGAAAAGAAAAATAAATGAAGCAATGGAATAGAAAAGAAGAAATGAAAGAGAATGAAAAAACAACAAAGAATAAATTAAGTAGAAATAAATAATTGGAGTAAAAAATAATGAAACAGAAGCGAAGAATAAATGAAATAGAAAAGAAAAAGTAAAAAAGTAACTAAGATATCTAAGAGCAAAGAAGAAACAAGATGGAACAGAAGAAACGAAAAACAAAAGACAATATGACTAATAAAAAACAAGAGGAAGCAGAGAAGAAAAAAATAATCATAAAATAATTGATGAAAAATGAAAAGGACAATTAAACCGGAATGAAGTAACGAAAAGAAAAAGAAAAAATGACAAGATAAAGGAGAAACAAAATAGCTAATCTGGAGGTGCCTGTGGTGTAGCGGTTATCGTCGTAGGAAATGGACACGCCGACAGGAGTTCATATCTTGGACGAGACTAATTGCATTTCACATAGCACTAATACCCTTGGGAAAGGTATGAATCTAATTATTCGCCCTCCAGCTATGGGTAAATAGTAAAGCAGACTGGGTTCTTCAGCCTTGGTGGGCAACTAGTCTAGGAGAAAGAAAACTCCGAATTCAAACCTGTTAAACTCCGCTTAAGAATTGAACTTGTGTCATATCCTGCCCGAGCAGAGGGGTTGGTAAATATGAAAATAGCTAATGATAAAAATAAAGATAATGACGTAATTAAAAAAGCTGGAAAAAAATTGCAAAGAAAATAGGAAAGTGAAAAGAAAATTGAACCAGAAAAAAAAAAAAGAAAAATTAAAATAATAAAACAAAAGATGAAATAAAGTGAAATGAAGAAATGAAACACAAAATAAAAACGGAAAGAACAAAAAAGAAATGAAAAGGAGGGAAGAAATGAAAGAGTAAAGAAGCTAATGAAAGAAAGTAAAAAGAAATGGAACATAAAAAAAGGAAATGAAGAAAAGAAAAGAAATAATTCTGAAAAAAGAAGAAATGAAAGAGAAAAGAATCAAATGCAAAAAAAAGAAAGAAAGAAAGAAAAAAAACTGAAGAAAAATTGAAAGATATATGAAAAAGAATGAAAGAAAAAAGAAGAAATGAAAGAGAAAAGAATCAAATGCCAAAAAAAAAAAAGAAAGAAAGAAAAAAAGCTGAAGAGCAATTGAAAAATATATGAAAAAGAATGAAAGAAAAAAGAAGAAATGAAAGAGAAAATAAGAAACAGAATGAAAAGGAAAAGAAGAATTGAAAGGGGAAGGAATAATAACATATAACATGGGAAAGTATAAATAAGAAGAGCAAGAAGAAATAAAAGAAAAATACAACAAAAATAAAAAGATGTAAGAGAAAAGAAGAAATAAAATGAAAAAAAAAATCAAGATAAAAGCTAAAAAAATTAAACAGAAAAGAAGAAATGAAGAAGAAAGGAAATAATGAAATAGAAATGAATTAAAACAGGAAAGAAGAAATTTAGAAGTAGAAAATAAACATCTTGCACAAAATCGACAGCCCGATACTGCAGTTAAATAAATCAATACAAAATTTTCAAATGATTCAAAGGCTGATATTTGATGGATTGGCATTTTAACATCATCTCCCACACCTGCATTTTGGAATATGTCAATGAGTTCAAAATCATCTAAGCAGTTATAAAATTCAAGGTTAAATTTATGTATGAATACGGAATATAATTAAATATAGAAGGGTAATATTTACGACAAGTAGTCATTAACTAACCTTTTTTCTTAGATGTGGCACGAGGTCAAAATGAATGGGGCACCCTATAAGACTCTCACTCACTCTTGCACGCTTGCTAGTCAAGCTTGTTAACCGTTACACTACCCGAGGCAACCAACATTTACGAGTAAAGTAAAGTTGGCGACCATAGTCAAGGGTGACCAGAAGGCTCCCTTTTCAATAGCTTCTACATCGAGGTGTAGGTGAGGGCGCTACTCTTTTCCCCGGATTGCTCCACTTTACCCTTGATACGTACCTTATATTGCTGAGTGTTAAGCAACGAGGTATCAAGAACCATTTTTAAAGTCTTTGGTATGACGCGACCTACGATTGAACCCTGGTCTCCCGGACCATGGCTGAACACTCTAACCACCAGCAAATGAGACATTTTTTTACAAGAAGTAAGCTATATAAAAATGTAATAGATTTTGTTTAATCAGTCTGCATGTTTGTTTGTTCTTTTATTGACATAATTATTAATTAATCTAAACTCGAAATCCCGAAAGAATAATAGTAATATCGCCAAAATCTTGCAAAAACATCGGAAAAACAATTAATATACATGGGTAATTTTGAAATGTTCACGAACTCCATATATTGTTGGAGACACTGATTGAAATAGTATAGAACTACAAAACTATTAAGGAAAAGAATCTAATAAAGATAATTCTTTCTACGCATGATGTCCAAATGGAAAACTCCGCAATAGACGAAATCACATTGCAAATAAATAAAATACTACTATAAACAAAGAAACAGAAAAAGAAAATAAAACAAGTCATTATTCATGAATTGCAACCAAATATTCAATTATGAGTCAATAAATCAGATGGAAAACAAAAAAAAGTAGCTTAGAATAAAAATAAATGTAGGAAATAAAATTTAATAAAGGTTTTACAAACAAGGCCAATATGTTAGACTGCATAAGAAGGGAACGAAAATCGATTCTTTCACGGGACCAGAAGTTAATCATTATGCTTACAACTCGTAGAAATTTCATCAGCAGACTAGAAGAGAGAAATTAGAAATAGAACTCATAAAAGTAATGATAATATTTTAAATGGCCAGACGAAATTAATAAAAAGAAAAGAAAATATACGTTAAACAATAAATCAAATACCACTCAGGACTGTCCAATATTAGATTTAAGGACAACAAAACATTGTAATTGTAAGGAAACAACATATGGAAAAAATAAAAAATAGGATGACGAAAACAAGCAGAAATTAAAGAAACATTTTATGATTGCAGCACAGGATATATTTATTACAACTAATTATCGCAACCTTAAAATAACGAAGGTGCAGGAAAAATATTTTTTTTTTTGTGAAGAGAAGTTGCAGTAAAAAAAAAAATAAAATAAATACCCGCAAAAAATGCATTAAACTGGGGAACATAAAAAAATGCTCTCACATCGAATATTGATTTTTCTAAGAATAATTGTTTCTTTAAAAAATGGTAGACACGAATCTCAGTTCGAAGATAAAAAGAATTGTAATTTTCCAGGAGAATGGACGGGAAGGAAAGAAGATTACAGAAAAAAAAAACTGTTAAATAATTTAGTACAATTTATGAAAGTAAACCTTAAATAAAAACCAATGCATCAGATTTAAACTTGGAAATTCATCAAATCAATGATGACCATCATCCTTAGAGCGTTTGGGACAATCAGAAATATACCGGAAAATTGAGGAGCAAGAAAAAATCCAGGGGAAATTTAAGTCTGTTCATTGCCCAGTCGGCTTGGGCTGTAGAATACACCAACTACCTCTCTGCAAGACCCCCTCCCACACTAACGAGTGTCCTGATAATATGACACTAAACAATCTGATGATCAGTCTCCAGTAATGCTAGAGCATTGGGGAATGTGGAGTACCACTTCATTGCCATCGATCCCAGGCACACTCTGGCCCGGAGTGGTAGCACCTGATAGGGTACTAACTATGGGTCAAACAGGAATAAACTGCGTATATATGCTAGACTGGATTATTTGAAATGGAACTCTTTTTGTATGCTAAACTGTATTGTTTGAAATGGAACTGTTTTTACATTGAAACTTTACTTACGCTAAACTGAATTGTTTGAAATAGAACTGTTTTGCATTTAATTGTGTGTTAACAAAACCTGTACTTATACTAAACGGAATTATTTGAAATAGAACTGCTTGATGCAAATGTATTGCTTGAAATAGAAACATTTTTAATAATCAAACTGAGTACTTATGCTGAACTGATTTGTTTGAAATAGAACTGTTTATTTATAAAAACGGGGATTTAAAATTAAATAACCTCCAAAACTGATTTGTTTGAAATAGAACTGTTTATTTATAAAAACGGGGATTTAAAATTAAATAACCTCCAAAACTCAAACAAATAAACAAAGTCTTTTCAGAACACGGTAATCATATGATCGACTAGAATACTGAGTCTTGGGCAGGTGAGATGACCTGCTGTCACAAGTATTTCAGCATAAAATACTGGTTAAGGCGTTTATAAAACTCCTAAATCTACGCAATGTGCTAACAGAGACGATTGATAAGTGAATGGTGCTAACTAGCACAAATGAAATTAATTTGGGTGGAGAAGGTGATTCACTGAGAAATGTAATTTCACCTGACAAGCAAAAGATCTATGTACAAACTAGAATTTGTCTAAGAACATAAAACTCGAACGATTCTCTAGGACTTGGAGATTTAAAAGGATTATCGAATTCGGGTCGAGGAAATTTTGCAGAAAGGTAAAAAGTATATGAATAGATAGATCTTACAAGAGAACTACTAAAATAATGAAACATAAAACTGTCAATGTTACCAGTCATAATGAGATCCCTCAGAACGATTCCAAAATGTTTGGAATAGCGAATGGGATAAATAGAAATACGAGGAAGAACTGAGACCATTCAGTAAAGATAAAATCTGAGATGAGTTAGAATATTGAGAAGATTCCTGGATTTGCTGTTTTTCGGATTTCACTGAAGTCTATTTGTTAGTAATGGTGTGAAAATTCACGATATCTTCGTTTTTACTATTTTGAAGAAAATCCTTTTTAATTGATTTACTTGTTTTTTGGTTGTAGTGTGTAACTTTTGCCGTTTGAAACTCTCAAAACAAGCTGTTGAGCTAGAATAGGAAGTAATTAGTGGGGAGAACATGAAATACGAAGAATTTCACTATGTTACGGGAAGTTAGAATAAAACAGAGGCCAGGTGGCCAGTGTCGAAGACAGACACGTTTAAACAGAAAAAAACAAAACAAAACAAAAAAAAAAAAAACTAAAAACAACAAATAAATACGGAACTGCAGTGTCTGAAATTATTTACTGTTTTGAAGATAATCCTGGTTATTTATGTTAGCTACTTTTGTCCTCGTCTTTGATTTTTAAATTTTAGATATATAAGGGCGTGAACGGTTAATATAATCTTTAACAAGTACCTCTGAAAGTCAATGGTAACTCTAATGATATGTAAGAATTAAATTATAAAACTTGAATCATTTAATTGCTCTTTGGGTAGCAAAGATGATCAGCTGGACGCAACGTGCGACCCTGACAACAGGTCTGGGTATTATGATCGGCAAGTGCTCCCCTGATAGCCAACATGAGGGAACCGTTCGTTATCGTACAAATGTTGGCTGCTTTTTCTTCAAGTACACGAAGGATGCCGAAAGGAACAACACAAACGAGAAACGCCAGCAAAAGGCATTGTCTAGGGAAGGCAACAAACTTGCACTTCACAATTATTTTAAGAGTAACTCTACACAAAGAGGCTATAGGAAAAGGATGATAGAGATCTGGAAAGAATGTGCGAGTTTTCAGACAACAAGCCAAATAATCGCTGACAATCGAGGACGATAATAAAGAAAGTTGGGTTTTCTAATCTTGAAATACAAGAAATACGCCAGGAAATAAATGGGGAACTAAGAAAAAATACCAATGCAATAACCGACTCACCGAATTCTGAAAAAACAAGAACAATCCAACAGAAATAAACAAAAAAATATAATAACAATGGAAATACAACACACTCAAACCTCACAGAAAAACACAAACACAAAAAGAGGAAATGAGTTTAGAAAACTTAAAGAGAATTATGTATGAAAAGAAGACTAGATTACTATCGCTAAGAAGCCAAAACTGCTCCCCATTAAAAAAAAAATCACTAATAAAAACGCAAAACCTGGAGGAGAAATTCGACTGGAAACGCAAATAAGAAATTTATGACAACAAACAAAAATAAAAGGACCGAAGAAAAACGCTTGAACATCTAAGGACAAAAAGGAAAAGGCAACGCCACTAAAACAGACAATAAACTCAAGAATATAAACCAAAAAGTACTGGCGAAAAAAGAAAGACTAAAACGATATGGAAACAGGATAAAACCATACAGAAAAATAGGAAATTCCAAAGCAACGGAAGAAATTTTTACCTGCATATAGAGTGAAATTGCACGAAGACATATCAACAACCGGATGACACGGAAACAAAACACTAGTGGAGCAAAATATGGATAAGAAGAAAACATATCAGAAAAATCTAATGGATTAGCAACATGAGAAAGACTCGAAGGAGCTCCGAAGGTGAAAATACACATCTAGCCACTCAGAGTCACAATCATAAAAATACAAAATTGAAAAACTCCAGGCTCTGAGTGTATAAGTGGACTCTGGTTAAAAAAAAATTCACCTTCATCTATGACAGAATTTGCTATCAAAATGAATAGATACTTACAAGAAGCAGACGTACCCGAATGGGTGACCAAAGAAAAGACCTCATTGATCCAGAAAGACCCCCTCAAATTAACCTCAACAGTTAATTACAAACCCGTAATGTACCTCCCTATGACGTAGAAAATGCTAACAGCACAAATCAGGTAGGGAATTTATAATCACCCAGGAAATCTTCCCCGAGTAATAGAAAGGATTCCCGCAAGTAGACCAGAGGCACAGGAGAGCTACTGCACAGTGATCAACACACCCTCAACGAGAGCAAAATGAAAAGAAAAAATCTACCTATGGTGTGGATTAACTATTAAAAGCCATATGATATGGTTCCGCAAAGATGGGTAATAAACTTTCTCAAAATGTACATGATACCTAACGAAGCCATTAAGTTTAACGAGAAAACCATGAAAACCTGGACAGTGTAATTAACAGTAGGAGGATAAAAGCTTAGGTAAAGATCCAGAGAGTTATATTCCAGGGAGATACAAAATCACCATTTCTACTTTTTAATAGCGAAGATACCACTCGACCATATAATTAAAAAAAAAGCACAGCCGAATACAAACTTATTAAATCGCAAGAAAAAAATCAATGAGATAATATATAGGGAGGAAAACAAACTGTTTGCCAAAATTTAAAAAAGAATTGGAAACCCAAATACAGGCAGTGAGAATATACAGCCAAGACATAGGGATGGAACATGTGCGGAAAATGAACTATGCTACTAATGAAAAGCGGGAAATGACACCTGAAGGAAGAACTGGAACTACCAAACCATGAAAAAATAGGAACTTTCAAAAAATACAGAACCATTTAAATAAAATATTTGCCTCGTAGAATGAAATACAAAATACATATGGTATTTTGGCTACAAAAATATGCTCAAATGAAGATAAAAAATGTCTGATGATATTTATATGAAGCACATGAAGTATTATCAAACAATATTTACGTCAACTATATGAGATGGTTACGCAAAATATGCCCATGAGAAATTTTAATTCAAGTCAGAAATATTTTATAAGTTTAGTTTCTAGGAATCAGCTGCATACATTAGATTTCTACCAAAGTTTGTGTTTAACACTGAACTTTGTAAGGTGCTTCTCGATTGAAATATAGCTTATCTTCAGGGATTGTTATTCATTGTAATATTTGAGCAAAAGTGACCGTTAATCGCAACACAAGTCTAACTCAAAAAGTGTAAGATTGCTAATACTCCTTGTTTTTGTATTAGGACATAATCCCAAATTTACTTTTATTTTCAGTTAATCTAAAAAATTTCTCAATAGTTTATGCTATTAACATGTAATATTTCTAATAGACCAGGAAAATATATTTGAATTCGGATTAAATATCCTAGATATAATAGATGCAAATGCAATACCCGTGAAAATCTTAGCTTGAAGTGGACATAACGTCTTTTGTCTTATCACTTTTTGTTTGTATGACTAAAGCTTGTCAGCAATGTCAAGTAATTCATTGTTTTCTCCATTTTTGGAGGATCAGAATAATGTAATATTTAGGAGTGCGATATAACAGAATTGATGAAACAAAGACAAACTGTCTTACATATTAGCGTTCACTTCGCTTGAGAGAAGCATTTATCCAATCTCTACCTTAGTTATGGGTAAATTCGTCGGTGTGTAGCTCTTTAGTCATGTAGACAAAGTCAATCTAAAAGAAGCAAACTGACTGAAAAAGACAGTAATCCTTATTCCGATTAAAATGATGACTCATATTTATTTTATCACATTTACCCAACCCCTCCGCTCGGACACAAGGTTAATTTTTAAGTGGAGTTTAACAGGTTTAAATTCAGAATATTCCTTCTCTTAGACTAGTTGCCTCACCAAGGCTGAAGAACCTAGTCAGTCCTACTATTTACCCGTAGCTGGAGGGAGAATAATTGGATTCATACCTTTCCCAAGGGTATTAGTTCTATGGGAAATGCCATCAGTCTCGTCCAGGATTTTGAACTCGTGTCGCCGTGTCCATTTCCTACGACGATAACCATTATACCACGGGCACCTTATTATTTATTTTATGGAGGTTAAGTGATTGAATTAATTCCACATTATATTTGCATTTTTTACAGTCGTTCCGAGTGAGAATTTTGGACATTGTTCAGTCGAAAAAGATTTATTTTTAAACATTTATTTCAGCCATAGATTAACCCTAGAATTTACTGCGATTCTGGAGGAGGTTAAACCCTAAAAGCTATGAAGGGGCACATTACACTCACCAAATCCCTCGTATAGTTACTTAACCACCAAAACCAGTTAATCTTAAGCCAGGAAACTCATTTTGCCTTTTACTTATGCCCAGAAGATAAGATCTGCCGAAACGTTTGCTTTGATTTGGATGAATTTTATGGCATAAACACTATTGTAGGTTATTCTATGTCAAACCCTGTTTATATATACATATTTGGGTATATACATAATATATGTAAAATTATATTGCACATAACATTACTAAACGAGCCTAACCTCTTTTTTATACCAAGTTCAATGGTTTCAAGTATTGCAATATAAAAGTCACAATTTAGCATCAATCGTTTGGTTGCACATAGTTTGTTCTATTTGAACTATAGGTATGACGTTATCAGGTGCTACAACTCCGAGTTTGAGTAGACCAGGGAGCAATGGCAATGAATAGGTTCTCTACATTCCCTAAATCTCCAAAACTGGAACCTCACCATCCGGCGGTTTAATATCATATACAGGACATCTCTTCGAAAGGGTATATATATAATCGTATAATCAATAATAAATTCTATCCTTCGAGTACTTACCTAAGAACGACCAACGTAGTGTACCATCTGAAATATCTACAAGGCGAATTATTTTCCTGTGTAATAAGAACCAGCGTCCTCCAGCCGACTACAACGTGTCAAGTGGTTTAACACTTCACTATTCCGACAGGAATCCTACACCAGAAAAATAAAAAAACAAAAAAAACTTTTGCGTCCCATCACTCTTTGCAGAAAAAAAAAATATGTCGATAAACACCTTGAAATTACGCCAGAAAAATTATTCCTAAACACGATGATTAATAAAGTTTATTTAAACACGCTGAACTTCCAATATAGTTACCACTTCTTAAAATGACTTTAACACATTTTCCTTTAATTTTCCTCCCTTCTTTCCTCACACCTTTGTAAAATTCTCATTTTCCATAAATTTTCCTCTCACAGGTTTTCCTTCTAATGTACTATTATATATGATTTGTTATTGTCTTTGTCATTTAATTATTTGCACCGCTCAAAGACTGCTTTAATTGGAGCCGAAAATACTTGGAAGACATTCGGTGCCTTCTGAAATTCATTTCATTCCAAACTATACCGAATCATACGGAAACTTGAACGGATCAAATACAGAATAAGTAACGTTGGTGATCTTCGTCGAGGGTGTAGTGGAGGGAACTACTTCATTCCTTGGATTGATCCACTTTTCCCTTGATCCATACCTTATAATGCTGAGTATTAAATAAATCGGAATCCGGTAACATTTTTTTAGTCTTTGATATGACTTGACCCAGGAATGAATCCCAGTCTCCCAGATCATTCGCGAATACTCTGCTCATTAGGATAATGGCCCTGTGTAGTAGCTATTGAAATACAGAAGAGAGCGTCATAAATATATTCCCTATTTAATCAAATGTTTAAAAGAGAGAATGATCTCTCTCTCTCCCTCTCTCTCTCTCTCTCTCTCTCTCTATATATATATATATATATATATATATATATATAGTAAGTTAGTAAAGTTGGCGACCATAGTCGAGGGCGACCAGAAGGCTCACTTTTCAATAGCTACTTCACGGAAATTTAGGGGAGGGGGCTACTCCTTTCCCTGGATTGCTCCACTTTACCCTTGATACTTAACACATCGCTGAGTGTTAAGCAAGGAGGTATCAAGTACCATTTTTAAAGTCTTTGGTATGACACGACCTGGGATTGAACACAGGTCTCCTGGACCATTGGTGAACTCTATACCCACTAAGCCAATGAGCCGGTAAGTTTATATATATGAGCATGGTAATTACGTCTGACAATATAAAATAAAATACTTACAAAAGCACTTTACAGAATATTAGCAAAGTAATAAGTGTATGATAAACTTTCAAACCATCTCAACATGCAACTTATGTTACTGGACTTATTTAAATCCAATTTACAGAATTTAAATTAACAAAAACTAATAAGATATCAAGTATTTCTATCTAAAACAGATTACTTGCAAATATAGTTAAGTGACCCATAGATTAGACAACATCAGGTGGATGTGGGAATAATGGCGATGAAGTTGTATTCTACACTCCCCACGTTCAGAACTGGAGCTTTACCATCAAATACAAATTAGCGTCATGCCTAGGATCAAAGTTTATAAGAGTATAGACATGGGAATATTTATCTGTGTTTTTTTTAAGAGTATTCTTTTGTAAGCATTAGAGGCATTCACAATGAAAATATATATTCGGTTCACCGATTTTGCTTCGGTATTTCATAAGCGATAGAAAAATTCGCATTTCTGTGTCATTCGATAAGGTTTATCATTAAAAACTGCACTTATTTGGTGCAGAATACTGAATTCTAAAGCCTGTAATTCTCATTCCATTAATCTCAATCATGACTTTCAAGATTTAGTGAGCATCTATGTTGAAAAGAAAATGGAGCTCACATACTTTTTTCGCAGTGCATTTTTTTAACGTAGAAGTCGCTCGCCTCATTGCCCAAATGGCGTGATAATGGATTCTGTCACTGAAGTGAATAGAACAAAAAATGTATTAAATAAATATAACGAAAATAAATGAAATTTAGCATCAGTTTGAGAGAGCGGAAAACGTTATCGCGAAAGTAGCAGTGAATAAAAAAAAAAAAAGAAAAAGTCTAAAACTGAATAAATAAAAGAGATATCAGTTGGCTTTCTTGAATAAACTTAAAATCCCTAGCAAACACGCATGATCGGCTTCCTGCACTCACATGGCGAAACATTTTTTTTTTTCAAATTTCGTTTTCGAAGATTTTATTTTGAAACATTTCGTAAAAAATATTTCTTTCCTAAACGCATTTTATTGTTTAAGCAAAACTATTAAGAAGTGATGTTTACAAATGTGAAATAATCTTATTTAAAGTGTTTTCAACCTCCGTGTAACTAAGAGCAAATCGTTAATGCAATGATATCCCATGCTTTATCTTAAAATCCATGGATCTGGCCTACATTGTGGTTACATAGCTGCGATGTTTTCTTATTGGTGAAATATATCGATCCAGGTAAAAACAAGTATATTGAATGTTGATCCCAAAACACGATTTTAATTTTTCCTTTGTAAAATGGACACAACCAAAACTTCTTAATTCATTTTTGACATTCGGCTATGAACTGTCTTTTGGCCGCATCGAAATCTTATCCCTGTTTTTGAGTAAAACGGTAAATCTTCCAAGCTGTAACCCTCTCAGTAGCACCGACTCTCACGAAAAACTTAGAGAAAAAAACTCGATCGGAACTATACAAGTGCTTTTTTAAAATGTGCTTTTTTAAAATAAATTCAGTTAGAATATCCTACAAAATAGCAGCTGTGCATGGATTCACTATTCATCTCGCTAACCAAAGAAAAGCAGGGAGAATACATACTAGGTACTGATGCAGAAGAAAAATAAAATCATAAACGACGTTCTTCTACGAACTCTTACAATGGACAATCCAATGTTGGTCGACCCGCAAAACCTTACATTCATCAGCTCTGTGTTGACACTGGATACCGTCGAGGAATGAAGTGGCGTAAATGTCTAAAATACATCTCCATTTCGACGCACGAGTTTCATCATTAATTCAACATTTATAGGAATGCATAATGTTTTGAAGCATATATTACGTTTCATAATATTTCTTGCAACACATCTAAAATTGAATGAAAGAAGAGCTGAAAATGAAATGACTAAATTCCATCATATATTTATGATACCATTTTTTAAAACTGAAACATCATAATTTCGGATGCCTCACTTATTTCTGGCATTTAAATCGAAGACTCCTCTGTCGGCAGTTTTTAAGCGTCGGATAGTTGAAGAGAAATACTAAAATACAAATTGCCTCAAGTGTTAGGCCCTCTATTGTTTTATCTGTTCGTTTTTTTTCTATCATCTAGTGATGGGACAATCACAGAAAAAATAATGAATAAAAGCTGATAGTATTTCGTTTTAGCTCAGAGTTTGTCAGTAACGTAATTGTATTAAAGATACATGTTCAAATCACTTGATAAGCTGGAGTCAAAATAATATCGTATTAGTCTATGAAATTTTACTTGTTTGCCATTAAAAATATCAGAATATCCAATCAGTAAACTTTTCCATTTTACCTTTGTACAGATATTGACAATGTTTTCATGTTACATTGTTATTACCTCCATCAACTCGGTTTTTTTCTTCTAATGAGACCAGGTCTTCATTCACTATAGTAAACTGAACAAGAGGCACGTTCTGTTTAACATTTATCACTATAGACTATTAAATAGACGACACGATTTCAAATCCTGGTCGAAGCTGTTGAAGCTTTACTTCACACTAATGCCCGTAGGAAAGACGTTAATCCATCTCCTCTCCTTCAATTTATTTTTAAATAGTTGAGTAAAGAATACTTTTTAGCCTTAGCACGACAACTAGTTTAAATTTTAAAAAAAACAGCAAAATAATTTGAATAATAACCAAAGTCTACTTGAAAATCACCTTGTTTGACTTTCTGATCGAGAAGAAATGTTTGGTCAATACATAGAGTCAGCTCAACCGAGTAATTCTTTGGTTCTACATATTGCGTAAATTGACGCGACATTTACCAATGGCAGTCCCTTCTGTCACGTATATAATCCATTGTCTTCAGTCACATGTTGCAACTTGACGTTCTGTTCAAACTTTAGAAGGATTACGTTTACAGTGCCACTACTGTCAACTTAGAATCTCACTTTCCTTTTGTTCCATGTTGCGTTAGCATATTATATTTTACGTCACTTTTCTCTTTCAGTACTCGCTCATAATACATAGTCAATGTAGCTGGAAAATTCAAAGAGAACGGGGATGACTTAATACTTGGGTCAGACCAGTGGGTATTTTTCACTGAGGTGATTCCTTGACAATTCGTTTCAAATTGGTTTCTATGGTTACATCGTCCGTATATTCTATATCAAAAAACGTACAATAAAATAAAAGTATTTCTTAATCCGCCTAGACTAGGTACTTCGAACGTCGATAGATTTAATGAAAGAAAATGGATTTCCACTAAAAAAATGCAAGAATCAGACGATACCCTGTACGAACTATGACGGATGCAGACTACTCTGATGACATAGGTACGTGTATTTGCCAGAAGCGCTAAGCGGAATCCCAGATGCATAGTCTGAAGCAGGCAGCTGGTGGCATTGGCCTCAGTGTGAAAACAGACAAATCTAATTCCATGTGTTTTAATCAGAAAGGAGACATCTCCAAACTAAATGGTGGTTCTCTAGAGTTATTTGACAAGTTCACGTACCACGAAAGCAACGTAACATTCTTACATTTTGGCCTTTGAGCGAGCAGTCAATCAGAGATGCACCTGTGTAAATAAGCGGAAGAAGATCACGTGATCTAAGTGGAAGCAAGTGGGCGTTATGAAATAATACAGACAGATGCCGGTAGCAGTTGAGTTAGTTGGAGACAGGAAGGCCAGAGTAAGAGCCAGCTTGCAGACTGAGAACGCCCCGCTGAGGGCAAGAGCCCTCAGCGGCCTCCGGTTGAGCAACACCAGCCAAGATGCGGAAGAAATGCTAGGTGGGTTGTTGAAGAAAACACAGCTTGCTATGGTCAAGAGAAGATATTAGGTAAATATAGCAGTCTGCTCCTGTCTCCACCCATCTCTCACTCACCACAGAAACATCAACCCTTTTGAGAATATTTTTTTTTAAACTAGTGTGTTTTGCTCGTCATTATCTTTGATTATGTTTCCGCTTGTATTTGTATTATGGCTATACAACAACATCTACAGAAAATGACATCAACGTGCAAATAGCAAAGGTATGAAATTTTATCGATAGGTTATCGATCATATTGAAGTCAAACTTACCCGATAAAATAAAACACATATTTTCCGAGAAGCAGTCGCGTCAATTCTAATATATAGAGGCACCACATGGAATCTGACAAAGCATATAGAAAAAAGTGCTAGACAAGAATTACACAAGAATGCTCCGAGTCATGCTGAATAAATTCTGGAAGCAACATCCCTCAAAACAGCAGCTGTGTGGCCACCTACCTTCCATCTCTAAACAATCCAAATAATAAGAGCAAGACATATAGAAAACTACTGGAGACGTAAGGGAAAAGTGATAAGTGATGTTCTCCCATGAACCCCTTCACACGGACGTGCGAGAGTTAAACGACAAACCAGAATTTATCTACAACCGCTCTGTACATACACAGGATGTAGCCTAGAAGACCTGTCGGAAGCAATGGATGATAGAGATGAATAGCGAGAGAGATTCAGAGAAATCTATGCTTGTAACACAGCAGGATGATTTCATTATAATAATAGCAGTCATGGCACGCCGATTACACTGACTCGTTTACCTCTCACTATTTTTCTCTTTCATCGTCAGTCCTTATTGGCCAGAGCAATTTATAAGACCTCGAGACGGTATTCAATGTTCAGAGCTCATGACTTGTAAGTTTTTACTGGTATGTCTATGTGGAGGAGTCTATAAGAGAACAACGCTTATATATTCGTCTTTCCCTCAGCATTTCCAGCAGGTTATGCTTGTCTTTCTCGAGAGTGGCACATAGAATGAGGCAAGTAAATATACATAAGAGAAAAATCTGAAAATTCGTCACCGATCAAAATATTTATTATTGCATATTTTTATCCTTTGTAGCTTTATATTCCAACACAAGAACAGCTTTTGTCTTATCATAACTACAAACGGATTACCTTTTCACTTAATGAACATTTATTTCCAGATTCAACATCATCCCTTCCAATTGCGTAATTAAAGGTCACCCAAGTTGAAAAAATCATTAATTTTTTTGAAAAACAAAATTAGGTGAAATCCTTTTCCCTTATATCTACGTGTAGGCTAACTTGTTGAAAGCTTATTTGGACTTAATCACATTCTCTGTTTCATATCAACAGTGGTATACGTGTTTATATTTTTTTTTTTTTGACAAAATAAAAAATAAAGACGAATTTTGAAATGTTAATAGATAGATATACATTTCCGTACTGATGTGAAATTTATATAGATTCAGTGTGTTTTTCTCGTGATAGAAACTAGATATTAAACCTGACAAAAAAATAAAAAATAAAGAAAATATAAATATTTCTAAGATTATCCCTAAATTTTGCGAAAAAAATCGCGATTGATCACTCGAGATGCGTAAAAAACTAAGTTTAAGAACACATAAAAAAATCACTAATATTAGCAAGACTATATATATTTATATACATAGCCTTTTATGTATGTTTCGCTATCACCGTAGAGGATGGTAGTAATGAGTTTAGGAAGCATCGAATGTACAAAAGTAATGTTCTTCTTTGTAGTTTGAACAATCGAGTTATTTTCCTCTTACGCAGATTTGAAAATTCAAAACCTGCATGAAAAACATGAGACCATTTTTACTCTGCAATGCATCTTTTATAAGAACCGCTTTGTACTGCGACGTATTGTGCATATTAAAACAATTAATCCTTTAGTTAATTAAAAATGAACAACCATAAAATTCCTTTTCCTTATGCTTATATGAATGAACGGTAGATGTTCTTGATAGGTATTTAGATTAAGATAAAATCTCAATACATCAGTAAAAAGCAGAAACAATGAAAATGTTCCTTTTTCTAAAGACACGTCTCTAAATATTAATATCAATGCCAAAAAATGGAAGCCAAATTTCATTATTAATCCTACCTTCCCTGCTTTTTCTGCTGCTGTTGATGAGTATGCCACTGTCCAACAAGAAAACTTCTCTAAACCAAAAACTGTGAAGAAAATCTAATATAAAAGAATAAATAGCTAGGCAATCCTCCTAGTGAGATACCTCAGAAAAAAACAACAACAAAAAACAAGAAAATCTATAACGATGCACAGGGCCTGTACCTCGACAGAGTCTCTGTGTCAAACAAAGAAGGAGGAAGAAGAGAATTTACCAGGGAAGAAGACTGCGTAGATGAAAACATTCAGGAACTTGGGGAATTTAAAATAGAACAAATAAATACTGATTACATCTAGCAACGGTTATTAAAACAGAAATACCGTTGGAGTTAACAGAATAACAATCAAAAAGTCATGAAAAAAAGGGGAAGAGAGAAGATCTGTATGGATATATCAAATGACCAACAAAGTAAATTGCAAACGAGAAGACCTTTAAATTTCTAATCAAGAAAACAAGAAGAGAGAAATTGAATCTATTTTACTGCCACCACAGAATGTCATAAGAACCATAAACGTCGAAGGAAAAAGTCTTAATACGCAGGAGTTAATTGCCAGTTTAATCCATATGAATATTTTTTTAAAAATAACAATAATCAAACACAGCAAACTGGTACAATAGGACACCAGAGGGAAATGACAAGTTGAGAAAAGCTAATCGTTAGGAATCATGCAAAAGATTAGATTTTCACAATACTAAAAAAGAGTATGAGAACTAAGCAGAGTATGTTGTAGAAAATAAAACGCTTAAAATTATCTGGGCTTGAGATACGAACGGATAACAAAATCCCGTCAAACGACTAGATCTAATTGATAACGTATTATCTACTGGATTTCGCCGTTCCAAGGAGTAAAAATAAACGAAAACAAAATTATGCATAAATACATTGATCTTGCCAGGGAACTGAGAAAGCTGCTGACGATGAAGATGACGGTGATAAAAAATAACTGTACCCTTTCAATGGTCAACAGAGACTTGAAACTGAGTCTAGTGGTCTGGAGATTAGGTGTAAAAGGTCATCCAATACTACGGTCATTTCAATACTGTTGAAATCACCTAGACAACTAAGATAATTTCAGGAGATCTGAGGTGATTTTATGTCTTTCATAAATCAGTTAAAAACCTTCAGTTAAAATTGTGAAAACTTTGCAAAGTTCAAAATGATAGCAATAAACATTAGGAATAACAACACTGTTCCTCTTATAGCCTCGTGCCCAGTTGACTGGGGTTGTAGAAAAGGCCAAGTGGTTCTGTGCAGAGGGTTAGGTTTCCTCCTCCCAATGTCGGTCCTGGATATGACACTAAACGATTTGATGGTGAGAGTCAAGCCCTGAAAATTTGGAGGAGATGGAGTACGTCCTCATTGATAATATCGCCAAGTCTACGCTGTCCCGGTGAGGTAATACCAATTAGGCTATCGTATATGGGTCAAGTAAAACTGTTTAACTATATAACTGTGTTCAAACAAATAAATGATGTTAAATTGAATCATTAGTGTTATATAACGATTTTAGGAATCATTTAACTGTGTGCAAATAAATCAATCGATGTTAGATAGCCATAGTAGAAGTTATTTAAGCGCGTGGAAAAAATGATCAATAATAGATATAATTAGTCATGTTAGATAAGGATACTTGAAACCGTTTAACCCTCTGCAAAAATTGAATGACTAGTATTACATAACAATGCTTAAAACCATGTAACTTTGTGAAAATGAATGAATTGTATGGGATAGATTTATTAGTGCGATCGTTAAAGTCTTGACACAATTTATCAATGTGTAAACATTATCAATACTTGCGTAAGAAACCAATTAGCTCTAACTTAATAAAAGAGAAGATTATTCAAACTATTCCCTGACAAAGCTTATAGGCATAACCATTTATCTGGATGCAAACAAATGAATGATTTGGGCTTTAATTGTCTGTGTTACATGGTAATACATGAAATCATTAAGTTGCGTTCAAACAAATAAGCAACGGGCTCGTTCAAAAATATAATCAACAAACTCTTTACTTAAAAATCATAAATATTTAATATCTATACGTATAAATAGGATTTGACCTTAAACAACTTGAAAGAGTTGATGTACCATAAAACCTATCCAACTAACGAACCAACCAATCTATCTTCATCGATGTTGAAATGCATAATGATAATAAATAAAAGAAAAAAAGAAGAAATAACTGAACGAATGCAAAAACTCAATTAGTTAAACTTCAAAGCGCTCAGAGAAAAATAAACCTGCGGAGAGTAATCTTAGAAGATACCATAAACCAGATACCTAAAAGTAACAAGTAAGGAATATCTCAAAATAAAACGGAAACAACTGGACACCTACATCTGTAGCAAAAATTTAATTAGAGGAATAAACACAATACCCTTGCAAAATACTCTGAAATATTAAAATGTGTTGCTTACCGTAGTAAAGGGCGACTAGAAGGCTCCCTTTTCAATAGCTACTACACCGAAGTGTAAGGGAGGGTGCTACTCCTTTCCCTGGATTGCTCTACTTTACCCTTGATACGTTACCTTATATTTCTGAGTGTTAAGCAAGTATGTATCAAGTACCATTTCTATATTCTTTGCTATGAATTGACCTAGGACCGAACCCAAGTCTCCTGGACAATTGGCGAATACTATACCAACTAAGACAACGGCTCATTGGTTTAGAGGGTAGAGTGTTCTCCAAAGCCCGGGAGACCGGGATTCAATCCCTGGTCGAGTCATACCAAAGACTTAAAAATGGTACTTGATAAATCTTAGCTTATCACTGGCAATTGTAAGGTATGTATGAAGGCTAAAGTGGAGCAATCCGGGGAAAAAGAGTAGTACCGTCCCCTATGGCTCGGTGTAGTAGCTATTGAAAAGGGAGCCTATTGGTCACCCTCGACTACGTTCACCAACTTTACTCTGAAATATGGAGGTATTCAAATATTTAGACGCCAGAACGAGGTAACTGATAACGATGTATGTGGTGCCTTCAATAAGTTTCCAAATTTTTTTAATACATGAATTTAAAATTGTCGTTGACTCTTGAGCGCCCTCCCCTACACCTTGGTGTAGTAGCTATTGAAAAGGGAGCCTTCTGGGAGCCTTCGACGAAGGTCGCCAACTGGATTTTTACCTATTGCTATACATCTTATGAGATGACTGACTAATTTCTATGGTTTCAGGTTCAAATGAACAGCTACAGCAGGAATAGGAATACAACCTACTAAAGCCTGATTGCCACAGCTGGTGAATTTCAAAAATGCAATCTGGACATGAGAACACTTTAGAAGGACGATATGCAATAAAATTCTGTAATAAACTTGACACTGAAACGTAAGGAATGCTTCGGCCTGCTTTCGATCATCATGCATGAATCAAGCATCCGTTTTTGAGAGATATAAAAGATGAAAGGAAGACAGGGAGTCTGTGAGGGATGATGTGAGGTGTGGGAGGAGTAAGGGAGTCAGAACACCAGAGTTGATTGGCCAAATGGCTTGGGTTAGTATTAGGGTTACTATGTTGAGATTTTAAGCTGTTCAGGAAGAGATTCTGTCGTAAGAGGCCAGCACTCTTCAAATTGGGTCAGTGGCATTTCTACCAGGACAATGCACCAGTCCACAACTCCATCCTTGTCACAGACTATTTGACCAAGATGGGCATCAAGACAGTTCCTCACCCTCCCTATAGTCTAGACTTTGCTCCCTGTCAATTTTGCTTATTCCCTAAGCGCAGAAGCTGTCGGTATGAGACAATTGAGGAGATGAAAGAGGCTGACGAAGGTCATTGACACGCTCACCCAAGAGGACTTCCATGGGGCCATCCAAATGTCGTTGGAACGGTACAACAAGTGCATTGCAACTAGAGGAGACGACTTCGAAGGGGACTAAAGTTTCATGTGAGTACTATCAATAAAAGTGCCCATACGAAAACAGTCTGGAAACTTATTTAATTATCCTCGTACATGCCATTTATCTCCAGTAATGAGCTCGGCATAGGCGTTTTCAGAAAAGATGTAATCATTATTATTGTATTGAAAAGATGTAATCATTATTATTGTATTGAAAAGATGGAATCATTATTATTGTAAGTGACAAAAAGAATACGCAAGGAAGTACGAAGAATAACTAAATAAAACAATTTCTAAATGTAGTGACAACAAGAAAACAGGAATAATCAGTACAAAAGGAATTATGAAATGAAGAAAACAAAATAGGAAGAAAAAACCTGTATTGCCAGAATTTACGCATGAGATAACTCCAGTAAACTTACATATAATAATCTTGAAGAGAGTATTTGCATCACAATAAAGAGTGGGTGTCTTCGTGGTGTAATGGTTAAACCTATGGACTGCGGAATCGTTGTAAGCGAGTTCGTACTCTAGTCGCGCTATTACGTTCACTTTTGGGCAAATAGCCTTGGGAAAGGTATGAACACCTTATCCTCCCAGTTATGGGTTAAATAGCACCACTACTGTTCCTCTTGGAGAATAGCTTTAGCATGAAGTAACCTACAAAGGTTGATATGCCAAGAAACCAAGCCATCACTATAAAGAGCAACTTAGAATGTTACCAGAAGAACCAATGGTGTAAAAGCTAGATTAGATAAGAGAATAAGTATAAAAATCGAGATGAAATAGTAAAACACTTTTTTTGGAAATGTATTTTTCAGTACCGATATAATGTATTTTTCTTTTATAGTTAATTTGTTCATCAATGTTTTCATACTATAGAAAATGGTTTTATTTCAAAACAAATTATATTTTGACTGGTTTAATATTATTAGAATATGTACTTTTATAGAATTTTTAAATTAATGTTCACATAATAAACACAAAATCATATTTCTTTCCGCTTATTTATACGATCAAGACTCTTTTCAGTTTTAGTTTCTTCAGTTTAATGGCATATCAAACTTTATGGGTTACTTAGTGGCAAATTTATCGAAGTCGAAGAATGGCAATAATACTATTCAAACCATATCTGGGGGATAAGAGGTTTCATGACTTTGCCAAGTATATTAGTTAGGAAGTGAATGTGGTCATGAAATTGGAGTTCAAATCCCATTTGAGCCATCATTTTAGATCTTTAGACTTTACGCCGCCACTACGACCTCTATCCATATCCTAAACAACAGCAATCTATTAAATATCAATAAGAACCGTTGATGAAAATAAAATCATTTAAAAATCGTTATATGAAGTTAAGACTCAGAATTTATCTCTTCTTTATCAGAAGTCACTATCATTATCATTTTTACAGCATAGTAAATACGAAATGTGATAATTATTAATAAAATTGGTAAAATAAATGGAAAGTATCGAGATATCTTCCTTTGTTTTCAACTTAATAACGAGTCGACACTGAATGAAGTAAACATTACCAATAAATGACGATATGTATGTGTAAACCGTCTCTCTGTCTACGTCCATTTATTCGAAAATAAAAAGTAAAAACATAAAACCAGTTTTTGTCCAAGGATAATCTTGATGTAATTTTTGTTCTTCCTCTTCTATGAATATACTCCACTTAAAAATTAACTTTGAGTGGCATTCTACTTGTGGCGAAGGATTTTGTTAAAATATATTCTATAAATAGGCACATAAAATGTAACTTAATAAATAAGCCGACATTCTAGTTTTCTAACGGATTTATTCTAACACTGAAATAGATATAAAACATTGTCACGAAATATTTCTCTTTCAACCTTAAAAGTTACGTTAACTTTTAACGGGAAAGCAATAGGAATATTTACAAGGATTAAAAATCTTTAGACATAATCCATTCTATCTTTTATTAGTAGAAGTATACGTTTCCTTTGAAGTCGGATTAGTTATTGTAACATCGACGTTGTGTTGATTAATGTGGAGCTTAGAATATATCTCACGAAACAGAAACTAAGAATAAGAAAAGAAGAACAAAGATACGATTGGAAATATCATTCTGATTTATTTTTCGTTTAGAACTTTTTATGGATGGGACCTCGACAATGTACTTATTAAAGAACAACCATCATATTATCACTGGAGAAATAAACATGTTTAGTGTGAATTAGGATGCAAAATCTTCCACATTTTAATACCAAGTTCTATCTATCTATCTATCTATCTATCTATCTATCTATCTATCTATCATTATATCTATATATAGTAATTTACAAAGATCTTTGCTTCGATGTGACACAAGGCCGAATGAATGGGGCGCCCAATGAGACTCGAACTAACTCGTGTAGGTTTGCTAGTCTAGCTTGCTAACCGTTAACACCACCAGAGGTGCCCGATATACATATATATATGATTTTAGAATATTTACATATTACTCTTTGTCTGAATTAGTTCCATGAGTCCTATTAGTGGAGCTAAGGATACGCAGACCCTATCTTCTGTCGAGAGATAAGATTTAGCTTTAGTACAGAATTTAGTTCTATTTCAAACATTTCAGTTTAGTATGAATAGGCAGTTTCAATGTAAAAACCAGTTCCATTTCAAACAATCCAGTTTTGCATAAGTACACAGTTTAGTTCTATTTAACTCATAGATAAGACTCAATCAGTTAGTACCACACAGGGCCAGAGTGGACGTAAGAGTGAGGTTCCCGTGGTGTAGTGGTTATTGTCGTAGGAAATGGACACAGCGACACAAGTTCGAATCCTGGACGAGACTGATTGCATTTCACATAGCACTAATACCATTGGGAAATGTATGAATCCAATTATTCTCCCTCCAGCTATGGGTAAACAGTAGGACAGACTGGGTTCTTCAACCTTGGTGAGGCAACTAGTCTAGGAGAAGGAAAACTCTGAATTCAAACTTGTTAAACTCCGCTTAAAAAATTGACCTTGTGTCATATCCTGCCCGACCGGAGGGGTCGGTAAATAGGGTAAGAGGGGGTAATCTGCATTCCTTAAAGCTCCAGCATTACAGGATCCTCACCATCAGATTGTTTAGTGTCATATCTATGACACTGGTTGGGGTTGGGTCTAACATCCTCTCCAGAGAAGCAGTCGGTGTTTTCTTCAGGCCCAGCCGACTGAGCAAACAAAGGTTGAGTATTATACTAATGGTGAATCTCTAGTTCGGCAAATCTACATAGTTTCTTTTACTCCTTCATTGCCATTACCCACTGATCCTTTTTGACCCAGTCTGTTAACCCCTGTCACCGTCCCATTTATGATTTATTCGATTATTCGAATTCCATAGGAACATGAGCAAAAAAAAAAAAAAAATAAAATAAAAAGCAGCACAAAAGAGGTAAACGTGAATGTAATATAAACGTTATTCCATAACAAGAAGGCATAAGACAATGCAAGACAAGTTGAAATGCCTTTAAAATCAATCCATTATTCTTTAAATCATTATATAATTCTCGGTTGTTTATTTTTTCTTTACGCTGGTTTGGTTTGGTTTCTTCGTTTAATGGCATATCAACCTTTGTAGGTTATTTAATGCCAAAACCATTCTCCTTAAAGAACAGTAGTGGTAATATTTAACCCCTAGCTAGGAGGATAAGGGGCTCATATATTTACCTAGGCTATTTGCCTGGAAGTGAACGTAATAGCACGACTGGAATACGAAATCGCTTACTACGATCCGCAGTCCATCGCTTTAACCATTACACCACGAGGACACCCACTTCTTAACGTTCAAGTCATTTTCAGAGTGATTTATAAAGAGAGATTTCCTCTATTTTCTGATCAATCAAAAATGATAATCGATCTTGAGATTAAATAGAGTTGATACGTATCTAATTATTGGATATCACTATTAATCCGTTTATGATATATGATATATATGTAGTTTAACTTTAATATAGGTTACCACACATCTGCCTCAAGTCAGGCTCCAGTTGTATAACTGTCAGTCCTAACGTCAGTATAGCCTGTCTTTCTACATAAAGTTCTGTTAAGAATACATTTAGAAAGAAGGGTATTTTATTAATACGTCATCATCATATCGCGCTGGTAGCACGGATATCCCTGACCCTCTCTCGCCACTCCTCCCTATCGTTCATCGCCCTAGGTAGGTCTTCAGGACAACATCCCGTATCCTCACATAGCTGCTGAATGTACGTTTGTGCTGGTCGTCCTGCTTTTGCGCGGCCATGTGTGGGGATCCATAAGAGTACATCTCTTATGAGTTCATCTCTGCTTCTCCAGCAGTGTCCTGCATGTCTGGTTCGTCTAACTTGAATAGTTTTCGTGATAGTAGGCAGGTGGCCGTACAGAAAAAATGTTTTTTCCTCTGTTTTCTTAAAAACCAAAAATAATAATCGATCTTTATTATTATACAGAGCTGATATTTATCTAATAATTGGATATCCTTGTCAATCCATTAATAAGATATTTCAAATATGTGCTGGTTATCATTAATATAAGCAACCCCCAGTCTGCTTCAAGTTGGACGTCTGTAAGTCCTTCAGTTTTAAATAACCTCTGAATACTTAAAAATGATTTTAGAATACTTTCATAAGGAAGAGCATTTTTTCGTACATATGTATTGGAAAATACTTTTTTGATTTGTTTTTAAACGAATCTCTGGTCTTTTGATAAACTTAAGTGTTTGTATTTCAATTAGAACTATTAAAGAAAATTCTTAATTCATACCAACTGTAGTCCACATAACAAATTGACCTTGCTATACACCCAACACGTAGCGGACGGATTGAGAAAATGGTTACATTTAATGGGTGTTGTATCAAGTAAGAAGCCCTAAAAGCGTGACGGAGAAGACCTAAAAAAGAGTTATTTTAATGAATATCATTATTATATTATGTAAATTAAATGGACGACAGTAAAGAAAAGAGAGGAACCTTGAGAAAGACAAAACATAGGTAGTTAGAAAAAGAAAACAAAAACAACCCACCGGCAATTTATGTTATAATTCTGTTGATTAACAAAAAAAAAAAATGAATGTTATAAAAATAAAAGAAACGGTATTCTTTTGTTAAAAAATAACGGAAAAAGCAACATTATGAAAATAATCCGAACATATCTAATTAGAAAGCTGAGCAAAATATAAAAGTCCGTAGCAAAAAAGTTGAGAATAAAAGATTAATATGTGAATGTCAAAATTATTCAAGATGGTTTCGACGTAAATTGTTTTTAGGAAAACAGGCTGAATTAGTATGAATAAAAGAAGACGTTAACAAATCGTAATTTTTGAAAATCTCCAATAAAGATTCGTATGAATTATGTATTTACGGCAATTTTCACTTAATAGGCACATTCAAGCCACAATGACATGTTGAAGAGGAAGAAAATGGCATTTCATACAGAATCACGTACGAAAAGCTAATTGATTCTTCTCCGATTTACAAATCGTTTCTGACGTAGGATTTTGATTTTATTGAATTTTATATTGTAAAAAATGCATCGATGACAAATTCGAGATTGCTAATTAAAAAAACAATCACAGTTGATCATTACAAATAATTTATTTTACGCTTAATATATATATATATATATATATATATATATATATATATATATATATATATGCGTGTGTGTGTGTGTGTGTGTGTGTGTGTGTGTGTGTGTGTGTGTGTGTGTGTATGTGTGGTTAGGCAGCAGTCTTTCATTTAAGCATGTTTGATTAAATAATAAAGACATATTTTGCCTATATAATTGTAGTAAGATCCTTTCGGGATTCCTGATATGTGCCCTGTTTTTTTTTAATTGTTTTTGTGTTGTTTTTTCTTAAATATTCCATATTTTCTTGATAATAATCTTTTTCCGTTGATAGCGTTCTGTTTTGTAAATTCATCTGCATCTCAGTTTTATCCAACTCTGTATTTGCGAATTTTTTTAATGTTTTAAAAAGACAGAAACTTTCAAAACTCTTAAAAAACATTCGTTAAACATCCAATCTCTCCTTGATGATGGGCTATGGATAGGTCCGAATGCGCTCGGGAAAATTTTTGGTAAATTCATTCTGCAATTCTAACCTGAAACCAAGACAGTTATCAGGAAACTTGAAAGGATCTCAATAAAATTATATAGACAAAATTTGGCTTCATTATGTAATCAAATCTGCTCATATATATCTATATATATATATATTTATATATTTATATATGGGGGGGTGTAAAGAAAAATTGACAAGTAATCCAAATAGAAAGTAGGAATTTATAGAGAAACAAAGTCAGTCGACACTATAGCGTTTCGGTTCTACTGAATCATCATCAGGACTGTGAGGGGTTTTATTAGTGATGTTAAGTGTACATGGATGTATAAAAGTGAAAAAAATATATAAAAATTTGGAAAAGTTGTACAACAAGAAAAGTTGGCTGTTTATGACAAGAAAAATTGGCCGTTTGATCAATGAATCAGCGTTCGTTTCTTTAAAATACGTCACCTGACATTGTGCATAATCCACGTTCCGTTAGTTCATCGAGAGATTTCGAACCATTCCTCGTTTTCGACGAAATTCAAATCATATAAATCTGTTCATTTTTGTTTTTTTTATCAATATAAATGTATCCATTATTTTCTTTCATATATATATATATATATATATATATATATATATATATATATATATATATATATATATATATATATATATGAAAGTAAGTAATAGAAAGGAAACCAACAGTATACAGAAAATCTGAAAACCAAAATAATCTACAAGTGATGAAATTATTACACAGAAAGTTGACACTAAAACGTTTCGATTTTAATGAACTGTTGTCAGGACTTTGAAAGTAGAAACAAGTGTTGATAGAACAACGATTGATATTTAATAAAATACAAAATCAGCAATGGGAGAGTTTATACAATTGACGTTCTTTTTGGAAAATGTATCTCTTGGTTGATTGGCACCGGCATTAAAATTAAACAAATGAAACTACTAAAAGATATAATAGAAGAAGAAGAAGAAGAAGAAGAAGAAGAAGAAGAAGAAGAAGAAGAAGAAGAAGAAGAAGAAGAAGCGATAGAAAAGAAAAGAAAGGGATCGAAGAAGAAAAATAAACATTAACATGAAAAATCCATAGCAAGTCTAATCCCTATAAACAAATATACCGGTTGATAAGTGTATTGAACGCTAAGAAAATCACCTTCAAAACACACACACACACACACACACACGCACATTTATATATATATATATATATATATATATATATATATATATATATATGTGTGTGTGTGTGTGTGTGTGTGTGTGTGTGTGTGTGTGTGTGTGAAAAACTCAACGCGCTGTCATTTTGCTATAATAAATTTATTTCAGAAGGCTATCGACTTGCATCATGCCCCTTCAGATTATGGTAAAAAATGCTAACTAAAAAGGTGGACTGCGAGAGATTTGCATTAAAAAATAGATACATTAATTTTATTCACTCTCCACTCCGACATAACCCATAAAGCAGCGCTCACAAATCTCAGAATAACACTGAAATATTAGATAGAAAAAGAATCTAAAACTAATAGGTTCGGCATTTTAAATCGCTCTGACTATAATTCCAAATTACAATCCATCCTAGAAGATTATACTAAATTAGAAAAAAAAAAAAAAATTAAATCACTTTCATTCTCTTTATGAATAAAGCTATAAAGCTCACCACAAGTAATAATTCCGAAATAGGTATTAGCAAATGCCATAAAATTATCAGTGCAGTTCTACATAGAAACGTAAAAACCCACAAACCCGAATCGCCACTGCGTCCCAATATTCCTCAAATTCCAACTCCCATTTACTAATTATCAAAAAATAATAACCAATTGATCTTACTGTATATTCTAGCTCAGTATTATTTTTTTTTCTACTGAAGAACCTCGACAAATATTTCGACTTAGTAGATCAAATGTCATCCCAGCTTCTCTTGACGCAAATAGTTCCTTCACTTACGCCCCTGTCAAAGTTTTGGTTTGGTTTCTTTGTTTAATGGTATATCAACCTTTGTAGGCTATTCAATGCTAAAGCCCTCCTTCAAGAAGAATAGTTGTTGTACAGGAAAAAAGGCTTTTTAACTATTTCCTATCCATTGTGGAATTTCAAAAAAAGTTTTTTTTTATGTCACTTTTCTGAACCAGAGACCAGAAGAGATAGATAGATTGTTTCATTAGGTTGAACGCTCCACCCACGCATCGGAGGCCACTTCTAATGGTATATGGCCAATATTTAACCCCCAAAATAATGCAAATTATATGGACTCTATTCTATGTAAAAAAAAAAAATGCCGGTCAGTCAGACAGGAAGTAGAGAGTCAAGTGGACAATGGGAGATGGAACAATAGAAACAAAGAGTCAGTAGAGGAAAACCTAAAATGACGGGGACGAGAAAGAGAAGATGTGACAAGAATTCCTTGAAATTGATTTTTTGTTATTGTTTCATTGTTTTACTTCTTTTTTTTATACAATTCAGCGTTTTTTTTTAAATTCCTTTTTTACTTATTTTTACTTATTTTCTTTCTTTAAAAAATGCAATTCACTTACTGTTCTCGTCGTTCGTCTCAATATGTTCCCTTGTAGGCGTGGCACCGCACCGTACTGCTGCTTCGATCTTGGGCATCGTGTTGTTACTGAATCATGCAACTGATGAGTTGTATGGCCAGTGAAGCTCGAGAGAAGATCTTGTTAAAGGAGGAAGAAATGTATATGCTCGGAGAGACTGTCAATGTTGGGTTGGGAGCTAAATCCCTGAGCGCAGATGAAGGGCCCGGTTCCCCTTCCCAATGTCGGTCATGGTGGGTCCAATTGTTATAAAATAGCCGAGGGATTTCGGTTCATGCCTTTAAGTTTAGTTAGGCTGAGAACCTTTCGGCTTAGCACATGGGTTACTTAGGTGCAACATTGAGGCAGGTGTTAACGCGGGCGGATCGAGGTGTCACTCACATGTCATAATAGTCCGAGACGAAACGCGGTGACAGGGTGCGGGTGACGTCCCGCACCGGAAGCGCGTGGAGGTTTGTGTGAGATTTGAAGAAAATAGGAGTTGAGAATTTGACGCCAAACGAGAAGGATCAACTTTTGGAGCTCGCAGGTGCGAGGCAAACTTGCTCCCTATAGGGGGGCCGCACGAGAGGGAGCCAAATGAATAAGACAGCATAGAAGATTGTGTCTCTCCTCCTTACGTCGAAACCTTTAACTCAAAGTTAATAAAAAGGTTTCGTACCTGAACAAGAAGTCGTTACGTGTTTTCGAATTTTGAGATTCCTATGTTCTTTATATGTTCTATCGTAATGAACATTATATATCTATTTCGCACATAGCGTTAATTGCGAATATGTTACACAATCTGGGAGACAGTGTCAATTGTTTTTGATATATATGTTTATAGTGTTCTTTTGAAAATCCATGGAGATTGGCAGCAAGATGCTGGAGAGGGGCAGAAAGGGTTAATGGGATTAACTGTTATCATTTTGGGATGAGGAAGCGGAGGCTACATATGCTGAGATCCCCCTATAAACAACTGCTAGGTTTTCCGATGATCACAATTGCAGGGTGTTGAAGGGGAAGCCATTAAGTCCTTATGGATTAGTTGTTATACGAAATATTGAAGGTGGTGTAAATCTTTCTAGATTGATTGCTGGGAAAGGGGACGGAAATTTGGAAGATGGTTTAAAGTCGTTATTGCTTGATTGTTGGGAAAGGAGGCAAAATAAAGGAAGGTAGTTCTAAGTTCTTCCAGGTTTAATTAGGGATAGATAAAAAGAGGTGTTTAAAATTCCTCTGGAATAAATATGGAGACCAGATGATGAGGTTCGGATATGTTGAGGCCCCTGAAGGTGCTAAGTCCTACTGTAGCATTTGGCTAACAGCAGAGACTGACATGCAAAGATAGATGTGAAAGGCAAGTTGAGAGACGGTTGGGAGTGGTTGAAAGCCCTTCCTATGATCGATTTCGTGGAGCGGAGGAACACTCATTTCCAGCGTATTGCTGTTTGTCTAGCTGTAACTTTGTGGAGCAACCTCCCTTGTATCTGCTTTTGTTGAAGGTGAGATGAGGCTTCATTTGAAAAATGTACCACTTTCCATGTTAACAGTTATGTGCGTCTTTTTATCATTTTTTATTATTTTATGTAATTTATTGTAAATAAATGACAAACCTAAGGAAGAGAGGAGTGTGCGCATATATATATATGTGTGTGTGTGTGTGTGTGTGTGTGTGTGTGTGTGTGTGTGTGTGTGTGTGTGTGTGTGTGTGAATATTTGTATGAGTCATTGGCGGAATCATCTTCAACATCTTTGAAGCGGCATTAAAATGTCGAGATATTCCTTTGTCTATTTTGGCGTGAAGCCCACACAAAGTTTTGTTCCCGCCAAAACCTCCGAGACTGGAAGAGAGGATGAAGGAAGTTGTCAGTTAGGAGTGAGACTTCGGAGCAGAGAGTCAGAAATTCAGGCCCAGGACGCAGGACTTGTCAGTCGGCTCAAAGAAGAGTGTCCAGAGCAGTCGGAAAAAAGTATGTTGAAGCGTTTAAGATGATTACCAGATTAATCAGCATCTTTGATTGCTGGGTAGGATTTTAGCTGAGTTCTAATGATAGTTATAAACATACATAGAATGCCAAATAGTGCCAACTTCACCTTCCTGCGTTTTGCAGTTCTGAATAAGTGTTTATTTCTTCCTCCCACTCATTGTTTGCAGTTTTTTTTTTGGTGGGGTGTACTACCTATGAAGTGCCCACGCAGCCGGATGTGAGAATTAACAACGGCGCTCACACCACTAGACAAATAGACGAACGGCCACATCAACAAAATCAGGCGTGTCAGTTGTTTCATAATCCTTCGCTTCCGATAGGTCTTCCAAACTGCATCCCGTATCCCAAAAGGGCTGTTGTAGATAAATTCTACGTTTTCGTCCGACACTTGCTCATCCATATGAAGGGGTCTGCTGTAAAAAGTGACTTATGAGTTCATCCTTACACCTCCCTGGACTATCCCGCATGTCTTATTCGTCTAATTTCCATGGTCTTCAAGGTAGGTGATAAGTGTCTATACAGCTGTTGTTTTGTGGAATGATGCTTTCAGTATTTGATTTATATAGCTCGTAGTTATTGAATTTTCCGTTAAGCTTTTTTCTTCACATTTAGTCAGAGTCTAGGTGGTGCATCCATGCAGTAGCATGTACACGATAACTCTTTGGAAAAATTGTGTTTTATTTTATCGGATAATCTGACTCCCATAAGATCGATAACCTACTGATAGCTGCCAATACCTTCGCTGGTTGCGTATTGATGTTATTTTAATATAATAGTCCGTGCGGAGTTACGTAGTCTAGGCAGAATATGATCAGGTATGGGGCTAATGTCTTCCGTGGCAGCACACCTATGATAATGCCAAAGAAGTATGTGTCTCCATCCGATGAGAGAACTTTTCTTTCTTTTTTCATAGAGCTTCAATATAGCTGCAACGGTCTCCCTGGGTAGACCATAGGCTTGATGTATTTGTCACAGACAATATATGAATCCATTTTGTATACATTTTGGTCTTTCTGTTTTGAACACTATGTACTCGCTTAAAATTTTCAATCTGACTTACATTTTCACTCAAAGATTTTAGCTAATTTAAGAGATAACTGAAAAACCTTTGGCGTAAACAAACAAGGTGATAAAATAATTAACCTCCACGGCAACTGTGTGACCTGCTGACCGGGCGATTAAATACTGGGATTGACAAATATCGAAATTTTAATCACAAATTGTAACCAAAATATTTACAAAACTAAATCTAAAAAAAATGTTCGTATCTTTTCAATAAGTGAACTTACCAACGCCACCGAATGCCAGTCTGCTTTAAAGTGATTCTTAATTTGATTTTCTCAGAAACTGAAAAGTTTTTCCTTTAATCTGTGTAACAGATTACATATAATTCTAATTTAATTGAAAACGTCATAATGTTTATCACACTTAAAAATTGAATTAGCTCTTAATAGAATTCCTTCATCGTAATTTGTTACGTAGCTATTTGTTTTATTTCTTTAACGGCATATCAAATCTTCCTTGGTTAGTTGATAATGAAATTGTAGTATTTTGTAAATGATTAATCACACTCATTATTAGAGTTTCAATATTTCATTGTGTATAACAAAAGATTCCACTTTTTTATGTGGTTGCACGCCATTATATTGTATTGCTAACGAATTTTAAAGATTCATACACAATATTTTTCAAATAAATATCCCTATTTATAACCATGAAGACCAGAAGAATGGAATTGACAGCAGGAGGGAAAAGCTTAGCTGAAGCGAAGATGTATATTCCAAGGAGATGCACTATCACTCTTACTATTTGTAATAGCGATGATGCCTCTCAAACGCAAATTCAGGAAATGCACTGCTGGATAAAACTTACTAAAACACAGGAAAATGTAAATCACCTAATGTACATAGATGATATCAAACACTTCGCAAAAAATGAAAAAGAATTGGAAACTCTAATACACGCAATCAGAATATACTGTCAGGACATAGGGGTGGAATTTAGCATTGAAAATGCTTCATGTTAATAATGAAAAGGTTGTATCGATACAGACCAAAGGAACGGAACTACCAAATAAAGAAAAAAAATTAAAACGACCAGAGAAAAGAAAATTTACAAATACATGGGAATAGTGGAAGCTGACACCATCGAACAAGTGGGGATGAAAGGAAAAAATAAGACATAGTATCTCAGGAGAACAAGAAAACTACTCGAGATTAAACTATATAGCAAAAACCATATCAAAAAAGAAAATACCTGGGCCGACCCTTTCGTTATATGGATCAGGGAAGAACTTAAACAAATAGACAAGAAACAAGAACTTAAACAAATGAACAAGAAAACCAATGACCATGCACAATTTCTTATATGTCAGAGATGGCATCGACAGACTATATGCATCAAGAAACGATGGAGGAAGAGGAATTAGCAGTATTGAAGTCAGCGTGGACACATCGATACAACGACTCGAAGATTATACAGAAAAGCGTTGAGAAAGACTGATTACAGCCACAAGAAATAATACTAACAACACGAGGACCGACAGAACGACAATAACCAGCAAACAAAATTGAAAGAAGAGCAACTCTATGGACATTTCAAGCACCTAACAAGTGGCATCTCACACGAGAAAACACGGATGTGAGGAAGAAAAGGAAACCTTAAGAGAGAAACTGAATCCCGTTAACGAAAAACACAAAACACCATAAAGACCAACCGTATTAAAGAATAGATAAGACACAACAAAACAGCAGATGCAAGTTTTGGGGAGATATAGAGGGAACGATTAATCACATAATAAGCGAATGCAGTAAATTAGCACAGAAGGTGTATAAGACTAGACACGACAGGGTGATCAAGGTGATCCACTTAGAAGTGTACAAGAAATTGAAATTTAACCATACGAACAAATGCTATATGCACAACCCTGAATCTGTCTTGTAAAATGAGACGCACAAAATCCTCTGACATTTTAAGATATAAACGGATCACCTATTCTCGGCCAGACGAGCAGACCTAATTATAATCAACAAGTAGAAGAGGACGTGTAGAATTGAAGTCTTTGCTATCCTTGCTGACCATAGGGTAAAACCAAATGAAAGCGAAAAGAAGGATTAGTATCGGAACGTGCTCGGGTATTAAAATAACAATGGATCAGGAAAATGACAGTTATATCAATTGTCGATGGCGCTCTTGGTACAGTCGCCAACGGTTGGTACAAGAAGTGGAGGAATTGAAGATAAGAGGACGAGTGGAGATCATGCAAACTACATTATTATTGAGACGGCTAGAATACTGAGAAGAGTCCCGGAGACTTGAGACGACTTGCTGTCAATCAAACTCCAATGAGACTATCAACTTACACTGGTGTGAAAAACTCTCAAAGTTGTAGGAACAATACTACTACTACTAATAAAAATAATGATTTTTTTGCTCACAGTTGTATGTCTCAAGTATTCCTCTCCAATATTAATGATTTTGACAAATTGATAGAACCATAACATGAACAACCATTCCAGGTCAAATTCGACCTGGCACTAACGGCAATGAAGCAAAGAGTATTAACAGCGTTGGATTCACTTAAGAATGATTTACCAAACCCCGTTGTGGAGGAGATACTAAGACCCAATATATGTAGACATGTTTAATCGAATGTTATCTATGCGTTTGATTTTCTCGGTTACCATGCTTTGCTTTTAAAGCTTAAATAAAATTCAAACCCTTTAAAATCACCTTACTTGATATTATCTACATAGAGTTAGTATCAATAATTCGCCACTTCTCACAATCATGAATATAGCAGTTATACCTCAAATTCTCCAAGACATTTCGTACGCATTTTTCACAAATGATAAAATAACAGAACTGAAAGAATGTACATTTAAACATTTTCTTTTTATTTCAAACAAACATAGGACAGAATTATTAGCCTCGAATACCTCAATAGGTTGGCGACCGTAGTCGAGGGTGACCCGAAGGCTCCCTTCTTGACAGCTACAACACCGAAATGTAGGGGTGGCGCTACTCCTTTCCCTTGATTGCTCCACTTTATCATATTTACCCAAGCCCTCCGCTCGGGCAGGATATGACAGAAGGTCATTTTTAAGTGGAGTTTAACAGGTTTGAATTCAGAGATTTCCTTCTCCTAGACTAGTTGCCTCACCTAGGCTGAAGAACCTGTCTGCCCTACTATTTACCCATAGCTGGAGGGAGAATAATTGGATTCATACCTTCCCCAAGGGTACTAGTACTATGTGAAATGCAATCAGTCCAGGATTTGAACTCGTGTCGCCGTGTCCAATTCCTGCGACGATAACCATTATACCACGGGCACCTCCTTACCTTATAATGCTGACTGTTAATCAAGGTAACATCAAGTACCGTTATTTGAATCTTTTGAATGACTCGACCTGGGATTGAACCCAGGTCTCCCAGGCCATTGACGTACACTATATCCATTATGCTAATGCCCAATACTCAATTGTAATCTTAACTTTTACTTTTAATGTTTTATTATAGTTCCTTTTAAAATCACTACATGAAGTAACACGCATTTCGCCAATTTCTGCCGCTTCATCATTGTTCCAGAATGAATGATTTATTGTTATTTGTGGCTCTCATTCAGTGTCTTCTTCAGTCCTTCCAAGAATTTTGAAGAACTAGCTCAATACTACATTCTTTTCAATGATTGTCCTTATTAAATGTCAATCAAAGTAATAAAACTGCCAGAGAGTAATGCAATTTCATAATTTTCATATGGTTGACGAATAATTTTAGACTGCTCCAAATTTCAGAGATAGCTGTCCCTAAATGTATAAGACATTAAAAAAAAAAAAAATCCGCGAATAATTCTTAAATGAATACGGAAAAACTATCAGTATCAAATACAGTAAGTGATTGCAAATATTCGCATTTACTTAGAAAAAAGAGACATGTTAAGTTGGGGCGAGTACTTTCTTTTACCAACTATGTGTTTTTCTATCTAATTCATATCTTTTGCAGATTTATGTTGAACAATGAAAGATGTTAATTATGTCGTTTCGCTTACATATTTAAAAGTTAGTTCGATGTTATATATGCGTTTAACTTATTTCATTTCACAATTAAAAGCACACAACAACATGAATAATAACATCTATCACTTCTTCTTCTTCTTCTTCTTCTTCTTGAATAGAAGTACAATATATATATATATATATATATATAAACACACACACAAACACATATAGAGTGATATTTTTGGTTTTATAGTTTATTTGTTTATGGAAAGTCAACCTTGGTCGGCTATTTTTACCAGAGACATCCCTGCAGAAGAAAAACATAGCTGGAGTTATTAGAGCGTTCATACCTTTTCTAAGAGTATTAGTCCGAAAGTTACCATATATTTATTTGTTTATTTGTTTGTCTATTTCTCATGCATTATAACTGATACACTTTGAGAGAATGAATTGTGTTTATTCTTGGGCAATTTTTTAAAAGATTTTTGCTTGTTTTTTTTTCTTTTATTAATGCCGTTATCAATTCAGAATATTTACTAAACTAAATTTTTCAAAAGCATAGATTCGACATTTTATGAAACCGAATAGCAGAGAAATCACTTGTAATTGTGTTAATCTGTTCCCCTATATTCCACAAAATTTACAATTAGGAGAGGGCTTGCTAGAGTGGAAAATATTAATTTATTTCCATTTGTTATACAAAATTAGAAATCATTTTTTCTTTCCCAAGTTTAAATTGAGATAATGGACATCTTTATTAGGAGATATCAGTGCTTTAACCTTTTGGCACTATTAATCACGATGTCCTTCCTTTAAAACAATACCACCTAATCAGGCAATTTCAACTGCACGGATTCTGCTTCAGCTTTCTCAATTAAGGAAGAAAATGAAGGCTTGCATTTACGTGTTCATTCTTTTTTAATATAATATCTATTTGTGAATCATTTATCCTCTTGTCAAATCCCACATGCAGTAAAGACCTTAAAGTTGCATTTGTAAGGAATATGATGTAAGAATAAAGAGTAATATAAAGACTCTAATGCTGGATTATTATTATTTCTATTGATTTGTACTACATCTAGCCTTCAACTCTTTAAAAACAATCATCAACAAAAATTATATGCAGCCATTTTACATTCATGGGTTCCTTTCAACTCCAGTTAATTATTTCTTTTCTACATTTTCTTCTTCTTCTTCTTCTTCTTCTTCTTCTTCTTCTTCTTCTTCTTATTATTATTATTATTATTATTATTATTATTATTTTGATTTTTTGTTTTTTTTTTTACTCCTCGAGAGTTTTTCACATCAGATTTAGCTGATTGTTTTTCCCTGGTGTTTGAGTTAGAGAAAGTCTCCACAAGTATCCAGGACTCTTCCCAGTATTCTGGCCGTTCTAGATAATGCTGTAGTTTGGAAGGTCTCCACTCGTCCTTCTACCTGTAAGTCTTCCAGCCCCTTTAATAATCCTTAGGTGTCTGAACCAAACGCATCAATCACAATTGGTATAATTGTCACCTTCATGTTCCATAGTCTTTTTCAATTCCCTACTTCTTCTTTTCACTGACTTTTAGTTTTATTCAGTGGTCAGCCGGGACAGCAAAGTCCACAGTTTTGTAAGTTCCCTTTTATTTGTTGATCACTATAAAGTCTGGTCTTCTAACAGGAGATTAGGTGTTCCGTTTGTATGTCAAAGTCTTATAGGATTGTATGTGTGTCATTCTTTAGGAGAGATGTGGGGTTGTGCATATAATATTTATTTGTATGGTCAAATGTAAGTCTCTTGCACATTTACCAGTGGATCATCTTGCCCACCTAGTCGCGTCTAGTCTCATCATCCCTCCATGCTAATTCGCTGCATTCGGTCATTATATGAGTGATCGTTTAATCTCTGTCACCACATAACCTACATTTGCAATTTTGTTTAGACTTATCTATTCTCGCGTTGGTATGATTGGTTTCTTATGACGTTGTTTTGTGCTGCTATTAGGAGAGATTCTTATTCTCCTTAAAAATTTCCTCTTCATAGCCACCTCTAGGTTTTCTCGTGTGAGATGTTGTTTATTTAAAACGTCCATACAATTGTTTTTCTTTCTATTTTTGTTTCCTATTTATTGACATTCTTTTGTCCATCGTGTTGTCAAGATCGTTTCTGGTGGCTCTAATCAGTCCTCCTCCATGCTTTTATATGTACACTTCGAATCATTGTATCGATGCATCAACGGTGTTTTCAGTGCTGGTAAGTCGTCTCCCTCCCTCTTTTCTTGATACATATAGTATGTCAAAATAGTCTCCGGGATGCAATGCATTATGAATGGTCATTGGCTTTCTTGTTCTTTGATCCATTTGTTCAAGTTCTTCTCTGGTCCATTTCAAAAAGGGTCCTGAATATCTAACGAGGGATACAGCCCAACTATTCATTTCTTTGATAAGGTTTATGCTAGAGAGTTTTGTCTCAAGTATTTTTTTAGTTCTACAGAGATATTCTTTCTTAATTTTTTTCATTCATCTCCACTTGTGTAATGGTGTCAGACTTAAAGATGCCCAAGTTTCGTAGGTTTCCTTTTCTTCGAGCGTTCTAATCCTGTCTTGATTTGGCAGTTCCATTCTCTCCATCAGGTGTCATTTGCCACTTTATTATTATTATTATTTTTATTATTATTATTGAATCATTAGAGTTTTTCACATTCCTGTTAGCTAAGGGTCTCTCACTGGAGTTTGGGTGACAGCAAGTCTTCTTAAGTCTCCAGAACCGTTCTCTGTATTCTGTCCGTTCTCAATAATGTAGTAGTTTGGATGGTCTCTACTAGTCTGCCAACTTCCAAATCCTCCAGTCCCTTTAGTAATCCTTTAGTTTCTGCTCCAAACACACCAATTACAATTGGTGTAATTGTTCCATAGTTTTTTCACTTCCCAAGCCAAGTCGAGATATTTATCTTTCTTTTCACATTCTTTCATTTTTATTCTGTAGTCTTATATTCTTTCTGCACTAAATTGCATCATTCGCTTATTATGTGAATCATCGTTTCCTCTCTGTCACCGCAAAGCCTACATTTGCTATTTTGTTGCGTCTTATCTATTCTCACTTTGATATGATTGGTTCTTACGGCGTTGTTTTGTACTGCTATTAGGAGAGATTCTGTTTCTCTCTTAGCCATGTCCAGGTTCTATCATGTGAGATGTTATTTATAAGTCATTTAAAACGCTCATACATTTGTTTTCGTTTCTATTTCTGTTTCCCAGTTATTGTCATTCTGTTGTCCTTAGTGTTATCAGTATCGTTTCTCATGTCTGTAATCAGTCCTCCATCGTGTTTTTGCATGTAGTCTTCAAGTCGTTGTATCGATGCGTCAACACTGTCTTCAATGCTGGCAAGTCCTCTTCTCCCCTCTTTTCTTGATACTTATAGTCTATCAACGTCCTTACTGGGATGTAATACCTAATGCATGGTCATAAGCTTTCAAGTTATTTTGTCCATTGTTAAGTTAATCTTTGGTCCACTTGAGAAAAGGTCCGGAATATCTAACGAGGGGTACAGCCCTGGCATTTATTTCTTTGAAAACGTTTCGGCGAAAGAGTTTTGTCTCTGGTAACTTTCTAGTTTTCCTGAGATGTTCCTTTTGACTTTTTCATTTCCACTTTGTGTCAGCCTCCAAGACTCCCAAGTATTTATATGTTTCGTTTTCTGCGTGCGTTCTCATGTTGTCTTCATTTGGTATTTCCATTCCGTCAGTTAAATGTCATTTGCCACTTTTCATTACGAGCATTGCTATTTTTTTCTATGCCAAATGCCCTTCCCATGTCTTGACTGTATATTCTAACAGCGTGTATTAGGGTTTCCAGTTCTTTTTCATTTTTGCAAATAGTTTGATGTCATCAATATACATTAAGTTATTGCTTTTTTCATGCGATCTACTAAGTTTTTATCCGGTTGTGTATTTTCTGAGTATGTGGTTAAGTTGCATCATGGCATTTATGAATAATAAGGGTGATAGATAATCTCCTTGGAAAATACCTCTTTGGAATTTTGTTTCAGCTAAGCTTCTTACCCCTGCTGTCAATTCGACTATCAAGGTTTTCACAGTTTTCTCGATAAAGTTTATGACTCCATGTGATATTTTGTACATTTTGAGGCACTTCATTATCCAGCTTTGCGGGACTATATCATATGCCGTTTTCTAGTCAATCCAAGCCATATTAAAATGTTTCCGTCTGGCATTGCTCTCATATAGGATGTGTTGATCTATGTAAAGTAACTCTGCTGTGCCTCTGGTTCTTTTGAAGCATCCTTTCTGTTCGTCAGGATACAAACCACGGCTTGTTAGTAGTAAATCTCTTATTTGTGCTGTTAATATTTTTCACATCATCAGTAGGCTAGTTATGGGTCTGTAATGGCTTCGAGCGGTTCATTTGCTGGGTCCTTTTGGATCAACATTGACCTTCCTTTGGTCATCCATTCGGGTACATGTGCTCTTTGTAGGCATTTTTTTTTCATTTCTAGTGCTAGTCTATCGTGAATGGAGTTGAATTTCTTGAACCAGAAACCATGTATTCCATCACGGCCTGGAGTTTTCCAATTTGATATTCTTTAGTGTTGTTTTGAGGAAATCGATGTCTATTTCTACCTTCTTTGAGTCCTATTTCTGTTGTCACATTGTTTATCCATTCAACGTTTTCGTTATTTTTTGGTTGCCATATTTTAGTGCAAAACCGTTGGATTTCTTTTGTATCTGTTTGTATGTTTTATTGTCATCTCCACCCAATTGTTGATAGAATTTTCTTTCATTTATTTGGAATGTCCTATTTTGTCTATATTATTTTACCCTCAGTCGATATCTCTTTAATCTTCCTTCTTTCGCCAGTACTTTCTGATTTATTTCCTCAAGTTGTATTGTTAGCTTTTCCTGTGTTCCTTTTCTTTTCTGTTCCTAATTATTCCATCGTCTTCTTAATTTCTTTATCATTTTGGCCTATTTTCGTAGATTTTAATTGCGTTTCTATTCCCATCCTTGATTTGATTTTTATTTCCTGATTTTTGAGGGGATCCCTATTTTCTCGAAAACTTATTTCGCTCCTTATTAGTTCATTTAATTCGGTTATATTATGCGTTGATATATATGTTAGTACTTTACTTTATTCGTCTCTGTCTTAACTATTCTTCATTCAATGTTTATTAATGATGGTAAGGTTGTCTTTCACTGTTCAAAATTATCTTTAAATTTTCTAGATTTAACTTTGTTTTTTGGATAGTATTTGTTCAGGATAATTTGGTTGTGCGGTGTTTGTTTGTGTGGGTTTCCATTTTCTGAAGTTGGTGGTTCATTTCGGTTAGCCGATTTTAGTTTGTTAATATTTGATGTGTCAGGTAGTGTATTATTACCTTGTTGATTTTTGTTTCTGGTGTATTTCTATTATTTCAAGGTCAGAAAACCAACCTTTCTCTATTATTGTCCTGACTTGATCAGCAAGTCTCTGGCTAGAAGTCTGAAAACTAGAATTCCTTATTAGTTTTTAACACCAGCTCTGACTGATTTTTTTGCTATAGTGTGATTGACCATGAATCTCTTCAGATCTCAGGAACAATGATATTTTTCTATCTGATTTTCATTGTGGTATACGCTGTTTTATCACTAATTTTCCCTGGTCTCCAGTTACTGTCGTCTTTTTAACCTATTTTTTACGGAACCATTCCAAGTTTACCAACTACACTAGATAAGACCATTAATTTTTTGTGCAGCAGTTTTTCAACTCTCTTGCAAGATCTAAGTATTTGTATATATATATTTTTTTGTATTTTATCTTTATGTTTCACTTTAATGGAAAAATTAGTTCACAATTTATATTAGCAGTTAATCATTTTTTTTATATTGGAGATTATGTTACATCAACACTGTTGCACTTTCCTTAGCAATGGGGATGACTACACTGTTGTGTGTTTGTACACAATCCCTACTTTTTGATTCCCAGTCCCTATATTCTTTTTGCTAAGCTTTTCTGGATTAGTGCCAGAACTCAAACTACGACTATCACCAACATATTCCTGCGCTTCTAAAAGGAAATGTTATATATATATATCATCATCATCATCATCATGTCGTGCCGCTAGCACGGATATCACTGACCCTCTCTCGCCTCTTCTCCCTATCATTCATCGCTTTTGGCAGGTCTTCAGGGTTACATCCCGTATCCTCACATAGCTGCCGTATGTATGTTCAATCTGGTCGTCCTGCTTTTGTTTGGCCATTTGCGGGGGTCCATAGGAGTACATCACTGATGAGTTCCTCCTTGCTTGTCCAGCAGTGTCCAGCGTGTCTGGTTCGTCTAACTTGTATAGTTTAAGTGATGGGAGGCAGGTGGCCGTATAGTTTGTGTCTTGTGGGGTGTTGCCACCAAGACTTGTTCAATATTGCTCACAACATTCTTGTGTAATTGCAGTCTAGTTTCTTCTTCAGCCGTTTAGTTAGCGTCCAAGTAGTGCATACATACAGCAGTATCGATACAACCGCTCCTGGAAGAAACTGCGTTTCATTTCCATATGATCGAGAGCCTATCGATAGCTGTCCATGCTTTCGTTAATCTCGTATCGATGTCTTTTTCGCTGCTTCCTTGGTAGGTGAATTTGTCTGCTAGTTTCAGAGAGGTTCCGTCTAGTGTGGAAATGTCACCTGTTTGGTTGTAACACATATATTCAGTTTTGAGTACATTGATATGGACGCCAATGCCTGCGGCGGCTCGCTCCAAACTTTGCAGTAGTGTTTCGGCTTGGTTAGGTGTATTCGCCAGTAACCCTATGTCATCGGCGTAGTCGGCGTCGGTAATTGTTTTACGGGGTAACTTCTGCTTCTTTTTTTTATCAGCTCCAAGCCATTTTCTCTGATTTTGTCGATCGATGTTCTAAGCGCGTAGTCTAGACAGATGATAAAGAGGTATGGGGCTAGCGTGTCCCCTTGTAGTATTCCTGCAACAATGTCGAAGTATTCTGTATCTCCATCTGGTGAACGTACTTTCACTTTGGTGTTTCTGTAGAGAATCGTTATTGCTGCTACGGTTTCTTTATGTAGGCCGTATGCGAGTAGGATTAGTTCCATTTTCCCTCTGTGGATGGAATCGAAGGCCTTGGTAATGTCGTCAAATAGTAATGTCGCCTGTTGGTTTTTTGCCCGTACGCCTTCTAGGAATATACGGATGGTCAATATTTGTGAGGCTGTAGATCAATTTCTTCGGAAGCCATTTTGGTTTTTCCTAAGGAGGTTGTCTATTTTGGGTTCTATGCGGTTTCGTAGTAGGGCATTGTAGATTTTGGCTGCTATGGATGTAAATGTTATACCTCGGTAGTTCTTGGCAAATCCGAGGCTGCCCTTTTTAGGGAAAGGAAGGATGCATTCCTTCATCCATCTTTCTATCCTATTTTGATTATAGACTGCGTTGCATTGTCGGAGCAGTATATCGTCGAATTGTCTGGTCTTCCATATATATATATATATATATATATATATATATATTACAAAATAATAGCAAAAGTATATATATATATATACTTTTGGTATTATTTCAATTTTAATTTCTGTTCACTATTATCTGACATATTTATCATTGTCTGTTCATCTGGGATAGATTGGGTGGTCCATATTAATCTTAAAATCCCAGACAATGATTTGGTCCGTTCTGTTAAATTTATTTTATGTTGCTTACATAAAAATAAGTTTAATGGTAGAATTCCTGTTATTTGCAGCGTCTAGCAAGGATAATTACTGCTGATACAATCTGATGCATCTTTTATTTTAATGTTGTTCATTAACTTTTAGTGCCTCGTAGTCTGAATTTGCTATTCTCTTGCCCTCTATCTACTCCCACTTTGAAATAACACTATTTTAATTTTTTGTTGAGCTGAGACTCTGTATTTCTCTTCTGAGAAAAACTGAAGTGCCAGATGTTTTTTTTCAAATTATAATTATGCACAAAATTATATTTAAACTTCAAATAATATTAGTTCAGTGTAATTTCTAAAGAGATTGGTAACAAAACGCATTATCGTCTGTCGTTTTATTTCTTATAATGTTAGGTTCAAAGATAAGGTTGTTTTACGTTGAAATTGATAGATACTGTTGAGGAAAATTCCTTTGTTAAAAATTATTTCTTTCAGAATAAACTAAGATCATGACAAAGAAGAATTTTCTTGTGCATTAGAGAAAGGAATGAAAATATATCAAAACTTTATCGTAAGCTTAAATATATTATCAAATATCGGGTATTTTTTAAAAATTCATAATGAATTTATTCCATTGTATGTCTTTGAGTTGGTTGTATATTTTACTTTGATAGACTCACAAAACTTAAAGTTTCTTTCTAATTCCTAGAACATGTCCAGTTTTGCACTTACTGATGGTATTACTATTTTCTGAAAACACTTTGGACTAAAAAAGATTGAAGAATATTCCTAACATAATTTTAACTAACAAAAGTAACTATTTTTCTTTCTATCTCTTTCTATCGCTCCCTCCCCCTCTCTCTCTCTCTCTCTCTCTCTACCCATCTAATTCCTACTTACTCTGGCATTAACGTTCTGTCTTTGTCATATAAAATTAAAGATATACAATTCCGTAAGCAATCCACTTCTAAATGAGTTGTATTCTAAACAAAAGCAGTTGGCAAACTATAATATATATATATATATATATATGTATATATATATATATATAAAGATTCTCTAGAATATTAATGCCATTATTAGTTTAAGTTTTTGAGAGTTTTTCCCGTCAGCATTAGCTCATGATTTCTCATTGGAGTTTGAGTGAGAGCAAGTCCCTTCAAGTCTCCCTGACTCTTCTCATCATCCTGGCCAATCCTAATAATTCTCTATTCTGGAATGGTCTTCATTCGTCCTCTTATTTCCGTGTCTTTCCGTCCCTCTACCAATCATTTGGAAATTGTTCTAAGTGCACCATTTATAACTAGTATCATCGTGACTTTCATGTTCCTAGTTGTTTTAACCCTCTACCAAGGTCAAGATATTTATCCCTCTGTTCTCTTACATTTAATTTTAATATGTTGTCTTCAGGGACGGAACATTCCCCTATTTGGCATTTTGTCATTACAAATGTTTGGTTGTCAGGCCAATATAAGGTGATTTGTTTGTATCTCAAACTTCCGAAGAACTTTGTATCTCATTCTCCAGGAACGATTTAGGGTTGAACTTATAGCACTTGTTCGTTAAACTTCTTGTACAATTTCCAGGGAATCATCGTCCCCACTTAGTCGATTCTTGTCTTATAGTTTTTATCCTAGTTTATTGCATTCGCTTATTATGTGATTGATCGTTTCCTCTCACCACATAGATTACAATTGCTACCTGGCTGATTCTTATCTATTTTTGCTTTAATGTAGCTTGCCCTTAAGGGGTTGTTTTGCGGTGTCATTAGAAGAGATTAGGTTTCTCTCTTAAGAATTCCCTTTCTTAGCCATGTCTAAGCCTCTTCTTGTGAGATTTTGCTTACTTGTCACTTGAAATATTGATGCAAATGCTTTTCTTCCCATTTTTGTTGTCTACTTATTGTAGTTCTTTTGATACTTGCGTTGTTAGCGTGGTTTCTGGCCGCTGTAATTAACCTTTTTTGTTCTTTATTTAGTAGTCTTCAAGTCATCGTATCGATGTATTGACGTTATCTTTAATGTTGTCGTGTCCTCTTCCTTCATTTTTTCTTGACACATATACACTATGTCAAGTCTGGCACGTAAGGCCCTATGCATCGTCATGAGTTTTCTTGTTTTCAGGTCCATTTGTTGAAATTCTTCCCTCGTTCACTTTAAAAAATATGGACAGCCCACGTGTTAATCCGTTTGATATGGTTTCTGCAATTCCTAGTTTGGTTCTGAGATATTTTCTCGTTCTCTTGAGATAGCCTTTTTTTTGCTTTTTCTTTCATGTATTCTTGTTCAATGGCGTACGCTTCCGATATTCCTATGTAGAACTAGTTTTTCATTCCTCCAAGCGTTCTGATTTGTTTTCTTCATTTGGTAGTTCACTTCCTTCCATTATTTGTCATTTGTCACTTCTCATTATTAGCCTGGCACATTTTTTCAATGCCAAATTCCATCCATACACTCTCATTGAATATCATCACTGCCAATATTATTGTTTCCAAATATTTGATTTTATCCATATACATTGGGTGGTTAGTCTTTTCTTGAGACTTATATTGTTTGCAGCCTATACGTATTTCCTATGTAATTGAATGGCATCATTGTAGAGGAAATTGTTATGTTATAGCGCTTTTTCCTGAAATATATATCTAAGGTTTTCCCCTCAGCTATATTTTTCCATCGGCTACCAGTTCCATTCTCCAGTTTTCATGGTTTCCTTATAACTTACTTTTTGAGGGTTTTCTCACAACAGGTTTAGCTGATTCTCGCTGGAATTTGAGTGACTACATGTCTCCTCAAGTCTCGAGTATTCTTCTCAATATTCTGGTCGATCTCAATAATGATATTGACTGGATGGTCTTATCTTGTCCCCTAATTTCAAAATCTTTCAGGCATTTGGACAATCCTTTTGGGATTGTTCCAAGTGCTCCAATTACTCTTGGTATAACTGTCACCATCACGTTCTGTAGAGAGCTTTTATATCAGCGTAAGCTGATGGTTTTCCCCTGGAGTCTGAATGACAACAAGTCTCATCAAGTATTCTGGAATCTTCTTTATATTCTGGCCGATTTTAATAATGCTGTAGTCTGGATGATCCACACTCACCCTCAATTCTACAAGTCCTACAGTGCCAGTACCGATTTTTGGTGATTGTACAGAGTACCCCAATTACAATTAATATCACCGTCACTGTCATATGTGGTGTAATGGTTATCGTCATAGGAAATGGACACAGCGACACGAGTTCAAATCCTGGACAAGGCTGATTGCATTTCACATAGCACTAATACCCTTGGGAAAGATATCAATCCAATTATTCTCCCTCCAGCTATGGGTAAAATAGTAGGACAGACTAGGTTATTCAGCCTTGGTGAGGCAACTAGTCTAGGAGAAGGAAAACTCTGAATTCAAACCTCTTAAACTCCGATTAAAATTGATCTAGTGTCATATCCTGCCCAAGCGGAGGGGTTGGTAAATAGGGTCACTGTCATATTCTAAATTTTTTTTTCAGTTCTCTAACAAGGTCTACGTAATGAGCTCCCTTTACGCTTTCTTTTAATTGTATCTTGTGGACAACCGGAACGGCAAAGTCCACTGTTCGATATCTTCTATTTTTGTTGCTTGTCTGTAGCTCTGGTCATCTGGGCGAGATTAGGTGATCCGTTTGTATCTCAAAATCCCAAATAATGTTGTGCATCTCGTTGTCAAGGATGGATTCTGGGTTGTGCATATGGCATTTTTTCGCATGATCAAATTTCAGTTTTATCCACAATTCCTAATGGATCCTCGTTCGTTATTAATCTTATACTCATTTGCGCTAATTCGCTGCATTTACTAATGATATGTTTGACCATTTTTTCTGAGTAACCACGTATTGTTCGAAGTTTTCTCACTAACGTTTGCTAAAGATCTTTCCCTGCAATCTGTGTGTCAGCAAAATTCCTCAGGTCTCCAATATTCTTCTCAGTATTCTGGCTGACCTTTACAATGCTTTAGTTTGGATAATTTCTCCGATTTCGAATTCCTCACTTACCAATCCTTAGGGGTCGTTCCAAGTGTCCTTATTACATTTGGTATCACGGACACTTACATATTTCATAGATTTATTTTTATTATTATTATTATTATTATTATTATTATTATAAGTAATAATAGTTGTTGTTGTTGTTGTAAACACATTGCGAATTTGACACATCAGCATCAATTGGTGGTCCTTAGGGTCAAATCGATAGAACAAATAGAACATTTAAATCATTTACTAAGTATTATTTACCCCTTTAGAGTTTTTGACATCAGTGATAGCTGAAGGTTTTTCACTGGAGTTTGAGTGAAAGTAAGTCTCCTCAAGTCTCCAGGACTCGTCTCAGAATTCTGGCCGTTCTTAGCAATGCTGTCGTTTGGATAGTCTCTACCCGTCCGCCAACTTCCAAGTCCTCCAGGCCTTTTAATAATCCTTTAGTTATTGTGACTAACGCACCAATTACAATTGGCTTAATCGTTACTCTCATGTTCCACAGCTTTTTCAATTCTCTAGCAAGGTCGAGGTACTTATCCTTCTTTCACTTTCCTTTAGATTTATTCTGTTGTCCACTGGGACAGCAAAATCGACAATTTTGCAGATTCTCTCTTTTATTCTTTAGTTGATTATTATGAGTTCTGGTCTTCTGGCTAGAATTAAGTGATCTGTTTGTATATTAAAATCACACAGGAGTTTATGCGAGTCGTTTTCTAGGACAGGTGCCGGGTTGTGCATATACCATTTGTTTGTATGATCGAATTGAAATTTCCTGCACATTTCGCAGAGGATCATCTTGCCGACCCAGTCGTATCTCACCTTATACTCCATCTGTGCTAATTTGCTGCATTCACTTATTATGTGACTGATCGTTTCGTCTCTGTCACCGCATAGCCTACATTTACCGTTTTGTTGCGTCTTATCTATTCTCGTTTTGATATGATTGGTTCTTATGGCGTTGTCCATTGCTGCTATTATGAGGGATTCTGTTTCTCTCTTAAGGTTTCCTTTTCTTATCCAGGTCCAGGTTTTCTGGTGTGGGATGTTGTTTATTAGGCGTTTAAAGTAGCTATAGAGTTGTTTTCCCTCCCATTTTCGTTTCCTAGTTGTTGTCATTCTTTCGTCTATCGTGTTGTCCGTTTCGTTTCTGATGGTTGTAATTGGTCCTCGTTTCGTGTTTTTCTATGTAGTTTTTGAGTCGTTGTATGGATGCGTCAACGGTGTATTCAATGCTGGCAAGGCCTCTTCCTCTCTCTTTTCTAGATACATATAGTCTGTCAACGTCGTCTCTTGAATGTAATGTCTTATGTATGGTCATTAGTTTTCTTGTTCTTAGGTCCATTTGTTTAAGTTCCTCTCTGGTCCACTTGAGAAAGGGTACCGAATATCTGACTAGGGGCACAGCCCAAATATTTATTCCTTTGATGAGGTTTCTGCTGGAGAGTTTTGTCTCGAGTAGTTTTCTCGTTCTCCTGAAATATTCTTTTCGGATCGTGTCTTCCATCTGCACTTGTTTGATGGTGTCAGCATCCAAGATTCCCAAGTATTTGTAAGTTTCATTTTCTTCGAGCGTTCTAATTTTGTCGTGATTTGATAGTTCCATTCCGTAAGTCAAATGCCGTTTGCCACTTTTCATGTCGAGCATGGCACATTTTCTATGCCAAATTCCATACCTATGTCCTGACTGTATATTTTAATGGCGTGTATGAGAGTTTTCAGTTCTTTTTCATTTTTCGCAAATAATTTAATGTCATCAATGTACATTAGGTTGTTGATCTTCTCTTGTGACCTGCTGAGTTAGTATACGGCTGCGCATTTTCTGAGTAAGTGGTTCAGTGGCATCATGGGTATCATGAATAGTAAAGGCGTTAGTGCATCTCCTTGGAAAATGCCTATTTGGATTTTGTTTCAGCTATGCTTCTTTCTCCTGCTGTCAGGTCCACTCTCCAGGCTTTCATGGTCTGTTCGATGAAGTTTATGACCTCATGTGATATTTTGTACATTTTGAGACTGTGTAGTATCCAGCTTTGTGGGACCATATCATACGCCTTTTTGTAGTCAATCCAGGCCATAGCTAGGTTTTTCCGTCTTGCCTTGCTCTCATTTAGTATGTGTTGATCTATGTAGAGCAATTTTGCTGTGCCTCTGGGTCTTTTGTGGCATCCTTTCTGTTCGTCAGGGAACAATCCGCGGCTTGTTAGCGAGTAGTAGATCTTTTCCCTTATTTGTGTTGTTAGTATTTTCCAAATCATTGGTAGGCAGGTTATGGGTCTGTAATCTTTAGAGCAGTTCCTTTGTTGGGTTCCTTTCGGATTAATGTAGTCTTTCCTTTGGTAATCCATTCAGGTACTTGCGCGCCTTGTAAGGATTTGTTCCTTTCTAGTGCTAGTCTGCCGTGAATGGAGGTAAATTTCTTGAACCTGAAGCCATGTATTCCATCATGGCCTGGCGCTTTCCAGCTTGATTTTCTTTTCAGTGTTGTTTTGAGTGTATTTCAATTTTGGGGCCTTCCTCAAGTTCGTCTAGTTTTCTTGTAATATTGTTTATCCATTCTGCATTTTCCTTTATTATTATTATTATTAGTAGTAGTAGTAGTAGTAGTAGTTAATTGAATCCCTGCTGATGAGTGAAAATTGTTTGTATTACAAAGGAATAATTGATAAATAGAATTAATAACATTAAAAAGCGCTTCTTAAAACCATTTACATGGGTGCAAATAAATGATTATTCATAAAAAGAAGTATTTGTGTTAAATAGTAATAATTATGCAATCTAATTGTTCAATAACAAATTAGCTCCTACATTTTATTACATAAAAAACCTTACAAAGAAATTGTCCACTCAAAAATCATAAATATATAAAAACGAGTTGGTATTAAGTAAAACAAAAAAGGTTGATATATCATAACACACTGACTATCCAACCTATTAAAATACCAATGGAAAGCTAAGAAACACATTATTCCATGATTTATCAGTTAATAGTACCATTATTCTTTTACTACAAGGATCGCAGTACATTTAATAATTCATGAAGTTTAATATGGCATTACACAATGGAACCAAAAGAAACCAATCAAGATATGCGGTAGATGTTTGAGTACATATATTTTATATATTATTTTGGTAATTTTACATTTATTTGTTACTATATTTTTGGGAAGTATTATTTTTTTTTTTTAGAAATTATCAAGGAATGTGAATAGGTATTTTTCTTTACATTGTGGATGTCTCTCGAATAACTAATTGACATCATAGTTTGTTTTTTCTTAATTTCGAACAAACCGTTAAAAATTGTTACAGGAATTTTTATTATGAGTATGTCCAATTAGTTTAGTTTTGTTATGTTTAAGTCATTTCTTATTCATATTATTTAGAAAACCAATTCTATCATTCACAATAAGCGTCATGATTTAACATAGGTTTACAAAAATAAAAGTGATGCACATAAGAATGTTGAAAATTGCAAATTGATGTCAAAACATTCATGGTCTAAAAAATACATATAGTTTTTTATATAGTAGAGACTCTACCTCAATAAACAAAGACAATTTTTGTTGTGCACATAGGTATTAGTGTAGAAAAAAATATAGATTTTCATGGGGATTTTTTGTGAAGATTAAATGTGTATAACGGCGTTGACTGGAATCCAAGCATTGCAAAAAGAATTGATGAAATGTATTAACTTAAAGGACAACAAGACTGAAAGATACAACATGTTTGGTCACATTTAATGAAAGTATCTTGGTCAGACCAAGATATTTTCATTGAATGTGACAAATCATGGTTTATTTTTCAGTCTTGTTGTCCTTGAAGTTAATACATTTTATCAATTCTTTTGGCAATGCTTGGATTCCAGACAACGCCATAATGTTGATATAATTGAAATTTTTCACCGTATAAAGTTTTTCAGCTTACCAACGTATATATATATATATATATATATATATATATATATATATATTGGTAAGCTGAAAAAGTTCATATTTAGTGTTTGAAAAGATTTTATAATGTTTGCGATTTACAAGATATTTTAGACAAAATTTATCCTTTCCCAATCTAATTCCTTCCCTATTTTTTGTTCTATTCCAATTCAAACATTTCCTTTTAGTATAAGTTTAGTTTTTGTTTTCACTCAGTCAAATGACAACATAGCTCTATTTCAAACAATTCAGCTTTGCGTAAGAGGAGTTTCAATGTCAAAAACATTTTTTCTTTCAAACTATTCATCTTAGCAATTAAAACCAGTTGTATTTTAGACAATTCAGTTTAACATAAGTTAAAAAATTTAACTGCATGTGGAAAATTAACTGATACTGATATGACTATTTCCTCAGAGTTTTTCTCTAAAAGTAACACTGAATGGAAAATAAAAGTGGTTTAAATATTAAACATATAGTTCCATTTTTTTTCTTTCTATGCAGATTAAATGTCTAATAATTTGAACGGGACTTTCTAATTTGTTGAATAACAAATTATATCATTTTATTTAATGATTTTACATGATATATTTTTTTTTAAATAGCATCCACATTCTTTCTCTTAAAAACACATTTACAAATAGACACAGATACACTCATAAATTGGTATACACACACAGACAAACGCACACAAAGAAACACAGGCACACAGATACACACACACACACACACACACACACACACACACACACACACACACACACACACACACACACACACATATATATATATATATATATATATATATATATATATATATTTTAAATAGCAGACACAAACTTACTGTTAAGTACATATACACATACACTTTACAGATAAACGCATAAATTGGTATACACAAACTGACACACAGACACAGAAACACTGTCACACTGACAGACACAAAGAGACACACAGACACTGACACACACACACATACACACACACACACACACACACACACACACACACACACACACACGTATATATATATATATTGACAGAATTTCTTCATTGATACATATTTGATTGAACATTATAGATATTTTTTCTACATATTTTTTGTTGATCCTTTCGAAGAATTGCCGCATCGATCTTATGATATTCAGCGGGAGTTGGTTGATAACCCTTCCATAACTAATTATTTCCCAAGTACTTTTTCTCCAACTTTGGGCTATCATCAGGAAAGAATGTATTACAAAACTAGTGTAACTTTTGTATGTATATTATAACTATGTATGAATGGGCGTTTATACAGTTGTATTGTGTAGTGCTTGCTTTTCAAATTTGCTTCTATAAATATCGTCATAAGTTACAGATATTTAAGTACATTAGCTCTGGTTTCAAAATTAATACTCTTAAGTTTGGGTTGTATAATCCTAAGATTTACTGCCTCGAAAATCTGAAGTTTTTGCTTGTTATTTTTTGTTCTAATATTATTGTGCTTTCAGCAAGAATCTTTCGAAATTCATTTGATGGGCATGAATGTTCCTTAAGATGTTTTGCTATTAACAGGTATCAGAAAGGTGCATTGTAAGTCTTCTTGATAGGGTAGTTGATGTTAAACCGACGTACATATTGTTGGTTTCACAGATACAATATCCTAAAATAAATCAAAATTTATATATAACCTTATTTTTTTGCAAAACTCAAACCGAGGGAGTGGAATCATTTTTAATGACTAAGTTGAAGGTTATATATATATATATCATCATCATCATGTCATGCTGGTAGCACGGATATCCCTGACCCTCTCTCGCCACGTTTCCCTATTGTTCATCGCCTCTGGCAGGTCTTCTGGACAACATACCGTATCCTCACATAGTTGGCTGAATGTATGTTCGTGCTGGTCGTCCTGCTTTTGCACCGCCATGTGTGGGGGTCCATAATAGTACATCACTAATGAGTTCGTCCCTGCTTCTCCAGCAGTGTCCTGCATGTCTGGTTCGTCTAACTTGAATAGTTTTCGTGATAGGGGGCAGGTGGCCGTACAATTGGTGTTTTGTGGGGTGTTGCCGCCAGGACTTGTTCAAGATTGCTCGCAGCATTCTAGTGTAATTGCGCTCTAGCTTCTTCTCCAGCCGTTTTGTTAGAATCCATGTAGTGCATCCATATAGCAGTATCGATGCGACCGCTGCCTGGAAGAAACTGCGTTTCATTTTATCGGTCAGGTCTTTTTTCCATATAATCGATAGCCTATTGATAGCTGTCCATGCCTTCGTTAACCTCGTGTCGATGTCCTTTTCGGTTGATGCGACACTGCTTCCTAGGTAAGAGAATTTGTCTACTAGTTTAAGAAGTATTCTGTCTAGAGTGGAGATGTCACCCATTGGATTATAGTGCATATATTCCGTTTTTTGTACATTGACATTGAGGCCTATGCCTGCGGCTGCTCGTTCCAAACTATGCAGTAGTGTTTCGGCTTGGTTGGGTGTATTTGCCAGTATCGCTATGTCATCGGCTTAGTCGGCGTCGGTAATTGTTTTTGCGGAGTACCTTCTGCTTCTTTTCTTTGTCAGGTCGAAGCTGTTCTCTCTGATTTTGTCAATCGATGTTCTAAGTAAGTAGTCTAGACAAATGATAAAGAGGTATGGAGCTAGCGTGTCCCCTTGTACTACTCCTGCTATCATGTCTAAGTGTTCTGTGTCTCCATCTGGTGATCGTACTTTTACTTTAGTGTTTCTATAGAGAATCGTTATTGCCGCTACGGTTTCTTTAGGTATGCCGTACGCTGGTAGGATTTGTCCCATCTTTCCTATGTGAATGGAATCGAAGGCCTTGGTAAAGTCGACAAATATTAATGTCGCTTGTAGGTTTTTTGCCCGTACACCTTCAAGGATTCTACGGATGGTTAATATTTGTGAGGTCGTGGATCTATTTCTTCGGAAGCCATTTTGGTTTTTCCTAAGTATGTTGTCGATTTTGGGTTCTATCCGGTTTCGTAGTAGGGCATTGTAGATTTTGGCTGCTATGGATGTAAGTGTTATACCTCGGTAGTTTTTGTCTAATCCGAGGTCACCTTTTTTAGGGAAGGGGAGGATGCATCCCTTCATCCATCTATATATCGGATTTTGATTGTATACTCCGTTGCAGTGTCAGAGCAGTATGTCGTCGAATTGTCTGGTCTTCCATACTTCTGGGGGAATTTCGTCCAGCCCTGCAGCTTTCCTATTTTAATTTTTCTGAGAACCGAGTGGAGTTCTTCTTGTGTGAATGGTCCTAGTTTAATGTTTAATTGTTTACTAATTATTCTGGTGATTGGTTCTTGTGTTATTTACGGTGGGTTTCCTAGTAGGTGTTCGAAGTGCTGTTTCCACGGTTTTATTCTCTGTTGTTGGTTTGCAGCTTTCAGTTTAGCTTTGGCTGTGCTCTTTCTTCTACTCACTTCGTTTATTGTTTGCCAGGCTATCCTAGAATTTTTATCTTCCACCGAGTCTCTAATCTTATCTATCTGATTTTGAATGTATTCTCTCTGTTCCTTTATATACATGCCTGCTAATTGATATTGTGCCATTTTTAGTTTTCGGGCATTTGTGTTTGTTGGGTTCTTTCGACAGTTTATTGAGGCTGTTTTTGCTAGTGCACGTTTTTCTCTCACCGCTAAAGTTTCCCATGGGACTCTATATTTAGTTGTGAGTTTTGTTGGAATATGTTTCGCTGCTGCCTCGAGGTGCGCATTGACGAAATTTTCATATTCGTCATTTGGTATATTTTTTCCGTCTTCTCTTGTAGTGTTTCGAATCTGTTTATTAATTCTAATACGTATTTATCTCTCATATCTCTGTTGTTCAAATGGGCAGAGTCATAGTGTTTGGTGGTCGCTGTTCGTTTGGCGTTTTTTCGTCGGCTTAGCCGTATTTTCGCCATGACTATTCGGTGATCGGAAGACACACCCTCGAAAGAGGAGTATGCCTCGCAATTCATTGAACTATTTTTCCATTTCTTGTTTATAAGGCCTTAGTCTATCTGTGCTTTACTATTGTTCGCGTACGTGTATGTTCATAGTTTGCCCTCCCCTTTTTGGTAGTTTGTATTGAGGCATGCTAATCTATTTTCTATCATGAAATATATATATATATATATATATATGTATATATATTTATAATTTTCATTTTTATTTTTCATTTGGATCTGTTGGGGTGTGTTTCTTTGAATCCATGTTTTTAATATATTTTCTTAAATATGTATGTTGTTGCGTATTGGTAGTTTGAAACTGTCAAATCCGTCCTTTCTAGAGGAATAGTTATGGTATAATTAATCCCATAGATTCGATATATATATATATATATATATATATATATATATATATATATATATATATATATGTAAGTGTGTGGGGGGTGTTAAAGAAAAATGACCACAGAAGAATTATGAATCGTTATTACATATATTTTCTTAAATTCCGATAGGTTTCGGCCATACATATTTCAAATTTGAAATTAATTTTAACCTAATATTCTAACATATTTTGTTGAATAGCTGAATCAACGAAGAAAAGATAATGAATTTTTTACTGTGATGACGTTTTAACGAGTTAATTTTAATATCAGGATATGAGTAAAAAAAACGAGAGCGTATTTCTTTGAGGTTATAATTGTCCATTTTGGAAGTGCCCGTGGTGTAATGGTTATCGTCGTAGGAAATGGACACAGCGACACGTGTTCAAATCCTGGACGAAACTAATTGCATTTCACATAGCACTTATACCCTTGGGAAAGGTATGAATCCAATTATTCTCCCATCAGCTATGGGTAAATAGTAGGACAGACCAGGTTCTTCAGTCTTAAAAATCGACATTGTTTCATATCCTGCCCGAGCAGAGGGGTTTGTAAAAAAAAAAGTGGAGGTGCCCGTGGTGTAATGGTTATCGTCGTAGGAATTGGACACGACGATACGAGTTCAAATCCTGGACGAGACTGATTGCATTTCACATAGCACTAATACCCTTGGAAAGGTATGAATTCAATTATTCTCCCTCCAGCTATGGGTAAATAGTAGGACAGATTAGGTTCTTCAGCCTTGGTGAGGCAACTAGTCTAGGAGAAGGAAAACTCTGAATTCAAACCTGTTAAACTTCGCTTAAAAAATTGACCTTGTGTCATATCATGCCCGAGCGGAGGGGTTGGTAAATATGATAATTGTCCATTTTGAGTTTTTTAATTTATTAATATAAATATATAAATATATTTGTATAAAGGGTTTCTATAGTAATATGCATTTTTTTTATCAGGATTCTAGTATTTGTATGATCTAGAGGAATTCGCGTATCTTTTAAAATAGTGGTCTGTCAATAGAAACGTTTTTTAACTGGGGGAAGGTACTTAAATTTCTGTCAATAGCTGTGTATTCTAAAATCGGTGGTTCGTTAAGATTTCCATATACAATTCTTTTAACTAAAACATTAGTAATCTAAAAGATAGCATGATGCATTTGTTTCATCTTGTTAGATTTTATAAATTTAGAGTACATGGAAAAAGAAAATGGATTTCCATCATTAATTTGTTTGAAGCGCATTATTTTCCCGTTGGTAAATAGTTGACAAATGTCTAGTATATTCTTGATAGATAGAGTTTAAATAATTTTATTAAGATTTTATCAATTTCTTTCGTGTGCATAATATTTCAAGCCGACCTTACGTTATCATGCCCCATTCTTGAAGTGTGTCTCATAATTCGAGTTTAAGTTCAAGGATTTCGAGTGATTAATAACTTGTTCTGTTGAGCAGAGGATTTGCTAAATGTAATTATGAATGGAAGAGGGGTTGATATTTGCGCTTTCTTTTTATCATAAGATAATATTCATTTCTTGGGATGAGAAATATTCAGTAAATTTGATTTTCGATTAGGTGTCATTCATAGTTTAGTGTTATAAAGTCTAATTCACATTTTTTGATATGATGCATGTACACACACACACACACACACACACACACACACACACACACACACACACACACACACACACACACACACACACAAACAATCCTCTCTCTCTCTCTATCTCTCTTGCCCTTTGGCTGTCTCTCTGTCTCTCTCACCCACACACACACTCACAGACACATATATGGAATAATGGTCAGAATGTTGACCAATAGTCCCGGGAACCTGGGTTTAATCCCCAATTGAGTCATACCAAAGAGGCAAAAATGTCACTTGATTCCTTCTTGCATAACTCTCAGCATTGTAAAGTACGAATCAATAGTAAGTGAAGCAAACCAGGAAAATGCGGAGAGCCACCCCTATACATTTTTGTAGTCCCTTCTAAAAAATGGAGCCTTCGAGTGGCCCTCGACTACGGTAGGCCAACTATATATATATATATATATATATATATATATATATAAACTTGATGATTGCGTACCGCATGATTGTACAGTTTCTTATATTGATTGTTTTGATTCTTTTTCGTAAAGGGGTCTTATTCACTCATTTATATTTCATTGGCAGACACAGATACACAAACATTCACACATGCAAAGACAGACCGTCACACACACACACACACACACACACACACACACACACACACACACACACACACACACACACACACACACACACACACACACTCACGCGCGCATATATATATGTATATCAGAATATAAAAACATAAAAATAGTTTACGATTTGTAAAACTAAAAACACCCACAAGAACTCACACACACACACACACACACACACACACACACACACACACACACACACACACACACATACACAAACATACATCCTTCCCTCCATTTATATCTATACATCTCTCTTTATTTATACACATACACACAATAACACTAACAAACACACACACACACACACACACACACACACACACACACACACACACACACACACACACACACACACACACACACACACATATATATATATATATATATATATGTATGTATATATATATATATTCTCGACTAATATTCTAAAATACATCTTATATAAAGCAATTATTATCAATATAGGAAATTTTTTTTAAACGCTTCTAATTTAGTGGATAATATCAATTCCATATATTGAACAGAATTCAATATACCGACGAGGCAATTAATCTATATATATATATATATATATATATATATATATATATATATATATATATATATATATATATATATACATATATCATTATTATTATCAAGTTCTGCTAACAGTACACAGTTCTTTGACCTTTTATTCACATTCATCACTATCGTCCATATGCTCTTTAGATGTTTTCCTTCTACACACTTCATTTACTATCTGCTATGCTAATTGTAATTGTCTATCGGCAATTGAATTTCTTATTTAATTTTTGTCCCTTGAATGTTATCTAATTGACCTCATTTGAATGCATTAGTCAATTTTTTTTTCGGTTTTTTCTAAACTGTCAACGCATTAGGCAGTTTAGTCGTGTAATAATAATAACCAGAATGTTTATCATAGTCATTGATTTTAAAACTGTTTCTCAATACTAATGTGTCCAGTCGGCTGGGGCTACAGAATACATCAACTGCTACTCTGTAGAGTAAACCCCCCACCAGTGTCCTGGATATGACACTAAACAACCTGATGATGGAGTTCCAATAATGCTGCAGCTTTGGGGAATGCGGAGTACCCCTTCATTGCCAAATTTTCCAGGTCCACTATGTCCCTGATAGGGTCTTATCTATGGGTTAAATCGAAGCAAACTGCGTATTTATGCTAAACTGAATTACGAGTTATAGAACTGTTTTGAATTTTAAACTGGGTACTTCATTTAAACAGCGTACCTATGTTAAACTACGTTGTCTAAAATACAACTGTTTTGTATGCTAAAAAGAATTGTTTGAAATATAACTGTTTTTGACATTTAACTGTGTGTAAACAAAAACTATACTTATACTAAACTGACTTGTTTAAATTAGAATTGTTTGAATGAAGTGAACAGCTTGAAATAGAAATATTTTTGACAATTAAACTGAGTACTTATGCTAAACGGAATTTTTTTTTAAAAAAAGAACTATTTATTAAAAAAAATGATTCGGCATTAAATGACCAACTAGCTTGATATGCCATAAAATCCAAGCAAACAAGCAAATGACCAATTCCCGGGTCGGCGGATAGAACAGAAATATACAAATATTTTCTCAACACATTTTCCCAAATTGTATATCGTTGTGTGAATTACTTTCAAGTAATTTCAAGAGCATATGTTCGTGCATTATTACTTAAGGTAAACGACAATAAATCTGTACGTTTCTTAGATGGATATTTATTTATGAAATCCAGTTACTGCAAGCAGTTAAGACCAGTGTTTGGTTTGGTTTAGTTTTATAGCATATCAACCATTGTAGGTTATTATATGCCAAAAAACTCTTTAAGCATATTATATATGATTTATAAACCAATTTGGTTGATAACGTTTTCAAACAAGCTTAATCTCACTCTTTTTCACAATGAAAGGGTTCTAAGTATGACATTTTTTCAGTAACAATTGAATTAAACGTCAGCCATTTGCTTGCACATATTTAAAGGGTGAAATGGTTGATTGTGATGAATCTGACAAATTGATGCATATAGGTGAAAAGGTGGATAAATCAGACACTAAAAAAAGAGTGTTTGTTTCATTTTAAACAATTTAATTTAGCATAAGTCATTTGTTTGTTGTCTGTTTAAACCTCAAATAGTTTTATTGATTCATAGATAGGACCTTATCTGCTGCTATCACTCCTATCTAGAGTGAACCTGGGAATGATTGCAATAAAGGGTAGCCTGAATTCCCAAAAGCTCTTGTATTACTAGAAACCCACCATCAGATGGTTTGGTTTCATATTCAGCACACTTCTTGCGGGGGTACCCCAATGCAGTGATGCAGTCGGTATATTCAACAGCCCAAGCTGACTGTGCTATAGAATCAGTGTGTCAAACTAAACAATGCTTACTATATAAGTATATGCATTGTAATAGGCTTCGCGTAGGTATATATGGTCTGCATAAAAATACATTAGTGTATGTTCATGAACTTAGTTGCATCTGAAATGGCGATATATATATATATATATATATATATATATATATATATATATATATATATATATATATATATATATATTACTTTGTGTGATTTTGTTGATCTAAATACTGGTGATATCGAAATCGATGTTTTCTTAAAATATATAGAAAAAATCCACGTGGTAAATGAGAAAGATAGATCTCCTAAAAATCTTAGAAAAAATATAATACATCGAATTCAATCACAACGTGAGCTGCTATGGTTTCTTTACTATTCAATGAATTCAGTTAATTGAATTAGGCATAATGAAACGCATAAGTGAATATTCGGAAATGTGTAAATCGACAGGATTTATTCCCAATGAAATCAGGTTTTATTGAAGAACTGCTGAGTGAGAAAGAAAAAAAATTGCTCGGAAATAAGGGTCGGGAGGGAAATAGACTTTTGTTGAAAACAATTATAATTGTTGGGATAAAAAAAAAAAACATTCGAAATAACTTTAGAAAAAGAGATCAAGGAAGAAAAAATTGCATTTAAATAACGGCCCAAACAGAATGCCGGAAGAATGGAATTAGAATGTGTTGAAAAATCGACATTTACAAAAGAATGTTGGCTAATATATATATATATATATATATATGTATATATATATATATATATATATATATATATATATATATATGTATGTGTGTGTGTGTGTGTGTGCTGAACTAAAAAGAAATAAGCAAATTGTAAATAAGTCCATTATAATGCCCGGCAGATTAAATAAAGAGAACGAAGATTACTCTAAATTAGCAGAGAGGAAAACAGAGAAAAACGAAAGATATAATACAGAGAATAATAATAATAATAATAATAATAATAATAATAATAATAAGAAGAAGAAGAAGAAGAAGAAGAAGAAGAAGAAGAAGAGGAATAGAAAGGATCAACAAAAGCTTGACAAAGTGATAGGAGGAACTGAAAATAAGAGTCAGAATCGAAAATATCCAAACTTGAGATCGGCTAAAACCTAGAAGAGAACTGGATGCCTGAAGAATCTTGCTGTCACTCAGATTTCAGTGAATGACCCCTCAGCAAACGATGCTGTTAAAAATTCATAAATAATAAAAATGAGAAACATAAAAACGGAAACTAAGAAAATAAATCAAATACTACCTTAAATATCAACGAATATTATAACCGAGTTAAATGAACTAATCTATGCTGGGGGAAATTAATGTTTGAGAAATTTGGAATCTCCTCAAAAAGCACGAAGAAATAATCAAAACCAGGATGGGAAAATCGACAGAAAACGCAAATAAAAATCTACGTAAAATAGGCCAAAATGATAAAACAAAAGAAATATCTTGAAATATGTGGGAACAAAAGGGAAAATACAACACGAAAAAATTAACAGTAAAACTTGAGGAACAAGAAAGTACTGGTGAAAGAAGGGAGATTAAAGAAATATCGACAAAGGGTAAAACAATACACACAAAACAGGACTTTCTAAAACAACGAAAGAAGATTCTATGAACAACTGGGAGGGCATGACACAAAAACATACAAACAACCGGATGCCAAAAAAAACTGAATGATTTTGGTCTAAAATATGCCAACAAAAAAGCATAACGAAAAGGCTGAATGCTAAAACAATATGACAAGAGAACTAAAAGGACTCAAAGAAGGCCCAAAAGCGGAAATACACATCGAACTACTCAAAAAGACACTAAAAATATATCAAACTAGAAAACGCCTGGCCATGATGGAATAAATGGGTTCGGTTCAAGAAATTCACCTCCATTCACGACAGACTAGCACTAGAAATGAACAAATGACTACAAAGAGCACACGTACCTGAATGGATGACCAAAGGAAAGAGTCCATTGACGCAAAAGGATCCCCAACGAAAAAATTACTGACCCATAACTTGCCAACCAATGATGTGGGAAATATCAATACTACTACACGCTAACAAACCACGGATTGTTCCCCGAGTAACAAAAAGGATGCCGCAAAGTATCCAGAGGCTCAGCAGAGTTACTCTACATAGACCAAAAAATCCAAAATGAGAGCAAGATCAGACGGAAAAAACCTTTCTATGGCCTGGATTGACTACAAAAGACATATGATATGGTTCCGCAAAGCTGGATAATAAACAGTCTTAAAATGTATGATATCACACGAAATCATAAACTTCATCGAGAAAACCATGAGAACCTGGATAGTGGAATTGACAGCAGGTGGATGAAGCGCGGCTGAAGCAAAAATCCTAAGAGGTATTTTCCAAGGAGATGCACTATCATTCTTACTGTTCATATTTGCCATGATGCCACTTATCCAAATACTCAGAAAATGCACAGCCGGATGAAAAACTTAGTAGGACGCCAGAAAAGATCAATCTCCAAGAGTATATGGATGATATCGAACTGTTTGAAAAAATGAAAAAGAACAGGACTCTAATACACACAGTTGAATATACAGTCAGGAAACAGGAATGGAATTTGGCATAGAAAAACGTGCCATGCTTGTAATGAAAAGTGGCAAACGACATATGACAGATGGAATGGAAATACCAAATCAAGGCAAGATTAGAACACTCGGTGAAAACAAAACCTAGAAATACTTGGGAATTTCGGAGGCTGACAACATCAAACAAGTAAAAATAAAAGACAGAATTTAAAAAAATATCTCAGGAGAACTAGAAAACCACTTTAGACAAAACTCTCTAGAAGAAACTCGGTAGATACTCGGGACCCTTTTTCAAGTGGACCAGAGATGAACTTAAAAAAATTGACCAAAGAACTAGAAATCTAATGACCATGCAGAAGGCATTACATCCCAGAGACGACGTTGACACTCTATGTACCAAGAAAAAAGGGAGGAAGAGGACTTGCCAGCATCGAAGACAGCGTTGACACACCGATAGACTACATGGAAAAACACGGACGGGGACTGATTACATACATCAGCAACAAAACTAACAACACGATAGACAATAGATCGACAATTACGAGGAAACAAAAATGGGAAGAAAAGCAACCATATGGGCGTTTTAAACGACTAATAAACAACATCTCACACGACAAAACTTTGACATGGCTAAGAAAAAGAAAATCTGCGGGAGAAAAGGAATATCTCCAAATAGCAGCACAAAACACCGCCATTAAAACCAATCATATAAAAGCAAGGATAGATAAAACTCAACAAAAGAGCCAATGTAGGCTATGCAGTGACAGAGACGAAACGATCAATCACATAAGAAGCAAATGCAGTGTATTGGCGGGGGAGTACAATACTAGACACGATTGGGTGGATAAGGAGATCCACTGGGAAATGTGCAAGAAATTTCAGTCTGACCATACGGAGAAATGCTATATGGACAATCCAGCACCTGTCCTAGAAAATGACGCACATAACCTCCTATAGAACTTTGAAATACACACGGATCACTTAATTTCAGCCAATGAACAAGACCTAATGATAATCGACAAAGAAAAAAATAAAGAAAATTTGCAAAACTGTCGACTTTGCTGTCTTGGCTGACCACAGGATAAAACTGTGAAAAAGAAAGTGAAAAGAAGGGTAAGTACATCGACCTTGCTAGGGAATTGAAAAAACTGTGGAACATGCTGGTGACAATTATACCAATTGTAATTGGGGTCTTTGGAACGGTAACTAAAGGATTACTAAAGGACTGGAGGACTTGGATGTTGGCGGACGAGTGGAGACCGTCAAACTTATTACGTTAAAATGAACGACCAAAATACTGAGAAGAGTCCTGGATAATTGAGGATAATTACTGTCACTAAGATTCCAGTGAAAAACCATCAGCTGACGCTGATGTGAAAAACTATCATGAGTAAATCATCATCAAGTCGTGCCGCCAGCACGGATATCCGTGACCCTCTCTCGCCACCTCTCCCTATCACTCATTGCTTTTGGCAGGTCTTCAGGGTTACATCCCGTATCTTCACATAGCTGCTGTATGTATGTCCGAGTTGGTCGTCCTGCTTTTGCTTGGCCATATGTGGGGGTCCATAGGAGTACATCACTGATGAGTTCGTCCTTGCTTCTCCAGCAGTGTCCTGCGTGTCTGGTTTGTCTAACTTGTATAGTTTTCGTGATGGGAGGCAAGTGGACGTATAGTTGGTGTCTTGTTGGGTGTTGACGCCAGGACTTGTTCAATATTGCTCTCAACATTATTGTGTAATTGCCGTCTAGTTTCTTCTTCAGCCGTTTAGTTAGCGTCCAAGTAGTGCATCCATATAGTATTATCGATACAACCGCTGCCTGGAAGAAAGATAAAATGAGTAAATAATAATAATAATAATTAAGCAAGAATAGATAAGACGCAACAAAATAGCAAATGTAGATTATGTGTTGATGGAGACGAAACGATTAATCACATAAGAAAATGCAACAAATTAGCAATGAAGCAATATAAGACTAGACACGATTGGCTGTGCAAGATGATCCACAGGGAAATGAGCAAGAAATTTCAATTTGACCATACGAACTAATGGTATATTCACAACCCAGCAGCAGCAGTCCTTGAGAATGACACACACAAACTCCTATGGTACTTTAACATACAAAAGGGTCACCTAATCTCGATCAGAAAAACAGAATCTAGATCAATAAACAAAAAGAAATTGTCGACTTTGCTGCACCGGCTGACCATAGAATAAAACTGAAAGAAACTGAAAAGAAGGACAAGTACTTTGACCTTGCTAGGGAATTACAAAAATATAGAACATGAAGGTAACGATTTCAGCAATCGTGATTGGTGCATTCAGTACAGTAACTAAAGAAATATTAAAGGGACTGGAGGACTTGGAGGTTAGAGGACGGGTGGAGACCATCCAGACAACTGCATTTTTGAGAACGGCCAGAATACTGATAAGGGTCCTGGAGAATTGAGGAGACTCAATCTCCAATGAAAGACCATCAGCTAACACTGATGTAAAAAATTCTAATGAGTAAGTAATAATAATAATAATAAATTGAAAAGAAAGACATGTACTTAGATCTTGCGAGAGAACTACAAATTTTATTGAACATTAAACGAACTATGACGCCAATTAATATTGGTTCGCTTCGAACGGTCCTCCAAAACCTTAGTACGGGGACTGAAAGAGCTGAAAATCAGAAAACCCGTCGAGACTATCCATACTACGACATTGATATGATCGGCGAGAAAAACCTTGAACACCTGAGGTGACTTTCAGTCAAAGACCCCCTTCGAACGATAGTCGGGAAAACTCCCAAAATACCATAAAAATAATGATGATAATGATATAAATCTTTGATTTTGAGATGAAAAAATCTTTCCAAACTAGAAGACCCAGTGTAGTTGTCGTATCAGAAACGATGAACGCGTCATCTTATTTTCTTGCAAGTTACAATAAATTGAATAAATACCAGGGCCACATAGAGATCTGAAAAAATATGGAACATTGCTTGAACCCCTGAAAGAGCCACAAATTATCTCCAAAAGAGACTGGTAGAATTAAGGAATGGATTCAGTCTGTTCATCTAATAATCGATAAAATTTAATATAAGCATAAGAATATATATTTGGGCGTTCCAAAAACTGACAATGAAATCTCGATATATATATATATATATATATATATATATGTTTGTTTGTGATGGGTGGGGTTGCGTGCGTACGTGTGCGTGTGTGTGTGTATGTGTTTTGTGTTTTTGAGGTTGGAATTCTTTTCGAATGAATGGTTGTTACTTTTAGCTTCCAATTTGGACATTGAAATATAGATTAAACTTGACATATTGACGACTTTGACCGCAGGGAGAGTTTTTAAAACGTTTTCTGGGGGAATAAGGCACGGTGAAAGGTGAAGTAGAAACATCTTCTCCACTCCCGAAGGGTTTCCGAACGTTTTAGCTGAAAATTGCTTTAGGAAATGTATTTTGCTCACATAGAAAATAAGGTGGCTATCAGGAAAAGTGCTCCCTTCAGTTGTAGGCGTGTGACGGTAGGATGGCATTTTTCCAAAGTCAATTAATCAGAGTAAAATGCATCCTGTAGAAAGTAAAGAAAAATATTTTTGTTCGACAAAATGAGTTTTACTACATAATGTTTGTACATGGCAACGCTTCAGCATTCTCCTAGTATATATATATATATATATATATATATATTATGAATAGATCTGCCAATAATTTTATATTCGGTATGTTGCCTTTAATTATTTCAAAAACCTGCGCACTACACATTTTTCGAACATTTATGACCGACTGTAGATTTAAATCGTACACTTCATGCCTTTCTTTTCATAGTATTTGGGGTATTTTTTATATATTTTTTTTTCAATTTCGTTTAATTCCCTGTTTGTGTATATGAATGTCCCATTCGGGTTAATTGTCCGTGAAGACATCTCGTCTTGGCAATTTTTTTTATGTATATAAAATTACTTGTGTGTACGAAAGTACGTATTTTGTGCTTGTACATTGTCATAATGTGTATACACTCATGTATGCATACATTAATGCACACATATTTTTATGTGCATTGCGTGGATTTTCGTCCTCCTTCGTCCTTTGTTTTTTTTCTTCCTTTTACCTCTATTCTATGATTTTTAATGTGTGTAGAATGTTTAACAATGTCCCTGGAGACCCTGGTTTAATCACAGGTTGAGTAATACCAAAGACTCAAAAAATGTTACTTAATACCTCCTTGCTAATTACTCAGTAATCAAATAAGGTACGTATGAAGATTAAAGTAGTGCAATCGAGAAAAAAATAGGGTCCTCCCCTATACTTCGGTGTAGTATCTATTGAAAAAGGAATTTTTGGGTCACGTTCTATACTTTTTATGTGTATAAATATATACATTTACACATGTGTTTGAGTTTTTGTGAGTTTCAAATTATATGTGTGTCCTCTCTCTGTGCGCGCGAGAGTGTGTGTGCGTGTACATATGCATGTATGAACACTTATGAAGAGATACAGACTTATGTTTTCAAGTGCATTTGGTGGATTTATTCTGCGTTGAAATGGATTTTATACCACCCCTAAATGTTTTCTTCAGCTAATCACGGTGTTTGTGTGTGTGTGTGTGTGTGTGTGTGTGTGTGTGTGTGTGTGTGTGTGGTTAGTTACCGTTTAATGAAGTTATTTTTTTCTTTTATATGGAGTAATGAGTAGTCATTGGTCCGATTATTTCGAATTATTTCAATGTTTCTCTTGGTACGTTTATAATAGTTTTTAGCTACACAATGTTTTTCTTAATTTTCTGATACTCTAATCTTAATTTTATGCTAAGAGACTCTATTGCCCAGTACTTGAGGGTAACCAATATATAGCTCTTTATAGTTTGTGAATTTTATAATGTAAACTACATTTTTGGTAATTATGCTTGGAATTTTATTTGTTATGAATATTGTCATCAGTGGTATAGGATTCTGCGTAAATGATTACATTACATTGTCCACGTCTTCTATTTCTTTTTTCCTTGACACTGCATATGTTGTGAGTTCCAAGAATCTAGATGAGGTTACTATGTTTTAACTTTTCCAGTTCGTTGTTTGGTTAGATTTTATGTTGAGTCAACCATTGTTTTATTTTATACCGAAGATGTTTTTATTTTATTCCTTTGCTAACTGAGTTTTGTTGGAAGGGTCCAGTAAAGTTTTTTTTTAAATTTTTTTTATTCCCATTTGCCTTTGATATTTTTTATGTCTTTAATTCTATCATTATTTTTAAGTCAGTGTAGATTATTTAATATTTCTGTGAATAGTTCTCGATTGTTTTTGTTGTATGTTGAGACATATGCTAAGCGTTATTTGTAAATAGGTTTTTTGAGTGTTTATAGATTTTTAATAATATTTTTTCAACGAATTTTAATCCCTTAGTGTTCGCCAGTGGTCCGGAAGACCCGGGTTCAATCCCAGGTAGCACCATACCAAAGACTCAAAAAATGGCACTTGATGCTGCCCTGCGTGACTCTCAGCATAATAAAGTACGTATCAAGGGTAAAGTGAGACAATCCAGGGAATGGAGTAGCACCTTTTGTGTTGTATCTATTGAAAAGGGAGCCTTAGGGTCACCCTCGACTACGGTTGAGATGTACCAGTGAATTCTTGGCGGACTTTCCGAAGGTTTTTGTTAGTGACTATGTTGAAGATTCTACGTGCTAGGATATAAGAGATGGATTTTAAACAGTTGTTATCTGTGATAATTGGCTATTTTGATTTTTAATGAGGATATATTTTTCTTTGAAATTGTATTCTATAATGAATTTTATTCTAGGGTTTTTTTAGTGTACTAAATCATTCTCGCTGCTCAATGAGCATTTCCAAAATATGAAACAGATATCCTGGTACTTTTTCATGATCGATTTTTTTTATATTATAGCTGTATTTTTCTTGTGACATCATATATGTGTTCCTTTAAGTGTGCTAAGTTTTGACAAGCGTACTTTGATGCCATCTTTTGATGCATTGTTTTTTCCAAGAGTTTGGATATAAATTTGTTGTCGAATTGAAAATATTTATTTTTTAGGATTAGTTCTATTCTATCAGCAATGTTCGGTTTTTTTTTTTCATCTTGGTTGTTATGTTTCTGGGCCTTTTTCTATCCAAAATAAAATGATTTTTTTTTATTCATAGGGGATATTATTATATATGATTTTGATGTTAAATGTAAGTATGTATGTATTGAGATCATTTCTTGTCTTATAGAGATAAAAAAAAACGAAGTGAATCTCATCTCTAAGATAACATTTTGTCCCATATATGAATGGTGGTTAAAGAACATCAGGTTTAGTTTGGTTTGTTGGGTTTTATGGCATATCAACCTTTGTAGGTTATTTAACGCCAAATCCATTTTTATGTAAATAATCTGTTCTATTTAAAACAATTCAGTTTAACATAAGTACGCAGTTTAATGGTCAAAAACATTTCCACTTCTAACTACTCAAGCCGTTGTATATAACAATTCGGTTAAGTGTAAATACAGTTTTAATGTCGAAAAACAGTTCCACTTGAAATAATTCAGTTAAGCATAAGCACGCAGTTTAAATGTAAGTACGGTTTAATTGTAATAGTCATTTCAATTTCAAACTATTCAGTTTTACTCAAACAATTCATTTTAGCATAAGTATGCTGTTAATTCTATTTAACCCATTGATAGGACCCTTATCAGGTGCTACCACTCCGGGCCAGAGTGGACCTGGGAGCAATGACAATAAAGGGGTACTCCGCATTCCCCAAAGCTCCAGCATTGTTGGAACCTCACCATCAGATTGTTTAGTGTCGTATCCAGGACACTCGTTAGGGGGGTCTTACCCCTCTGCATAGGTGAAGTCAGAGTATTCTACAGCCCCAGATGACTGGGCAATGAAGAACATCAAACATTATGCTGAGTTTGTTCATAGAGAAGCATTAACCTTATTCAATAGTACTGAATTTGAACTCATAGACGTTTGGAATTTTTACACATTCAGATTTTTGTATTTCAACAGATATTTTTTATTTCTACAGACTTCTGGATTTTTATATTCCATTAATTCTTTTTTAGTTTTCGGAATTTAGTTAGTTGAAAGACCTTATCTTTTTAGGCAATATTTTCATGGATATTTTACTGAAAATTTTAATTTTCGATATGATATCCTTGTCTACATTTATATCAATTTATTTATTGGTAGTTTCATACCATAATATTCCTGGGATTTTGTCCGTTATATATCTTATTTAGAATAACTACCGCGCTTTGTTCGCCTGCTTCACCTTTAATTATGTCGTTGATTTCCTGTATATTTTCAAGGCTTGTCATGGTTTGGGTGAGATTTTGTTACTTGTAGGTTTTCTTGCAAGAATCTTCCAGAGCTTTTCGAAGAATGTATTCAATTCACAACTATTATCTTTCTCTTAGAAGAATTTGCATTTATTTTTTACAAGAACGTCATCAATATTTTCTTTCTTATGAAATTTCTCAATCAATCTACGTTTTATTGAAATTCTTTGAGGTCTCTTTAAATACTCAAATATAGATTTTTTTGGTTGGGCAAAATTCCAGAACTAGTCATTACAAATCAATGTGATTTTAGTCAAATTCATATGTTGATAGATAGATCGTTTTAAATATTATGTTGTTAGTTTTGTTTGGGCTGTTACACTGTTCATTTTTGTTCGACTAAAAAACTTTATTGTTGCATAAAAAGGTTTCTTACCTTGTTTTTGCAACCAGTACAGAATACTTCTGTGCTCCGCCGTTGTTGCAAGGTGCTCATCAGTGAATGCCTTTTTGCCAATTCTATGCATGGTGGTTGGCCCAGGTTTTGTGTGAGATGTTAGGTACAAGGACAAAGTTTATTTTTGCCGAAAAAACGGTTACTTACTAAGTGGTTGTTTTTTCTCGGATAGTTGGACTAATTTTTTAAGTGTAATGGTATGTATGAATAATATTGTTCATTTTTGTATTGTGTTTTTACGCGTTTTAGTGTTGGTTTTGATAATGTCATCTGTTGTATACATATATTTTTTTGTGGTAGGATGTATTTAGGTGATTTTTTTCAATTGTATGTTGTTTTTTTTCTTGGTGTTAATAATGAGTGTAATTGCTTTTCTTTTCAGTGTGTTAGTTTGTTTTGCAATAAATATGTTGGTATTTTTTCTACGTATTTTTGCTTTTTTTTGGTTTAGTTTGTCATCACTTTCACGATATTTTTTTTTTCTTTTTGAAGTAAGTTTCTAGGCTATGATTTTATTTCTTTCCTAGATTTTTTTCTTCCTAATTGTTAGTACAGTTCTGATTTAAAGTGTATTAATCTGAGGCAATGTTCTTCGGTTTTCCTTAATATTTCGTGATCTATTTTGAGATATCTTTTTGTGTATTTTGTTGCTCTTTTTTCATGTTGAACTATCTGCGCTTTTAAAGTTGTTAGGTTTATTTAATATTTCATTTTTTTTTCTGTTGCATTGTGTATTGTGGTGTAATTTGTCTTTTTTTTTAAATGAAGAGTTGATCAATTTCCATGAAATCCTCGTAAATCATTGATTTTTCTTAGCATTGAAGAATGCTATCATCCTTTGATTTAAGAGTTTTCCTTTCATTTTAAGGGTTTTTTGTAGGCTTCCTCGTCTAGGATGATTCTCCACCAATTTTACAGTTATCCCTAATGCGTTTCGAAATATTGCTTTGGTTGGTGGCCCAGTGGGTAGAGTGTTCGCCAATCATCCGGGAGACCTGGGTTCAATCCCAGGTCGCTTCATACCAAAGAATTTTAAAATGGTACTTGATACCTCCTTGCTTAACACTCAGTAATATAAGGTACGTATCGAGGGTGAACTTGGAGCAATCAAGGGAAAGGAGTAGCGACCGCCCCTACGCCTCGGTATTGAAAAAGAAGCATTCTACGGTTGCCAAATTTACTTACTTTATTAGATACTCAGTGATGAGGTCTCACTAATTTTTTTCGGTCAATAACATTACTTTGTTTCTCTGCTATTCATGTTTGTTTTACTTGTTTTATCCTCTCCCGTTATTTCAAACTTCCACCACCGTTCTTTTATTATCTTATCTCCACTTTCTTCCGTTTTCTTCGTCTCTCTTCCTTCTTTCTTTCTCTCTCTTTTTCTTTATCTTGATTCGAATTTTTTCTCGCTGAACAAGTGTAATATATACATACTGTATAATACTCGCCATTGGTCCAAGGGCGTAATTTTAAGAACAAATGCTGATTGTTGTATTGTTAAACACCCATTGTTGATTTAACATCACTAATGCCATCCCTAACAGTCCTCAAGATGGTTCATTAGAACCGAAACACTATCGTGTCGACTTTGTTTCTCAATAAATCTCTCTTTTCGCTTGTATTACCCGTTATCATTGTTTCTCTATTATTTCATTTACTAGTTTTTTTATAGGTATTTCAGGGTTCTTCTTCTTCTTCTTCTTCTTCTTCTTCTTCTTCTTCTTCTTCTTCTTCTTCTTCTTCTTCTTCTTCTTCTTCTTTTTCTTCTTCTTCACGACATTACCATGATTTATTTAAGGCAGTTCCTTTTATAGTAAATATTTTTTGATAAGCTGTTTTGATTTAATTTTATTATAGTTTTGTGTCAAATTTCTTTGTCTGAAGATGCAGATCTCGAATTTTAAAATAAACGGTATTTTGAAACAAATGTTATCACAAAAGTATAAGAGAGATTTTAAAGTTTTTTCATGTGGAAGTATATATATATATATATATATACATCGTCTTTTTCAATAGCATATCAATCTTCATGGCATATTTAATAGCAAAGCGATCCTTGAAGGTCTACAGTGGTAAAATTAGAACAATAGCTTAGGGAAGATGGTGGTTGATAACGTTTCCAATTGTATAAGCCCGAAAGTGAACATACGAGCCCGACGAGAGTTCGAACTCGGTACGATGTAACAGTCCAGCTTGTTAGCCTCTACTGCATATTAATTTCTCCATTCCACATACACACACCTTTGAAAATATATATTTTTTTAAAATTAGAGTTTGCTTTTTAGACATATTGTATGTAAAATAGTCAAGAGGTGTGTTCGATATCTTCATAGAACATATATTAACCGTATTTCATCTTACAAATTATAGTTTTACCCATTCGTAATTAGGTAAGGTTAATTTATAAACGATTACAGCTCTTTCGAGATTATGATACATGAGAATGATGGAATAAAAGCCCGAATCTTATTTATATTAACAACAATAAATTGTTTAATAGAAAACGTTTTTACAAAAGCTTCTCATGATATCATTTATAATCTAGAACTTTAATATAGAAAATCTAGAAATACTGATATATATATATATATATATATATATATATAAGTTGGTGGCCTTATTCGAGGGCAACCAGAAGGCTCCATTTCAATAGCTACTCCAACAAGCTGTTGGGGAGGGCCCTATTCTTTTTCCTGGATTACTCCACTTTACCCTTGATATGTACCTTTTCTTGCAGAGTGTTAAGCCAGGAGGTATCAAGTACCATTTATAAGTCATTGGTATGATGCGACCTGGGATAGAACCAAGGTCTCCAGGATCATTGGCGCACACTCCACTCATTTGGTCACTGATATATATATATATATATATATATATATATATATATATATATATATATATATATATATATATATATATATATATATATATTATGTGTGTGAGCGTAATGTGAAAGTGAGTGTATTTAAACAGCAAAGACAGGCAAAGTTGATAGATGACAGTCATTTTCAAGTCTATTTTATCATTAAACCAAGCTGGCCAAGTCGGCTGGGGCTGTGGAATACACCGACTGCATCCCAGCAGAAAGGTAAGTCTCCTACAACGGGTTTTCTGGATATGATACTAAACAATTTGCTGCTGCGGGTAAGGCTTGAGTTTTGGGGAATGCAGATTACATCTTTATTGCCATCGCTTTCCGCTCCTCTCAGGTCAGGAGTTGTAGCAACCGATAGCTTCCTATCTATGGGTCAATAGAACTATTTGACATTTGTACCTATAATAAACTGAATTGCTTAAAATAGAATTGTTTCTTTACATTTAAACTCTGTTCTTATGCTAATAGGAATTATTCGAGATAGAACTATTTTGACGTTTAAACTGTGTACGTGTGTTAAACTGAATTGTTAGAAACACCACTGTTTTGCCATTAATCGTGTGTAAACAAAGCCTCTACTCTTAATAAACTGAATTGTTTGAAATAAAAGTACAGTCGAGGGGGATCGACAGATCCTTTTTCAATAGCTACTACACTGAGGATTTGGAGGGGGTTCTAATCTTCCCTAGATTACTCCACTTTACTCTTGAAATGTACCTCATAATCCTGAGTGTCAAGCAAGGATGGATCAAGTACCATTTTTGAGTCTTTTGTATGACTCGAACGGGGATATTGCCCAGTAGGCTGGGGTTATAGAATACAATGACAGCACTTTTGCAGAGAGGGAAAAACCCCGCCCAACGAGTGTCTTGAATATGACAGTAAACAGTCTGATTCTGAGTTTCCAGTAATGCTCGAGCTTGGGAGAATGCAAAGTACCCTTCCATAACCATCGGTAACAGTTCCACTCGGGCTCGGCGTTGTGGCAACTTATAGGGTCCAATCTATGGGTTTAATAGAACTAAATTGTGTAGTTATGCTGAACTGAATTGTTTGAATTTCAGCTGTTTGATTAAACTGAATAGTTTGAAATAGACATGTTTTTGACAATTAAACCATGTACCTAAATTTAAACTACATACTTACGTTAAACTGAATTACATTAAATTGAACTGGTTTTTTTATGATAAAGGGAATTGTTTGAAATCAAATTGTTTTTGACAGTGAAAATGTACTTATACTAAGCTGAATTCTTTAATATAGAACTGTGTGGACATTTAACTGTGTGTAAACAAAAACTAAACTTTTACTAAACTGAATTGTTTGAATTAGAACTGTTTGAGTAAACTGAACTGCTTGAAATAGAAATATTTTTGACAATTAAACTGTGTACTCATACTAAACTGAATTGTTTGAAATAGAAATGTTTATTTGTATAAAAATGGATTTGTCATTAAATAACTGATAAAGGTTGATATGCCATAAAATTCAACCAACCAATCGAACGGGGAATGAACCCTGGTCTCCTGGGTCATTGGCAAAAACTCTACCCACAATCTACAATGTGTGATATGCGATAAAACGAAACCAAACCAAACCGCTGTGAGCAAACAAATAAACACTTGTTAAAAATGTTATCTCCAAAATATACTTTTACACATCATAACTTAGATTTATTATTATAAACAGGAATTGACATTAAATAAACTACAGGGGTTGATATAAAATAAAATCCAAATCACGAACCAATTATCAAACCACTCTGCATTGACTGTGATCTAACACAATTGATGGTGTGATTTAGTTCCCGTACTTATTGGCATATCAAACTTTGTCGGTTATTTAAAGTTAAAGCCACATTTTTCAAACTTGTAACTCATAGATATGTGTTTAAAGGGTCAATCCACTTCCCAAGATTAATAATCCGAAAATAAACGTAATACCGTGATTGAAGTTTAAACTCATTTTTTTTCAGGACAACAGTCATGCACTTTAGTGATTATACCACGAAATACACATATAGATAGATAGATATAAGTTTCTGTTTGTCAGTATGTTCTTTTAGTGGTTTAGTCATTTTGTTTGTCTGAAAATGCAACAATTCATGTTCACCCCAATACTCCTGTTGCAATTAATTTTATAATATCCCCTATAATCATCGAGAATATGTGACTGTGACTGACGTCTTGAAGTCAGATATATTTGGATTTTTTTTCCGAATGGCTCTTGTTCCAATTCCATATGATTATGTATTAGATATATATATATATATATATATATATATATATATATATATATATATATATATATATATATAGTATGATTATCTGATAACTTCTTCTTGAAGATAATTTCATTTACAAGGTATTCTCCATATCTCTGGTACGTGTCCTTCAGACAATGATAAATATAATTAACTGAAATTAAAAGTCAGTTCTTGGCACCCTTTCAACAACAGAATTTCGATCATTTGAGACTGATATTTTCGCGCCCGCTTCCTGTCAATTTTACGATCTTTAAAACCTTTTAAGTGGCGTCTCGTTTGCTCCGTGCAATAATTATCATGTCAACAACAAGCAATGGCCTGTGATCTTATTGATAATACTCGCCAAGTAGTAAATTATATAGCTTCATTGTCGCTGTCGTTACAGGTGTGACCGTAATGATTTGATGTTATGTTAGTTTCCAAACAGGCTAATTTACTTTTGCCCGTTATTTTATTTTTGTTTTAATTTCAGTCGTAATTACTTAGACGGAAAAAAATCATTGATATCCATCAATCACACCTGTCTTTGCTTTTAATTAGATTTTTTTTTATACAATCACTGGATATACTGCATTGCTAAAATCAAGAGGAAAAAGATAAATATTGTCTATCGGACAGCATTAATCTTAAAGACTCCTATATTCAATTCAGCTGCTTTAATTATGTTTATTTGAACCAAGGACCCTGGAGTTTGTTGAAAACCCTTTCACAAATTTGCTTCGTATGTTAAATGAGACAAATTTTTGGAAAGAAAGCTTTTATTGGTTGTTATAATAAATAAAACGAGTTGATAAAATAACCATTTGTCCTGAAAGAATAATCATTTCTATATGTTAATCAAGTTATTGCTAAAATACAACAAAAAACTGCAATGTTTTTTATTTAATTTCGGGAATTTAGTATACTTAGCGATATATCTACTTATCTTATTCACACACACACACACACACACACACACACATACATACACACACACACACACGTATATATATATATATATATATATATATATATTTATATATGTATAGGTTACTGTGTTAATACTATACAAACACCATAATGGTTAATTAATATCAATTCTTCTGAATACATAAATCAAATACAATTTTAAAGTGAATAGTTTGTCGACATATTTAAACGAACCTAGCTAATTTGTGAGGTACTACTGATTTACGTTCAGAGTTTTCCTTTTCTTACATTGGTTGCATCACTATGGTTAAAGAGCCCAAACTGTTTTATTATTTCCTCATTGTTGGTGGGATAGAAGGAAGCATGCCTTAACTAAGAGCGTTGGCGCTTACATTCTCGTCGAGTAGTTGAACTTGGATTCCCTGATTTCATTTCGCATGGCCATGACCATTACGCAAAGAACGCCTTACATATCTTTGTCTTTCTGTATGCAACGACAATCACTTATCCCAATGCCATTTGTTGTAAAAACATCAATCTATAATTATATTGATAAATGTATATTGATTTTGAAATCGGTGTATTCAGCTTGTCAAGTGTTTCATTTTTTCTTCCTAAGATTATATATATATATATATATATATATGTAATCCTTATTATTCTATTCACTCTAATTTTTCTTTGATTTTTTATAATTTAAATCACATTCATCAACTTATATACTGTATCATTTTTATCACATCTGTAGTAAGAAAAAAATTCACTCGTCCAGATTCTTCTTATCATCCTGAAATTATTAATTGGGTTGTGGTGGTGAAATTATATATACATCATTGATATATAATTGGATATTTCATGATATGCATATTTGATTAATCAAGCTTTATTTAAAATAATTGACTGTTTTTTTTTTCTCTTTGATCGACTGCCGATACATTTATCTATCATCTCTTGAATGAATTACTTGGAAACTTATATTGAATGTTTTAATGTATTTCAAATTGATAGTATTAATTATTCATACTTGTAGAAGATTATTCTATGAAAATGATTCCTACGCAAATAATCTTTCTAGCTTGGATTGTCGCTTGTGTTCATTGAGACAAATTCATCAAAAAAATGCCCCGTTTCTGTTGTGATGTGGGCGTTCTTAAAGAAAAGAAAAAAAAGGTTTGCTCTTGATTCCGATGGAAGCAAGGACCAACGAAAGCCTTGGTGATAAAAAAATAAGAAAATTTATTATCAAATAAATGAATAAAAGTACTCGTTTACTTTTAGTTGTTTTTTTTTTCTTTAATGGAGAGAACTAAAAAAGGAAGACATCGATGGATTTTTCTCAGTCGATGGATGAAAAGAAAATACATAACTAATTCAACGTCCCTTATTTGTAAAGATATTCGTAAAAACTGAAGAAAATTCAATCTTGAAAAACGTATGAAGCAAGAGCTTTATTATTTCAGAGAAATGTGTATATATTTTTTTAAAAATGAATTCCTTGGAAATCCAACTCATTCGTATATCAAACTTAATCTTATTTGATAATCTATGGCCAAAAATTTTTTAAAAATCCATATTAAGAACGAAACGTGTTCTTTTCGATTTATGATGATTATATCCAATGCCTTCCGATGAAAGTTTTATCAAATACAAAAAAAACCCACAAAACAAAATAAAGAATGCGTGATGGAAAGTCGTATGGACATATATTTTAGGTATATTTCAATTAGGCTACCCAAGAAGGCAATAATTTCGCAACCGTCGACAGAAAATGATGTTTGACAACCCTTTCTCCATCATTTAAATTTGTTATTCTTTACAGAGAGTATGAGAGATGGATCTATTTTGGAATGATTCAAATATCCATATAATTCTGACAAGTTTATTAGAAACCAGTATGTGAGTTAGCAGGAATGCTCCGACCCATTGATAAAATAATAAATAATTCTTCCAACGAATGAACAATAAACTACATGACTTAGAGTCAAATCACTCTGAATGCACCCGAGCCGGTCGATGAGTAAAGTTAAGTAACGATTAGTCGGTTCAATATTTAAATGGGGGACCATTTAAGCAACATCAAATGTTGTAAGCAAACCTATGTTCTTTGTGCAATATTTAAGCAAAGCTTTGGTAATAAAAACAAAAATAATCTTAAAACTTAATGTTCATGAAAAAGACCCCCTACATACGTATGCAGAACCTCCACCACTATCTGCACGCATAAACCCCTCACACACACGCACAACCACCCAACCCACACTCGCAAAAACACCCCTCCCAACACACAAGCACAAACCATCCACCCATTTAAACATGCACACCAAAAAAACTTGCTATATCCGAAATTAACGTGAGTTGAGTTTTTTTTAAGAACATAATTATCCAATTATTTCATTACCAGAAACAAGTGTAAGCCTCTTCACATAGTACTCAAACTCTTCGACACCTCAAGGCTTCGCTGGACAATGTCCTATTTGGTTAAGGTGTAGATAATATATTTTGTGTCATTCCAATGAAATATTGCGACCTTGCCTTAATGATATAACGACATTTATCCAGTAAGAATATTTCATGTTTGTAAAAAGAAACTGCAAAAATTATTTCACTCGTTTATTTTGGATTTCTGTACATATTTTATGCTCTATTGACGGAGGATTTGTAAAGATGGAATCAATTTTCAATGTTTTATGTATGTGGGCAAATATATGAATGAATGAATAAAAGCAGAAAAAAATGTGTTCCGTATTGCTTTGGTTTGGTATAATTTGTTTTTATGCCATTTCAAACATGGTAGGTTATTTGATGCCAAATCCTATTCATACATATGGAATAGATGTCTATGATTTGTAAATACATGTAAATGGTTACCTCATACAAATAATGCTATTTATAATAAATCATTTGTTTGTACACAATTGAAATGTACCAAGTATTGGTATAACTGTTACCTCGTACAAATAATGATATTTATAATAAATCATTTGTTTGTACATATTCGAAATGTACCAAGTATTGGTACAATTGTTACTTCATACAAATAATGCTGTTTATAATGAATTATTTGTTTGTACACAGTTGAAATGTACCAAGTATTGGTATAATTGTTACCTCATACAAATAATGCTATTTATAATAAATCATTTCTTTGTACACATTTGAAATGTACCAAGTATTGGTATATTTGTTACCTCATACAAATGATGCTACTTATAATAAATTATTTGTTTGTACACAATTGAAATGTACCATGTATTGGTATAATTGTTACCTCATACAAATAATGCTATTTATAATAAATCATTTGTTTGTACACAACTGAAATGTACCAAGTATTGGTGTAATTGTTACCTCATACAAATAATGCTATTTATCATTAATCCTTTGTTTGCACATAGTTAAAAGGTTTTCGAGAATTGGTATATAAACTTAAGTTGTAAAGCTGACTATCATTGTTGAGAGAAACCTGAAGGCTTCTTTTTCAATAGGTACTACACCAAGGTGTAGTCAATGGCACCACTTATTCCCCCTGATTGCTCCACCTTATCACGGATACGTACCTTTTAATTCTGAGTGTTAAGCAAGAAGGTATCAATACCCTTTTTGAGGTTTTTGTATGATTCGATCTGGGACTGAACCCTGGTCTTCCGGGCCATTGGAAAACACCATACATTCTAACTGACACAATTAAATATCTGTTATTTGTTTGCACACAGCTCAATGATCAAAGAGCTCTATTTCATACAATGTAATTTAGCATAAATCTTTTGCTTGCTCTCCGTTTGAATAATCACACAGTTCTAAGTAACCCGTTGATAGGACCCTATCAGGTGCAGTCTCATGGCTAGAGTTGACAATGACAAAAAAGAGTAACTCCACATTCCCCAAATTTTCAAGGCTGGATACTTTCTATCAGATTGTGTAGTGTCATAACTAGGACACTCTTTGAGGTTGGGATCTTATTCCTCAGAAGCGATGCAGTCGGTATAGTTACTCCACATTCCCCAAATCTGCAAGGCAGGATACTTTCTATCAGATTGTGTAGTGTCATAAATAGGACACTCTTTGAGAGTTGGATCTTATCCCTCAGAAGCGATGCAATCGGTGTATTTTTCTATCCTAGCTGACTAGGGTACAGTCAAATATAGTCTTCGAGAAGTTTTTAGCAAATACTCTGGATTTCCCTTTGATATAAAATGCATGTTGAAGGTAAAGATTTTTACTGCAGTGATCTATTAGTTGCCACCTACCGCAAGTAACACTAATACCAAGCTATGTGAACAAAAACAGGTTATTCGCTAGAACTCGTTGGAGTAGCGAGTGACATTCGAATACATGACGTGTATATTTTTAAAAAAAAACAATCACAAAGAATGCGGCCAGAAACGATCTAAATTTCGGTTCTAAGAAAAACTGCCGCCTCAACTGTAGTAGACAATATTTCTTCAAAGAGAAGACATTTTCTTTGATTGAACTGAACATATCACTTTTCGTCATCTTTTTTTCGAGAGCTGCCCAGAAAAAAATTGTAACAACAATAAAGTAAGCGAGTTTTTATGCAACCAAGTGTCTAAAGTTATGTTTCCTGATTCAAACAAACTAATCTGGTTCGCATCTCCTCATCACATTTTCATCATTTCGTCTCAGTCAACTTTCTTCCAGACGACCGCAACACCATGATTTTCTAAACACAAGTTTTTTTCTCGGGTTTCTAAATACTTGAATCGAATTATTGACCAAACACGGTGGAATATTTAAGATCAAACGCTGCAATTATACTATTAGGAACATATATGTGGTATCTGGTGAGGATCTTATGTATTACAATTCTAATGCACTCTGACATGAGTACGTGAACAAAAAACCTACTTTCATTTTTCTTAGATATTTTTTAGCTTAACCTAATTGTGAATGGGAGTCCTTGTGTCATTACGCTTAACCCGTTGGACTGCGAAATTCTAAGAAGTAAGTTTTTATCTCCAATTGTGCTATTACGTTTATTTTACATTGATACCAAAAGGAAAGGTTCATAAACCTTTTCACCGCCATTATTAATTAGAAAGTACCACTACTGTTGTCTGTAGCATTGAATAACCCATTAAGATTATTGTGCCATGAAACAAAAAAACAACTAATATTGAAACAAACTTCAGGCTAATAAAGATGCTCAAGCTAAATAAATTTATAGTGTAGACTTCAACGACTCCTGTGTGTGTGATAGCTGGTAGACATATGAAGATGGAGAAAGATGAGAATACGACTTACCACAAGTGGTAAGATATCTGCTGTTTTAGGACCTCTGTTTAGTTCCTGAGAACACTGAATATGTAGAACTGGATAAAAAAGTAAATGGATAATTACATGCAAACAGAAAAAAAAAATATTTAAGGACATGGAATTTTAATCATTTTTAGTGTAGTAAAAATCAATGCGGAGAAAAACTTTTGGTCGGTTATATATATATATATATATATATATATATATATATATATATATATATATATATATATATATATTTATATATATTATGATCTCACACACACACTCACACACACATATGTGCGTGAGAGATTGCGTGTGTGAATGTGTATTTAGTAGGTCATTTAATGCACAATCACTCCATGCAATATATATATATATATATATATATATATATATATATATATATATATATATATATATATATATATATATATATAATGATTTATTTGTTTGTCAACAATTAAATGGTTAGAAGAATTGCTACCTAACACAAACAGTTTCATTTGACCTCCTTAAATGGTTTACATTGATGCTATTCAACATTAAATATTCTATCCAACGTTGCACATTCGTGTGCAACGAGTTAATGGGTTTTCAAGTATGGCTATGCAACATTAACAATTCACTTTAGCATCAATCATCTGTTAGCCCTTTTAAATGGTTAAACAGTTTTATTTGAACCATTAATGGGACCCAATCAGATACTACCCCTCAGATTCAGACTGGTAGTAATTGTAGTGTATTTCAGTTTCGTAAAAACTCCAGAACTGGTGCCTCACCATCAGGTGCCTTTTAGTTTCAAAGTCAGGACAACATTTCTATTATACAAATTAGTGGGACCATAACAGGTAGTAGCTTTCTATGTCAAACTACTCCACACGAGCAATAGGTGACACAAGGTTTATTTTCATGCAGGGTTTAATAGGTTTTAATTCATAGTGGTCTTCTCCAAGACCGATTGCCCTATCTAGGTTAAAGAGCAACAGGTAGAAAGATTAGATTAGTACCATTAAAAAGTGCATCAGTGCCTTGTTAAAATGCAAAAACCCTCGTCCAGAATCTGAATTTTATTAATTATTCCTTGAGTACCTTTACGATGTGTCATAAATACATCAATACATTATATATATATATATATATATATATATATATATATATATATATATATATATATATATCTTTAAGAAAAACAAAACCTTGTCACATTAGGATAATAAATTTATTTCCATCCTGTTATGGGTATTGATAAGAATCAATAACACCAAAATTAACAGGACTTCTTCAGATCTAATGGATAAAATAATTACAGACAGAATAGACACATGAGGAAAAAGGGTGGGAGGAGGTAGAAGAGGGGTAAAGATTTTCCTCCCCATTTCGCCCACTTCCGGTTTTAATTTTTTTATTTTTTATCACCGGTTGCAATTACCGTAATTTTTTAAAATTTTTAAATTCTAAGTACATATCAACTTAAAACTCCAGATTTAATAATAATTTAGTGAAGTACAACATTCCTTAATAACCTTACGTAAGGATGAATTAATAATTTTCGTAAATTAAATTCATAATTTAAAATTAAAATTTTAATTTTTAATTAATATATTATATATATATATATATATTATATATATATATATATATATATGCAGATGTATGTAAACAATAGTAATTGTGATTCATAACGTTTACAATCTACTTGTGATTAATTGTGATTCATAACCGTTGAACATTTACTTCGCAGCTAATGGCTCCTCGTGGCTGAAGAGTTAGAGGCTTGGCTTGGCTTGGCGTTTGAGTCAATCCTGGCTACTGGAAGCTAATATGTCTAGCCACACTGATGAGTTCTGATAGAACGAAACATATCTGTCTGTGGATGACTATATATATATATAAGTTGATGCACACACAAAAACACTCAAGCATACTCACACACACACACACACACACACATATATATATATATATGTATATAGTAAGTAAAGTTGGCGACCGTAGTCGAGGATGACCCGAAGGCTCGATATTCAATAGCTTACTACACCAAGGTGTAGGGGAGGGCACTACTTTTTTTCCTTGGATTGCTCCACTTTACCCTTGATCTGTACCTTATAATGCTGAGTGTTAACAAGGATGCATCAAGTACCATTTTTGAGTCTTTGGTATGACTCGACCTGGGATCGAACCCAGGTCTCCCGGGCGATTGGCGAACACTCTAACCGCTATTTTCCTTATATATATATATGTATATATATATATATATATATATAGTATTCTTGGTCCAGTTAAACCGGAGTTGGGAGTAATTCCATCAGGACAAGAAGTTATTCATGAATGAATATTCAAAATTTTCCTGGTAAAGAGCTCAATGTACCAAAAATTCAGAGCAATAAATTCTTTAAGAAAAACAACGAAACCGGTCACATAGGATTATAAATTCATTTCAATCCTGTTACGTATTTTTGAAATTTCAAAAATGCGTAACAGGATTGAAATAAATTTATAATCCTATGTGACCGGTTTCGTTGTTTTTCTTAAAGTATATATATATATATATATATATATATATATATATATATATATATGTGTGTGTGTGTGTGTGTGTGTGTGTGTATGTGTATGTGTATATATATATATATATATATATAAGGAAAATAAATGTGTACGACCTGACAACTAAATTCAATTTAGTAACACATAATTTTGTTTTTTTTTCTTATTTTTCTTTTTATCACTAATCATAATTTGATAAACGCCGTCGAGATTTTAATTGGTATTTTTATTCAGTTTCTGTCGATTAAAAAACTATTAATGTAACAGATGATCATGACACTTTTTAAATCATAATTTTATGCGAGATGGAAAAGCCAAAAAAACAAAAATCAAAAGCAAAAAACAAAAAAACAAAAACACAGGCAAGTTAAAAAAAAAAATATCCTTCTTCTATTCTTAAGTACCGATTTTTTTTTTTTTTTTGCTTGATGTCTATATCCTATGATTCAGAAAAATATATTAGTTTTTTGCAAAAGAATGTGGAATAAAGGTCTACATCTGCATTATTCTTACAATGTAAATAAAGACTCTCTCTAAAATTCAAAACAACTTATGTTCTATACAACGATACTCACAGATAATTTAATAGTCACATTGATTTACCAATGAAAGAGAGAAGGTCAATTGTTATATAGTTATTTACACGTTCGTTCAGCATCACAACGACACCATAATTAAGACGCATGAAGGAAGGAAGACGCAAGAAGAATTAAGATGCAGGAAGGAAGACACAAGAAGACTTCTTTAGAAAAATATTCACCTCTCACCTTATTGCAAGGGTTCGAAAGGTTAGCATGTGAGAGGATCAGCATCCGAACATAAACATCATATTTTGACCCCACTGTTATGACCGTCACGTTGTGTCTTTATTGTTCTCCTTATGTTGGGGTCTACTCCATCGGGGCTTTCCGAGGTCCTCCGAGGTCGGGTGTGGCCTTCCCTACCACATCTGGTCTACTGTCTCGAATTCGACTGGCAACTGCATCGGGGGTTTCCGAGGTCCCCCTCGGTCGGGTATGGCCTTCCCTACCACATCTCGTCTCTAACCCTCTGGGAGTCTGCTGGCAACTGCATCGGGGGTTTTCCGAGTGTCCCCTCGGTCGGGTGTGGTCTTCCCTACCACATCTGGTCTCTACTGTCTGGAAGTCTGCTGGCAACTGCTTTGGGACCCAAACTCAAATGAGTTAAATAATAACTCAACGCCCACACGATCGCCTACTGGATCTTTGAATCGGATGTTTAATCGTCATCAAGCGGAAATAACTGTCATGCAGTTCAGAGGTTACTCTCTTCCGGTGCATCACTGTAATGGCACAATGAGACCTACACCTTGTCCCATATCATAAGCCTTAATCCGCCCACGCGATCTCTTTCGATTACTGGCCATTGGAATGTGTCACTTCCTTCCGGTGTATCACCTTGGAATAGCATTTTTAGGCCGGGGCGAGGGCCAAAATATAACACAATAAGAAATGTTGAATCAATTACATCCAGATACACAACAAAGAAGCATTTTCACTTTTAAAATTAAAAAAAAAAAACAGCCCACAAAATGAGATATTTTATGTTTTAAGTAGAAAATACATTTTTGAATACTATTGTGTATTTCGCTTGTTTATTTTAAAATTCTAGATACTTACATATTAAAAAATGTATTTATCTGCTTAATGACTGACATTTCAGTCTAAAATTACAGTATATGAGTGATCTAGCTATGATGAAAGTGAGGCCTTCCATCACTTGACAGAGCATTACAGTAGTTGATACGTTGCTTAACTAATTTTGTTTTCATAGATAATTTCAATGCACCGTCAAACTTGTTCATCACTAGTGAATACCGTTTTTCTTTTTAAGCGGTTTTCGGTTGTTTTGATCAGGGATGTCATTTAATGTGAAATTTTATATATATATATATATATATATATAGCCACACTGATGAGTTCTGATAGAAGGAAATTGTCTGTCTGTGGATGAAAATGTATATGATCCCTTACATAGCGAATGAAGTAAATGGTTGCCACTAGCGTAAATCAAGGCTCTTCAAATGAATTGAGTTCTCGGTAGCCGTTAAGTGCATGGATGTAAACAAATATAGATGTGATACACAGACATTTACATTTCCTTTGCTTGCGCTGGTTCCCTCGTGACTGAGTGGAAGAATCTTGGGTTGGCGTTACAGTCAAGAAGGTTTCGATCCCAGCTTCAGGAATCGAGCCTTTTTTATCCGCACTGATGAGTTTTGATAGAATGAAACAGTCTGTCTGTGGATGACAATATATGTATATATATACATATATATATATATATATATATATATAATTTTATGGGAGAAATTTTCGTAGAGCATAATACTGAGACACATAAGAACATTTGCTTTATTCATTACAATATGCCATCATTAAACTAACGTGAAACTTCATAGGTATTTTTAATGTGAATCAGATGTACTTAAAATTTCTATCTCCAACATGCGTATCTGTTATTTTATCAGATAAGAATGTTTGCTTATTTCAGAATACAAAATAAATGTTTGTTTTTTTTGACAAATAGTTTAAATTTAAAGATTTATCAGCAAGAAAGCTTCATAGGATTCCCTTTTATATTCAACACAACGATTTTGTCCAACACTAATCATAAAACGTTACTTTCACAAATATCACAGTTTATGATTCAGTGAATATAATGTCGATGATACAAGTTTTCTTCGATAATCTAATATGTTTACGTTCTGCTCATTTGAAGATAAAATGACAAAGAAATCCATGTGTATCTAAAGTATATGCTGAAAATCCAAACAAAAAGATAATAACAGACATTCGTTCTATCGAAATCGACTATCACGAGTTCGATTTTTGAGTAGAATAACCGTAAGCAAAATCAAGTGTTGAATGGCCCCAATTAAGTCGATATGAATCCTCTTGGACATTCGGGATAAAAAAAAAAAAATGTAAAAGTAAACAAACTTAGTAATGCCAACAGCGATTCAAAAAGCTGAACTCGGAGAAAAAGAAAATTCGTTTTTCACTATTTTGATGACCAAACAAACCAAATGATTATGAAGGCATATATAAGAAATATATAGATTAGTATATATGAGAAATATATAGATAAGAATGAAAAGGATCAATCAGTCAATCTTTGTGCGTGTTTTTAAAGGCACAAATATGTTGAGCCTAAACCCCGCATCAATATTTCATCATCATCATCATCATCACCATTCGTCTCACTCATCCATTGCTTCCGGCATGTCATCTTGACTATATCCTGTGTTCGTAGAGAGCTGGTGTAGATGAGTTCTAGTTGGTCGACCAACGCTTTCGCGTTCGTATGAAGGCGTCTTTGGTCCTTACTTCTCCGGCAGTGTCCCGCATGTCTTAAACATCTAATTTGGAGAGTATTAGGGATAGGAGGTCAGTGGCCGTACTACACGCCCATACCGTTCATAGACACTCATCCATATATATATATATATATATATATACACAGATGGATATATACATATATATATATATATATAAGAGAGAGAGAGAGAGAGGGCGATGGAGGTAGAGATTGAGAGTAAAATCGAGATAGAGATAAGGATGATGATATATTGGAAATCTTTATTTTTATAGATCAATTCCTTGTTTTATTTCTTCCAGTAAATTTCCATTACAGTGTCATGCTTTTATACATTTATGGTCCTAAGCTTTTATTTTTACTTATTCGTTCAATTCATTACAGAATTTATAAATAAAATATTCAAGACTTAAATAAATAAATTACCCACATATTTGAAAGATTCATATCACACACCAACCGTCACACACACACACACACACACACACACACACACACACACACACACACACACACACACACACACACACACACACACACAAATTTACCTAGGAAGCAGCGTCGAATCAACCGAAAAGGACATCGAAACGAGGTTAGCGAAAGCATGGACAGCTATCAATAGGTTATCGATTATTTGGAAATCAGACCTAACCGATAAAATGAAACGCAGTGTCTTCCAGGCAGAGGTCACATCGATACTGCTAAATGGCTGCACTACATGGACGCTAACAAAACGGCTGGAGAAGAAGCTAGACGGCAATTACACAAGAATGCTACGTGCAATCTTAAACAAGTCCTGGCGGCAACACCCCACAAGTCAACAACTGTACGGCCACCTACCCTCTATCACGAAAACTATTCGTTAGACGACCCAGGCATGCAGGAAACTGCTGGAGAAGCAGGGACGAACTCATAAGTGATGTACTCTTATGGACCCCCACACATGGCCGTGCAAAAGCAGGACGACCAGCACGAACATACAGCTATGTAGGATACGGGATGTTGTCCTGAAGACCTACCTAGGGCGATGAACGATAGGGATGAGTGACGAGAGAGGGTCAGGGATATCCGTGCTACCAGCGCGATATGATGATGATGATATATATATGTAGAGAGAGAGAGAAAGAGAGAAGTAGGTAGTGAGTGGGGAATGGAGAAAGCGAGTTAGATTTATCATTCTACTGGCCAAAATAAGATATGATGTCCGCAAGAATAATTTGTTTATGATCTATGTATATCCCTTAATTTACAGTTATGAATAAAAAAAAAAAAGGTGTACAAATCCATGCATTTTAGTTACCTAAACGTATTAACCTTTACTTACAATTGATTTCTTTGCAAACGAATTATATTTAGTACAGGGGAAATTTATCGATTGCTGACATTCTCAGAAACAGATATCTCAACAAAAAAAATCAGTAACTGCAGATGATATAATAATGATTTTTCTCTAATTTATAAATAATTATACGTATTCAAAATGTAAGGCAATTTATTTTTCGTCTGAATCTCTTTGGGTTTTGCAAACCAATTCAAATAATGATTAATTATCCAATCTATTGGTTGGTATCAAGCACATTTAAACTTTTATATTCCAGATATAAATTTTCAAAGGAACTCTTACTTTTAAAGGTTATAGAGAGACCAGAGCACCTGCAGGAAAGTTTAAAGAAAAACACCTGGCCCAAACAACATAAACAGTAGTCCTATCCGTTTTAAAATTAAGTTAAATTACTTTGTGAATTTTTACTTCCGTGTCAGTATAAACAAAAATGGAATGCCTGTTTGAACCATTTCCGAGAAGGAATTGATATTTCCTTTTAATAACTACTTACACATTTTAAAATATTTTCAAGTCGAATTAGTTTTGGGAAATTTAGAGTTGTACTGCGTGATATATATGATCTCCTGGTAAATACATCTTCTTTGAAGTGACTCGTTAAAACGACCTAAGACATGATAATTACTTTTCGAAATGAAGGGTAGCGTATAAACACACATGAATTCATTTCTGAAAATCAATTAATTGTCAGAATAAGAGGCAGGGAGTAGGAAAAAGGAAAAATAATTAAACAGAAAAATAATATTTTTCAATGAGTACAAAAAACATAAATAAGATCGTTTTATGGCTTTCAGAGTTAGAGAAAGGCAGTATGTAATTTAAGGCACCAGAGAATAGTCGAATCAGAAGGACTTCCTCAAATCACATGAAACGTTTGCCGTTACCAAAAGATCATTACTAAGAACCAACGAATCTCTATCTATCTATCTCTCATTCTCTCTCTCTCTCTCTCTCTCTATCTCGCTCACACACACACGCACTATCTCTCTCTCTCTCTCTCTCTCTCTCTCTCTCTGTCTCTCTCTCTCCTAATTCACTCCCGATATAAATCGCAGTATCAAAAACTCAGACGTCTTGAGCTCGTGTTTTTTTGTTTACTGGAAGAGACAATACTGTTCTTTCTCGAAAGGAATATATTCTGTTCTTTTCTGGCAGAACGAGAAATAGACAACAGAAAAAAAGGAGAGATTCAAGGTTTAAATGGGAGGTGTTTAAGTTTTATTTGACTACATATCAAACTCAGTGTGTAAAGTAATGCATGAAAGGATTATATGGGTTTTGTCTTGTATGTAGGTTTTTTGTTTAGAGTATATTTTTATCATAGAGTTTGGTCATATTTTGATGTTTAATTTTATAAAAAGATCAAGATATCTGGTTTTGCGCTTTTGAAAAAGGTCGCTTAGGTTAAAAAATGCCGTTTAGATAATATTTATGCTAAGTTTGTTGAAATCGTTGAATTTTAAGAATGTGTTCGATTGAGAAGGGTACTTTTTTCATATTGTACATATTGGTGTATCTTCTCTTTCCATGTGTGATGTGGGTGTGGCAAAGTCGAAATCAAGAAATCGTCACTCTTCTTTTCTGTGTTTTTTTTTGTAACCTACCGACATCTCACTGATGGTACCTAGTATCTGGAAAAGCTTGTTGGGTATATGATTGTTCCATGATTTCTCCCATTTGTAATGCATGAACTTGTAAATGGTTAGTTTTAAATAAATATATGGGATTTTTGCATTCGTTATATATATCTGGACTGTTTTCCTTGCAGCCTAATCTGCTCTTTTATTTCCAAATATACAAATGTGATTTGCTATCCAGTTGAAAAAGATGCTATTAAATGAAGAGGCTATAAATGCATGTTATCACGGTACCTGTTCCAATACATACGCGATACTTGATTTCCAAGCTCGATAAGCCTGTTTTGTGAAGTCCCGCTCTACATCTGACTAGTTATAACCTCAATCCGAGCGCTTTACATACGTTGGTCTAATGTCGTGACCGCTACAGGGGTTACTACTGTACATGATATTTCCTAAAATTTTTTTGTTTCCAATATTTTGGTCATTGACTACATCGTATATTATATTTGGAGGTTAATAAAAATAAAAATGAAATTAAGTAAATTCAAAAGGTAGCGGTTTCCATAAACCTCTGAGAGGAAGTAGGAGCCGCGCATGCCTGAAAGACAAAACCTACGGGCGATAGAAAGAAACCCGTGTTCAGAAAAGCTTTACTTTCGATACTAGTCGGACCTTCTTTCCCACGGATACTAGCAGGCAGCACATGTGTCCGCCGAGTATCGTACTTGGTTTAAGACAGTGTTTCCACTAGCACGAGCTTATATTAAAAACACAAACGATACTTATCCACCTCGTGAAAGAAAAGTCGACTTTGGACTTATCACCCACCGAAAACGAGTAATACATTGCAATGCCTTGTTTAGGAGACGTGACTGTTTTCGAGTGGTCAAAGAAAACATTTTATCACTAAAGAATGGTCGTATTAAACCCAAAAATGGGTTGAAAATGAAAGCGTATCTCCCATCTTTGTCTCTTTTCTTCCTTCCTTCAGTATTTCTTTGGGAGCATTTTACAGAAACAGATGACGCCAGGGAGATGGGCGGAGAAAAGAAGAAAGAAAACAATGGAGTCGGGTATTTAAACCCAAATATACACTACTCATGAAACAAAACTAAAAAAAAGGAAATAATTCCAACTAAATATTCTGGTTCCTCATAAATATATAATCATTTTTGCTGATGAGTCTGGTACTATTTATGTTAAGAGCATTTACCAGAATTTCTCTTAATGCACACATTCAAGAATATTTTGAGCCGTATACATGAATAGTTGATCATGATAATCAATATTAAGAGACTTCCATCGGGAAGGATATTCTATATTAACGTCGATTTAAATTTTGCTTTGTCACCGGGGCTAAAAATACAATTACTGTGTCCTCTGAAAAATCCCACAACCACCACCTTAAAAATGGCTTTCCTGGGTATGGCACTCTACTGCGACTGTTGGTAAAGCTCTTATGTTAGAGATCTGACAAGTATGGTATGAGCCTTCATTAACATCACTCTCAGATCCATTCTACACTGCTGTGGTATTGACTGTAAGAGTGCTATAACTGGGGTAAATAGCTCAGCTTGAAAATAGTTCCGTTTTGGTAGGACCGTGTAAAACATTCTTAAGAAACAGCTTTATAAGAAATGTAAATATAATTGTACTATAAACGCGACTGTCTAAACTTTAGAAAAAATAACCCAAGTCAAATTAAAGCAATATATATTTAACTTACTGAATAAAGAAAATTTTGCAATTAAACATTTAGGATCTTTAAAATATTGTTTGATTTTTTAGTGAGGTAAAATATGAAAGTCATCTGCTGATAAGTAACATAATTAAGGGCTCAGAAAAATTAAATGGATAGTTAAATAAATAAATGAATAAATAAATAAAGCAGACTGTATTCACTGAATAACAAGTCCAAAAATAACTAAGGAAAACATTATGTTCGAAATCTCGTGTGAAAGATGATGTTTCTGCTCCAGACACGACTAGCGGAAGTGAGGGGAACAACTTGTGTCCTTTTGGAGAGTCGACGGTAAAACGCAAGAAAATGATGACGTCAGTAGAGCACCAGCCACAAAGGTGTCGAAAGTTTACGAGTCCTTATTTAAGAGCGGTGGGGGCTCTCTAAAGGGACCGTTAGACTAAGTGATCCAGCGGAAAAGCATGTTAGAATCAGGAAAAAATTTAAGTTCTAGGTCTGCTCATTTTTCTCACTAGTGTATGTTGCTTTTAATTGTTTAGTAAAGGCTATTATCATATGTTTCAATAATTCTTTTTTTTTCTCCCAGTGGCTACCTGCTACCTTGTTGTTAATAAAGTATAAGTTTAAGAGTTTAGTGTTTATCAAATTGTTACCATTGTGAGGTCACCACGGTGATCTAAAGTTTCTTTAGTACCGCTATGGTACATTAAATGTATTTTTGGTGCAGTGGCCAGTCCATGCACATCATTACATCGTTAGTTCGGAGGAAAAACGACAAAAAAGAAAAAAATGGAAGACCGAATAATGAGATAGAAGATAAAGGGAAAAAGAAGAAAACAGAAAAAAAAAATGAAAAAAACGAAAGAAAAAGAAACTGAGAAAAACCGATGGAAAACATGGAAAATAAAAAAAAATAATCAGAGGAAAACCGACTGAAGAGAAGAAAAAACAGGAAAAAGACGAAGTGAAAAGATAAAATAAAAAGAAAATGATGAGAAAACTCAGGAGAAGAATGAAAATAAAGAAAGAAAGAAAGAAAAATAAGCACGAAAATGCAAGGAAGAAGAGAAAAACACAAGACGAACAGAAGGAGACAAAGAAAAATGAGAAATTATAAACAGTCAGATGATTAAGGAATATCATGTAAACAACCCATGGGGCCGTAGTAAAGACAAAAGTAAAAGAAAAGGGGATGAAACCGTCAAAATAAATTTTCAAAAAAGTAAAATAAATGAATAATAAAGAAAGAACAGTAAACAGCGACAAGGTGCTGGTGAGAAACAACAACAGAAAAAAAAACAGAAAGAGAAAATATGAGAAGCAGCATGAAAAGTGAAAACGGGAAAAAGAAATATACAACACCACGTGTTGAAGTAAAGAGAGAAAGAAGAAAATATGGAAGTACTGAAGGTAAAGAAGGATTCAAGACCACTATTTTTTTTTAAAAGTAAGATAAAACAAAAGAACAGAGGGAAGAGAAATAAATCCAAGACCACGTGTTGAAAAAACGCAAGAAGAACCGGATAAAAAAAAAAGTACGAAACCTCATGTTGAAAAAAATATGAAATGAAAATTAAAAAATACAAAAGCACGTAGTGAGGAGAGGATCGGAAAAAAAGAATGAAAACAGAAAAGAATCAAAAAAGAGAAATACAAGACCACGTGATTGATAAAAAAGATGGACGAGATAAAAACATCATCAATTAGATTTAGGTGAGTGCTCCTCTAAGTTTCTTTTTTTCCTTGGTTAATTCAAGCTCTATAGTCCGTGGCTGCGATTTAAAAGAAAACAAAAGCTAAACGAAAGGAAGAGGAAAAATTATAAACAATAGTTGAAAAAGTAGGAAATGTAATATCTGCTTTTAATGTGTTGGTCCCCTTGCTGTTTTTTTGTTCAGTCCTGGCTGATTCCGTGCTTGACTGTCCGATATTTCATCCACATTGTGTTGTGAATTGTATTATACATTCGGTAATTAAGTGGTTTTTATAGGAAGACGCCGTTTCATATTAAAAATCCTTACTATGAAAAGTGTCTCATGGAAATTGAGCAAAGCAATGGTTTTTGTAAGATTCTGGAGCCCACTTTTTCCCAAGTTCCGACGAAGTAAAGAGATAAATAAGACCTCTTCTGATTGGTTGAAGGTAGTGAATTTTTATTTTAATTTTTTTTCTTTTTGTGGAGGAGGTTAAATTGTCGGTGATTTCTCCGAGTTTTTTTTTGTCTCGGGGAATGTCTTGGATTTGTGCTTTGACAATTTGGTGAACAAATGAATTGACGGAAAAAAATATCTCATTAGCAGGTGAGTTGATAGAGGGATCTTGAAGGACGCAACAAAGTAAAAAATACAATTTTAGAAGAGAAATTCCTGGTTCTTGAAGTGGGCCGAGATTTGTGTTTATACGGATAAGTGTTAGATTGTTTACATATACAGCATGAAAATGCGAGATTGAATAAACGGAGGCGGAAAGAGAAGACGAAAAACGAGAGAGAAAGAAAAAAAGAGTGAGAAGTAATTTACGATCAAAACAGAGAAAAGAATGATATTCAGCGAAGTAAGAAAGACATTGAAAAAAAAAAAAAAAAAAAAAAAAAAAAAAAAGAAGGGAAAACAGAACGTGCTTAGGTAAAAAAAGGAACATTCTACAGACTTTAGCTGTTAGAAATAGATATTTCTTCAATATAATTTTGCAATAAAAAACAAAACTATTTATAAAATTTTAATAAATAAATAAATAATAATAAACAATAAACAAATAAATAAATGAATATAACTTCTCACAAGTATTTTATGAAAAATTAAAAGGACATTTTTTTTTATTGGTTGAGAAGAAAAATAATAAATAAATACTAATCTTATAACTATAAATAAGCAGATGTTGTTTAAAAGACACGTATAACAAATATCGAGACAGTCAACAAAAACTTTCAACATGGAAAGACAGCACTTTTATATGACGTCGCTTCAATTAACCAAGGTTTCACACACAAAAAAAAAAAAAAAAAAAAAAAAATGAAACTTCAGACTCAACTATACTTCGAAAACTGAACATGAAACCAAAGCCTAGTGTTAATTTAGTTGTGCTTTCATTTGGGTTTATATATGCATATATATGTGTTTAAGCGCTTGATTATGTGCAACTGAAAACTGACTTTGCTACGTATTCACTTTTTTTATAAAACTTTGCATAAAAGTAAGTATTACGTTGGTTAATAATTTAGCAACATATATTAGGTTGGATTTTATAATTGACCAACATACCTACAAGAAAAAAGGCACAACATTAATGAGCCGTGAACTATTTAACATGCTGCACGTTCTTTTGTCCATTTTGCTCGAGTGAAATGAATTGTATTTTTTCTATTTTTTTTTAAATTTTGGAATGTTGTTTTCAATGTATTCTGGCGATCATCGCGGAGAAATGACGGAAGTATATGTATGGCTAGACGAACCCAAATTAAAAACAGAGGATAAATGTTTAAGGCTAAATAATTACTTACATTGTTGAGTCAACAATATTAGGAATTTAGTTTTTAAAAATTTTACGGCCATAAGTTTTTGAATTGTCGTGATGAAGTTACGTAACATATTTAAACAGCTTATAGAAAAATGAATGAATAGTTAAATAAATGAATAAATAATGCAGATTGTAGTCGCTTAATAAAAAGCCCGAAAATGACAAAAGAAAAACTAAAGGTATGAAATCTCGTCCGAATGCGCTTGCAGAATTTGATATTTCTGCTCCTGAGACGATAGGGTGAAGTGTGGGGACGACTTGTCTCCTTTTCGGGAGTCGACGGCAAGACACGAGGAGGCGAAGACGTCTGTATAACACCAGTCACAAAGGTGTAAGGGGCGGATGTTTTTGAGCCCTAATTTTGGGGGAGGTGGTCTACGTGATCAAGCGGCAAGATAGTAAGAACCGGGAAAAAATTAAGGTCCGTGTCTGCTCATCTTTTTCTCACTAGGGTATGTTGCTTATAATTGTCTTGAAGACGCGGTTGTCTCATGTTTCCATTGAAAGTGTCCTAGTGGTGTCAGGGCCAAATCGCTTGGCTACAGAATAGTATTACGTGATTTCGAAGTGTTGTCGTTCACTTTCGGACAAGTACCATTGGAAACGGTAAGAAACCTCTTATCCCCTCAGCTATGGATAAAAAAAGTACCTCTTTTGTTCTTCTAGAAGCATGGCTTTGGCATAAACTAACGCAAGATGGTTTATATGCCATTAAACAAACAAGCAAATATGTTTACATACTTCCTTTGTATTCTCCCGGCAGCTACTTACTACTTAGTACTAAATAAACTTCGGTGTATGTTAAAGAATTTCGTGTTCTTCAACTTATTGCTATGGTGAAGTCACAGCGGGTATCTAAATTCTATTTAGTACCGCTAGAGTACAGATAACCTAACAATGAATGATCTAGGAAAAAAACTTGAACATTGACAGAGATGGTTTTATCAGTAATCTGCTACTGATCATTGAAATTTCCACGGGCGCATGGTTGCTTATTCTGCGTGATTTTACTAAATCGATAGCCATATAAATACTAAGTGAAGGCATTGTTCCTTATATTTTTTGAATCAGAAATTGGTAGAAGAGAAAGTAAACATTTTAAAGAATGACATATGCAATGGTCAAGAGATGAAATCTCACTTTTTTCACAAAACATAAATATCTCCATACAGAGTTGACAACTTGATTGCTCTTAAAATAAAGCCCTATTCTAAAAGATATTGATTTTTATCACTAATTGTTAATGGTTTTGGGGTTGAAAAATACTAAAAAAAATAAGAAAAATCGAGTGAAATTTTAAGATTTTTTGAATTCTTTTGAAAGTAGAATCTCAGGTATTTTCCAAGATAATTGAAAATATCCTCATATTGTTAGACAAAGGAAAGGGCAATTCTTTGCATCTAATGAAAATCTCAGTTGACCAAATGTCGTTGTGAAGACCAATGAAAGCAAATGGAACTATATGCATAGATGAGGAAAAACGTTTTCAGCTAACATTTCTGCCAAGCGTTAATCTACGTAAATAGATTAAAAATGAATGAATGAACATATAAATATATTGATGATGTGCAAGGCAAATTTCATCTATATTTTATGAAATAAATGTTATATCTTTGAAAATGATATTTTTAAATCCTTTTATCAATATGATATGTTGGTGTCCTCGAAATATCCATAATATCTAAACGCATAGATATATTAGGCTTTGATATAAGGAGGGTATATTGTGGATACAGAATTTGATAAAAAAACAGAACACGGATATGTACCACCTCTCTCTCTCTATATATATATATATATAGTGGAGGAGGGTGGTGTAAAATCTTTTTGAAACGATGAGATAAATTCTCTACATAGTGCACTTTCAAACTGACATCTTTTTTAAAAATCGTTAATCCGTACCAAAAAAGCAAACGAATCCAGTGCATTTTACCGAAATCATTACACTGGCTACCTTTAGTCGATTGGTATGAGATTTAGGTCGTTAAAGAAATAGGCCATCAAATTTGTTTTCTGACGTTGCTTTACTTTACCCACCAATCTTGGAACAACATCCCATTTATTTATCTTGTGATATCAATTGTGTTGTCTTTGTCAACAACCACAAAATCTTTCTAATTTAGGTTAGGTTATTTGGTTTAATGGCATATCAACACTTGATTGTTATTTAACGCTAAAACATTTTCATACTTATATAGGATTTATAAACGAATAGTTTATAATGGGTGGAGTGTTCGCCCGTGGTCCGAGAGACCGTGGTTTAATCCCAGGTTGAGTCATACCAAAGACTCAAAAATTGTGCTTGATTTAGCCTTGCTTTAACCTTGGCATTATAAGGCACTGATCAAGGGTAATGTGTAGTAATACAGGAAAAAAGTAGCGCCCTCTTGTACACTTCGGTGTTGTAACTGTTGAAAAGGGAGCTTTCAGGTCGACCTCGAGTTCGGTTGCCAACATTAGAACTTATATTATTAAACGACTTTAATGTTATTTGTTTATTTATTAAGTGGTTTTAAGTACATTTATTTATCATGAGTAATTCTAATCATTACCTTGTACATTTTTAGTATTCCTATGCAATTTGATGGAAATAATTTGTTTGCAAACAGTTAATAGTGTTTATACGAAGTTAATAATATGAATAAATTGTTTGCACAAAATTTAACATTATTTAACACATTGCATCGACTTATGAGATTTCAAGTATTTCTATATAATCATGGATCAACTTAATAATAATCAAATTTTTGCACAACAACCGTTTCAAGCGTTATAGGGTGGAACGATAAAATTGTCGCCCTAGAAAAGACGACATATTTCCGTTCAATGAAAACCGGTTTTCTTTTTTGTTGCAGACCATCTACAAGTTGGCCAGTTGTGTACAAATCCCAAGAGCGATAGGAACCTTCTTTCATGTGTGAAAGTGACACAATGTTCAACGAGCGAGATCGGAGATGCGCCTCTGTACAACACATGCTCTCTACCGATCCAAGTTATGACAACAGGACCATTGCCAGCACCCTCAAAATCCAAATCTAGATTGCCACGAATAACAGGGACGTGTCCAGGGTGATGGAAACAAAGTTTCCGGCTACGGTTATGGTCTTTGGTGTGGTTTCAAGTGAGGGCCAAATCATGACACCTCACATCTTCGATGTCGGCTTGAAAGTCAACACCAAAGTGTACCTGGATGTGTTGAAGACTGTGGTTATCCCCTGCTGCAATCAATTCGGCAGTGGCAGACTCTAGGTGTTGCAGTAGGACTCGGCGCCGGCCCAAAAGTTCAAAGAGACCTAGGCTTGTCTTCAGAAGGAGTGCTACGACTTTCTACCCTTCTCTCACAGGCCCCCTCCTTCCCTGACCTGAACCCACTGGACTACTTCGTTTTGTCATACGTCGAGAATATCACCAACATGGCCTCCCAAAACACCAAAGCCAGCATGATCGCTGCCATCCGCCGAGTATTCAGCGAGTTCCTGCCGGCGCTTGTGGAAAAGGCATGTTCCCAATTCCGGATCCGTATCGAGGCGGTGATTGAGGCTGAAGGCGACTACATTGAATAGATGTCAGCTCTTCTACAAAATCAAGTTTCCTGAATTGATTTTTTCAATAAAAGTTTGAAAATAAAGCTACAGTGTTATTTTCTTTAGGACGACAATTCTATCGTTCCACCCTGTAATTTTTATTTGACCCATAGATAGGAGCCTAGTAAGTACCACCTATCCGTGTAAGAATGGAGCTGGGAATAATAACAATGGATTAGTACTCAACTCTCCTGGACTGGAGCTATAACATTACATGGTTTAATCTTGTACCCAGGGCATTTGTTAGTGTGTGTGCAGGGAGGGGTGCAGTCATCGTATACTCCTGCTGCATGTGACAGAGAAGTACTCTTTTCTTGTATTATCTACAGTTTACCAGAATTATGTACAACGTAATATATGTACAAATATAGCCCCCACGTTAAAAAAAAATAATATAATTGAACAGATTAGAATTAACAGGCAAGACGATTACGTCGAATCAGTAAACGAGATACTTGAAATCGAAATTTCTTGAAATATATATATATATATATATATATATATATATATATATGGGTGCAAAATTACATAGGTTACAAAATTCGCATGAGGACGTCATATTTGCAGCTGATGAGGGTTTTTTTTAACAAAGGGATACTTGCACTACAACTTGTATGGCCTGCAATCGGCACTATGCTGAAAAAATATTTTGCATCATTCCATCTTGATCAGGTCGTGAGATTTTCAAGCAACCCCCATATATATATATATATATATATATATATATATATATAGGAGTATTGAGTTGAGGTACATATGTTTCGTCTAATTTAAGAGTATATTTGTGTAGAGTATTATTTATGAAAACTTATAATTATTTGTGTGTAGGGTGATGCTGGAAATACTAAAAAGTAGGACCCTTTCTTTCAGTCTCTTTTCTTTAGAGAACTATCTCTGTGAAAATCAAGTTTATATTCAAGGAAGTAAATATGGGATGGTAACCATCGAAAGTGGTAGAAAACTGATCAAAATCTTCCGTAAGAGCGTGTGGACGGTACCGGTAATAATTTTTCTTTTGGTGTTTAAAATTGTTTTTGAATACACAATTCCGGTTGATGTTAACAATAATGCTTCGAGTATTGATAATTGAAGTTCCTTTCTTGAGTCCTTGAGGATGTTAAACATGGTGGGACTATGTATGACTGGCCGGATTGTCTGACAAGTGACGAGTGATGGCGTAAGATGAACTGAGATTGCCTAACCTTGAGGTATAGTTGAAAGAATTAGTGCGGATATTCGAGGGAATATGCTGGTTCATTCTTATAAGTAATCTCTGGGTAATGCGACTAATGTAGCAAACGTCTCGTTTGCAAGGGCATTTTTTTAAAATAAGAGACCTTTTTTCGAAAAGCAGTCAAACCATTTTTGAGTTTAGGGGGATCAAAGAATGACTTGCAACTTGACAAAATTAAAACAGCAGTTGATGGATCTTTTAATTTGTTCTCGAAGTTGAATCGAGACGTTGCCGATACACGGAAATTTAGATATGCAGGTTTCTTTTCTGATGCAAACTTTGGCTTGGTCAAGAACTGAAGGCATTTATTCCAATGGTGGAAGTAATTTTATCCACAGAATATCTGATCTTCAAGAAAGTCGTATCCTAATAATTGAGTTCATCGACAAGTTTTCGCTTGGAGCAGGTCATCACACCAGAGTGGACTAATCTGGGGGCAGTAGAATACACCGCCTGCATCTGTGGAGATGCCGAAGAGATTTCTGGATATGACATCAAACTATCTGATAGGGAGGCTCCAGTTTTTGAGTGTTGGGGAGTGTGAAGAACCACTTCATTGTATTCGTTCTCAGGTCCACTCTGACCCAGAGTTGTAGCACCTGATAGAGTCTTATCCATAATTCAAATAGAACAGACTGTGTAAAAATAAATGACTGATGTTAAATTGAGACTCTCATATAGCAACATTTGAAACTATTTAAATTTGAAATCATTTAATTGTGTGCAAAAGATTCCAGAAGAGTTTAAGAATGTTATCTAGAAAATGTTTAACCACCACATATTGAATATATTTAATATGTGTGTATTAACAGGATTTCGTATTAAATAACCTACAATGGCTGATATGCTATAAAACCAAACTAAACTAAATTATGAGTCGTGGTAATATTTCGGTAGCAATATGTCATCTATGGAAAGAGATGTGCATAAAAAAATACATGGATTGCTGTCCACAGATTATTGACCATTAGGGAATCTATGCTATTGGATAAACAAAACGTGAATTCCTCCCAGCAGCTGCCACGGTCATTCTATTGTATGGTAGCCACACGTGGACTTCCCCAATGCGATTGAAAATAACATTAGATCGAAACAATACAATAATGATCCGTACTGTATTGAATGAATCCTTGAAACAACACTTCACAGAATAGTCATTGTACGAACACATACCTTCCATCTCACAAAGCATCCAAGTAAGAGAAAGGAAACATACAGAGCAATACTGGAAAAAAGGGACGGACATCTGAGCAAAGTTCTTTTGTTGACTCCCACACATGGACATACAAGCAATGTTCAACAAAGACTTGCATTACTCAATTACGTGTCGACATTGAATGTCCTTTGGTAGTATTGCCAAGTGCCATGGCCGATAGGGACGGATGGCGTGCGATAGTCAAGGGAAGATCTGGTATCATTATGACTTCATTATATATATGTATATATATATATATGTGTGTGTGTGTGTATGTGTGTGTGTGGGTGTGGGTGTGTGTGTATGGAATTACGAAGGGTAATGAAACTGTATTTCCCATGACAAAACGAAAAATGGAAGATTGTTTACCTTTTTCAAAATACACTTCTATCATTCAATTCACATAATCCATTTAGCATTCCGCCGTGGAATTGTGTCGAACACTGATTTTTTTTTTACTAAGGTCCGAACCTGTGTTATTATTATTTTCTTTCTCGCCTTCAAATCCTATCTTGGAAATGGAATTGCAGGTAAGAAACCTTGAAAAATCTAACAGAAAAAAGGATGATGATGGCGTTTGCAGAGTTTTGTATTTTTGAAAAAGAAAATTGTTTTCGAAAGAGTTTCTAAACTGTCTTTAAAAGTTTAATTTTCAAACTGTCCCTAAATTGTCTAGATAGCATGATTTTATTTTAATAGTTGCACAACTCAACATGCATCTTCAATCAAATACAACATTTTAATGCTTGAAAATTTTAAATGATAATTTTTTAAATAGAATTCTCATTTCTTGACCAAAATTATAATACTTTTCTTTATTTCATACATGGATTATTTGTTATATATTTACACAATGTTTTATGTGTTAAAAATATCATATGTATCACAAAATAATGTTATCTCCAAAGAGCTTACATCACCGCAGGGATACATGCTTAAATTGATTTGGTTTGGTTTGGTTTGGTTTGGTTTGATATCACATAAATCATTGTACGTTACTAAGGCTAAATTCATGTTTCTACCTATAAACAGTTATATTTCAAACAATTCAGTTTAGCATAAGTACACACTTTTAATGTCAACAAAAAGTTTTATTTAAAACAATTTAGATTAGCATACAAAAAGAGTTACATTTTAAACAATTCAATTTAGCTTAAGTACACAGTTACAATGTCAAAAACAGTTCACTTTCACACTATTCAATTTAGCGTAAGCACACACTTTAGCTCTATTTGGCAGATACTTAGAACCCTATAAGGAGCTATCACTGCGGGACACAGAGGACCTGGTGTCGATGACAATGTAGGAGTACTCCGCATTCCCCATAGCTCCAGCATTATTGGAATCTCACTATCGGATTGTTTTGTGTCATATCTAGGACACTCGTTGCGAGGTCTTACCAATCAGCAGAGGTGCAGTCTGAGTAGTCTACAGCACCAGTAAACCTGGCAAAGGGATACACAAGTTTATATATTTATATACAAATAATTCAAAATTTGTTACACAAAATAAGATCGATAAGCATATATAAAACTCTGTTTATTCTCACATATTTTTCAATACCCTCATATCTGTGCTTTTTGCAATAGATTAAGAATTTTCTTTTTACTATAATCTTTATTATTTTAAACTTTGATGTACTCCAGCGTAGAGATCGTTATTTGGCCAAATTACCGCACATGTCCTCTAAGAGTTATCTGCGCTTTTTATAGACTTTACCCACTCACATATAACGACGCCGTCTTATGTCTTTAAATGATAGTCAAAAAGTATTTCAAAGAATAAAATAATTCTACCCTTCTTAGGAACTTGCAAGCGACACACAATGAGAACGAAGCAGGTGTCTTCAAAATCTTCAATCAATGCATCTAAATATTGATTGGTATATCGAAGAAGACAACTTTGCATTTGTTCGATGTTTTATTTGAATCGTTAACGAACAGTTTTTCATGTTCTGTGCAGATTTTTAACTATTTGCGCATTTTGATCATCAACACATATCGTATCATTCTTCTCTTAAATTCATATCATTAACACATTTGAATAAATACTTAAAAGAAATGGAATATTAGGGGACATTTAGTGAGATAAAGTTTTTAGCATTTAGTATCAAATATAGATACATCAGTGATTGACTAATTTTAACGACATGTCCACTACTCAAGCGTTATTTTTATGCCTTGAGGAATTTTGTTCATCATCATCATCATCATCATCATATCGCGCTGGTAGCATGGATATCCCTGACCCTCTCTCGCCACTCCTCCCTATCGTTCATCGCCCTAGGTAGGTCTTTAGGACAACATCCCGTATCCTCACAGAGCTGCTGAATGTATGTTCGTGCTGGTCGTCCTGCTTTTGCGCGGCCATGTGTGGGGATCCATAAGAGTACATCTCTTATGAGTTCATCTCTGCTTCTCCAGCAGTGTCCTGCATGTCTGGTTCGTCTAACTTGAATAGTTTTCGTGATAGGGGGCAGGTGGCCGTACAGTTGGTGTCTTGTAGGGTGTTGCTGCCAGGACTTGTTCAGGATTGCACGCAGCATTCTTGTGTAATTGCCATCTAGCTTCTTCTCCAGCCGTTTTGTTAGTGTCCATATAGTGCAGCAGTATCAATGTGACCGCTGCCTGGAAGAAACTGCGTTTCATTTTATCGGTTAGGTCTGATTTCCATATAATCGATAGCCTATTGATAGCTGTCCATGCCTTCGTTAACCTCGTTTCGATGTCCTTTTCGGTTGATTCGACGCTGCTTCCTAGGTAAGTGAATTTGTCTACTAGTTTAAGAGGGGTTCCTACTAGAGTGGAGATGTACCCCGTTTGGTTATAGCACATATATTCCGTTTTGTGTGCATTAATATAGAGGCCTATGCTTGCTGCTGCTTGTTCCAAACTATGCAGAAGTGTTTCGGCTGGGTCAGGTGTATTTGCCAGTATCGCTATGTCATCTGCGTAGTCGGCGTCAGTAATTGTTGTTGCGGGATACCTTCTGCTTCTTTTCTTCGTCAGTTCGAAGCCATTTTCTTTGATTTTGTCAATCGATGTTCTAAGTACGTGGTCTAGACAAATGATAAAGAGGTACGGGGCCAGCGTGTCCCCTTGTAGTACTCCTGCTACAATGTCAACGTATTCTGTGTGTCCATCCGGTGATCGTACTTTCACTTTAGTGTTTCTATAGAGAATCGTTATTGCCGCTACGGTTTCTTTAGGTATGCCGTACGCTAGTAGGATGTGTTCCATCTTTCCTCTGTGAATGGAATCGAAAGCCTTGGTAAAGTCGACAAATATCAATGTCGCTTGTAGGTTCTTTGCCCGTACACCTTCAAGGATTCTACGGATGGTTAATATTTGTGAGGTCGTGGATGTATTTCTTCGGAAGCCATTTTGGTTTTTTCTAAGTATGTTGTCTATTTTGGGGTCTATGTTGTTTCGTAGTAGAGCATTGTAGATTTTGGCTGCTATGGATGTAAGTGTTATGCCTCGGTAGTTTTTGGCTAATCCAAGGTCCCCCTTTTTAGGGAAGGGGAGTATGCATCCCTTCATCCATCTATCTATCGGATTTTGATTGTATACTGCGTTGCAGTGTCGGAGCAGTATGTCGTCGAATTGTCTGGTCTTCCATACTTCCGGGAGAATTTCGTCCAGCCCTGCAGCTTTCCTATTTTTGATTTTTCTTAGAACCGAGTCGAGTTCTTCTTGTGTGAACGGACCTAGTTTAATGTCTAATTGTTTGATAATTATTCTGGTGATTGGTTCATGTGTTATTTTTGGTGGGTTTCCAAGTAAGTTTTCGAAGTGCTGTTTCCACAGTTTTATTCTTTCTTGTTGGTTTGCTGTTTTCAGTTTTGCTTTGGCTGTGTTCTTTCTTCTCTTCCTTTCGTTAATTGTTTGCCAGGCTATTCTACATTGTCTATCTTCCACCGAGTCTCTAATCTTATCTATCTGATTTTGAATGTATTCTGTCTGTTCCTTTATATATATGGCTGCTAATTGATATTGTGCCGTTTTTAGTTTTAAGGCATTTGTGTTTGTTGGGTTTTTTCGATAGTTTTTGGAGGCTGTTTTCACTTGTGCACGTTTTTCTCTCACCGCTAAAGTTTCCCATGGGACTCTATATTTAGTTTTAATTTTGTAGGAATGTATTTTGCTGCTGCCTCGAGGTGTGCATTGACGAAATTTTCATATTCGTCGTTTGGTGTACTTTTTTCCGTCTTTTCTTGTAGTGTTTCGAATCTGTTTCTTAATTCTAATACGTATTTATCTCTTATATCTTTGTTGTTCAATAGGGCCCAGTCATAGTGGTTGGTGGTCGCTGTTCGTTTGGCGTTTTTTCGTAGGCTTAACCGTATTTTCGCCGTGACTATTCGGTGATCGGTGGACACACCCTCAAAAGAGGAGTATGCCTCGCAATTCATTGCACTATTTTTCCATTTCTTGTTTATAAGGACATAGTCTATCTGAGCTTTAGTATTGTTTGCGAAGGGAAGGCAAACACTTTGTTCATAGTACTTTTAAATTAATGTCTTTGTAGTTACTTAAAGAGCAATTCTAATATATGATATCACGTATTCCTATACAATGCAAAATAATGTGCAAGTCTTTGTATATTTTCAAGTATTCCTATTTATGACTAATAATTATATGGTTTCAAGTAAATTGTTTTAGTCCTCTGTAAACCATTCAAATTTTTCCCAGTCTGCTGGCAGGGTGGGGGTCTGTAGAATACTCCGGCTGCATCTCTGCATTGGAGTGAGACCCCAATGAGTGTCCTACGGCCCAGTCGCCTGGGGCTGCAGGATACACCGACTGTACCTCTGCAGAGGGATACGATCCTCTCCGACGAGACGAATGTCCTTGATATGACAGAAAAAAATCTAATGATGCTGGAGCTTTGGGGAATGTGAAGTACCATTTCTTTGCCATCACTACCAGGTTCACTGTGGCCTGGAATCGTAGCACCAGATAAAACCCTATACATGGGCGAAATAGAACTAAACTGTGTTCTTACTCTGAACAGGATTGTTTGAAAATCAACTCTTTTGATATTTAAACTGCGTACCCATACTAAACAGAATTGTCTGAAACAGAACTAATTTTGGCATAGAGACTTTACTTATACTAGGCTTAATTGTTCGAAATTGAACTCTTTTGATGTTTAACTGTGTGAAAAAACCTATTCTGATACTAAAGTAAATTGTATTTAACTGTGTGTAAACAAAACTATACCAATACTAAACTGAATTGTTTGAATTAGAACTGTTTGACTAAACTGAATACCTTAAATTAAAAATATTTCTGAGAATTAAAACGTGTACTTACATTTAAACTGCGTAGTTATGCTAAACCTAATAGTTTGAAATAGAACTAATTATTTCTATAAAAATGGATTTGGCATTAAATAATCTTCAAATGTTGATATTGCCGTAAACCAACCAACCATCTAAACCATTATAGCTTAAAGTAACAATTTTAATGCAAATTATTTACAACTATATAGGATCAAATTTTAGTATTAATTACAGATAATATTCAAATAAATCTATTTGGCCCATATATGACACACGATCAGGTACTACCACTCTAGGAGAGTGTCAACTTTGGAGTAATAGTAATGTAGGGTTACTCCATATGTACAAAACCTTCAGAATTGGCAGCTCATTATTGTGAGCAAATTACCTTATGAAACGACTTACAGTAAAATTTAAGTATTAGATATTTCTAAATCTCAAGGTATAAAATAAGTATATGTTTGATATGCACTTCAAATCATTCACTTAAGTAGTCAACATATTTCCCTCTGATATCTATCTCACTTTCTTATCATTTACTTCTAATTCTAAATCTTGATGTATTTTGATAGTCTGAAAGATATGAGGTGGTATTATTCTTAAATGACAAGAATTGAACTGATATGCACTTTGTCTAAGTAAAAAGGCTAAAAAAATACTAAGACTCTGTTGACTAAAATTTCTCCGAAAGTTACTGTTCAGAAAATCATAAACCAAATTTTAACTCTAGAGCAAGATATTAGCCAGTTACTTGCGCTTTTATTGTTTGTATATTTCATGAACAACTTGTGTTATTTAGCCCAACTCACAAAGATATTAAATTCATTATTTAGTACGAAAATAACCTTGGTGAGAACCATCAATTAAGAATAAAATTCTAGCTATTTTTAAACATTTGTTTACGTGCTTATTTTAATGACAAACAAGTTTGCTATTACTCGAGGTGTTGTTCTTGTGGTGTAGGGGATAATCTACTAGACTGCGATAATTTGGTTAGCGAGTCTGAAAGTCAGGAGTGCTAATAAGATCCAGTTTGGGCTAATATTCTCGCAAAAGCTATTAACTCTTCTTACCTTCACAGTTATGTTTTAAATAAAACCTATACTTAAAAAAAAAAAAGGATGACTTTCACATTGAAATACCGATGACCGTTGATACATTTTCAAATCAAAGAAGAAGGAGAATACCACCATTAAACATTGTCTTCGCCTTGGCTGCTTATGAACATTTCCAATAAAAAATATAGTAGGTATCATACAATTACTGATGTTTATACAACAGCATTGCTTCAAACAAAGCCTTCATCAGATGATGACTCTGGGTTCAGGCATGGTTTCGGGGCCAAACCATCATTACCACTAACCCAGAGCGCCCCAGCTGTATCTCACGCCACCACGAGACTTTGTCAGATTGTTATCGCTCTGTGGGATTGCTAGATCCACGCTGATGCCGTTAGAGCCTTATCTTGGATCTTTTCCTTCTATTTTCTCATGTCTGATGGAGGAAGTCTGAGATTATACATATATATATATAGCACATCAACTTCAGTGGGTAACGTCTCTGTGGTGAAATTGAAAAAGTGCTGCGCTGCAGCCTCCAAGTAAATTCGATCTCCAATTGTGCTATTACTTTCACGTGCGAATTAATACCCTTGGGAAAGTTATATTACCTCCTACTTCACAGATATGTATTCATTCTTTATCTCATTTAGAATATTCGGACTTGTGTCTTCGTCTCTATTGCTATATTTACGTTTAGGATGATTTGTCCTTCGACCTTCTTCACGAGTTGCTGTCGAACTTGGGTGTTTACATGGAACGTTGAACTGAAACCTTTCAAAGTTCCGTGTAGCCTCCCGAGTAAGACAGGAAATAGGCGAAGAAGGCCGAAGGACGCTGTCTGAAATGTTGAGAATATAGTTTTAAAATAAGCACATTAGCCCGAATACTCTAAAAGATTAAAATTATCATGCTTCATCTCAGAAATTTAGAGTTAATAATTATATTGTATAATTGCTGTTTTTTATAAGTACAGGTTTCGCTTAGAATATCTTACGAAGGGTGCTATGCCATTTAACAAAAGAAACCAAACCAAGCCACAGTAGGTCACTTACTGCTGTCAAAAGTAGAGATAGAAAATAATCGCTCTTTTCAGATTTTTAGAAAGATAGTTTAGTTGAAGGAAATGGTTTAATAATGTTACTTGTAGATGAATTATTTTTATAAAGTCTTTAGAATATTTGTAATTTTGGGCTCAGGAAAACAAAAAAAGCCATCTGGATCGACCTGTACCAAAGGTCTCTTCAAGTCGCCCACTTAGTAATATTGTTTAGTATATATGGCTTGGGTCTATTTTTATTTTACTATTGAGCTCTCCAAAAAAGACACTGAGTTGTTTAACAGTGTTGAACATTCCATCAAAAAGTGTTCTGCACTGTCATATTACACAGTCATAATGTTGTAAAGTTTTTGAGTGCTAGCGTTTGTTTTTCAGTTTTACTAGATATTCACTTACTTCTATACATAAACTCTCCGCTGAAGACGTTCTGAATATCCCCCAGTGCGAATCTTGGTACTTTATAATGGATTTATTCTATTTTTCTTAAATAAAAGGGTTTTGAAGCACTATAGATGAAACTATCATAGTCAAGTGTTGATCTTATTAATGTTGAGTTAAGTTTGAGTCGAGATTTCTTATTAACTCTCCAATAATCTGGCCTATCACAATCGTTTGTGTATTTTTGTCTTAAGTAGTTTATATGAGAAATGAAAAATAATTCCCTCATATAATGAAAACCCCAGAAATTTAAATTGAACTTTTATTGGTGTTTCTTTTCCATTTAGCTTTAAACATTAGTCATGGTGTATTCAAAGAGGGTTTCAGAAATGCATATTGGTTTGGGAAAATATTAAACTATTTTATTCACTAGATTTCCCGATATGATTTATACGCAGAGGAATTTGTGCTTTGCACATATTTTGATCAGCAGCATATTAAAAACATCATTTGGGTACAGTGAGGTATCGAATCCATGACTGAAGTTTTTGACAATCTCATTTATTTTGATATCTGAAAAGGTTCCTGCCAGGATGCACACCTTTTTTCAGCCCTTTCGAGTTGATTAATGTGGTTTATATAATTCCAATTCTCTAGGACGTTTTGAACGAAGAAAGGCATTCTGATTCAGTCCGAAGTCTTGAAAGTCTGTCAAAATTCAATACTTCCACGTTTTATCATATGCCTTTTCTTGATCAAAGAAAATTGGAAATAGGTGTTTTTTTTGTTTTTTTTTATGAATCCCTCTCTTATGAATGTGTAGTCTTATCATATTGTTGCTAGAACTTACCTCCTTCCATAAACCTTATTGTAATGTTGATAGATAGTTTTATGATTCTGAGTACCATGTTAACCTGTCATTAATCATACTTCCTAATAGCTTTCAGATACAATTTTTAAGGCTATAGGTCTATAATTTCATGAGTTTGACGTATCGGTTTTTGTGTATGGGCGCTTGTTTGATCAATAGGACAATTTTCACGTTTTTGAACAGTTATTATTGTGGCTTATGAACAAAAGTTGGGAGCTTTTCTGCAGAATGGTATTTTTAGATATCGAAAAGGTACTAAGATAATATTGAAATAGTTGCTTTGACTTTTAAAAGGCACATCATTAGGATCAACTATTATATTTTATTTTGGTAAGCAATTTGGTGAGATATGCACTTGTGTAGGGTTGATTAAATTTTTCTGTTTTTTTTAGGTAAAATTGTTTTATTCATTCTTACTTATCATTTAAATTTTTGGGTTTGAGCTTTTGGGGCAGATTTTTTTGATAAACTGTCAACTAAGATGCTCACTAAATCGATTGTTTTGTGATCTCTGGGTTCTTTTTTTGTGAAATGATTTATTCGTGTGTTATTATTCTTGACAGCTATCTTTTACATCATGTTCTACTTTGTTTTTGTATAAGTATTTGAGTTTGTTTTTTATATGAACGTTCTCCATTTTGTTCCTTTTGGTTACATGAAACTTCGTTGAGCCTTCACTCTGCTGTTTTAAAATTAATTCTAGGTTCCCTTTGGCGGGATTTATATTAAATCTTCTAAGGAAGTACGTTGTGATCGGATAGCGTTGGGCATTCATTGTCAAACCTGTTCTAGTAGAATTTAATCGGAGTTGTTGACTTTAGTATGTTATTCTCATATATATATATATATATATATATATATATATATATATATATATATATATATATATATATATATATAAGTATCTTAGGACGTACGTGAGATGAACCTCATAATTAGTATGTGATTCAAATGTTAATTTTACGGGACATTGTCTTATGAACATATTCAGTTAGCCTTGTGTAGATTCCACCGTGAAATTTTCTGGTCGTATTAGGGTTTTTATTTTCCAAGATTATTGTCACACGAGACACATATACTCTCCATGTATAATCCATTTATGTATTTGGATCACAGAGAGTCAAGTCTATAGCCGAATATGAACGTGCTGCAGGACGTATGTGTTCGTTTTATTTCGATAAAGAAAAGGATATTTTTGTCTGCGGTTTTCTATAATCTGGCCTTTTTGTTTGTCGCATTGATTAACAATTATTCACGGGGGCAATTACATTCTCCCAATAAAATGAAAGCTTTTGTGAGGTATTTAAGGAAAAAGTCTATTTCCAATTTAGTGATGTGATTTCCTGATAAATAATTGGGATAAAGAGCTATTATTTTGAGTAGTATTACTGACAGTAAAATTATCTCTATGTTTATGTCCCAGAGAATTTGATACTGAAGAATTTCGGTCTTGGCAAATAATTGATATTCAGCTCGATGCATTAAAAATATTTCATTTATTTTCTTATATGAGGAGAAATTTTTCCTGTTTATGTCATTGTTTTTTTTAAGGAATGTTTCTCATAAGTATATGATTGCCGAGCATATTACATAAAGAGAATCAGTTCATTAAGATTTTTGTTTTGCACCTCTAATATCTTAGTCGATTATTTTCTTATAGATAGTTCATTTTTTTGTGGGGGGGGGCTTGTTGTATGGTTTAATTTCGAAGTTTATTTCCTCCAACTCTTTGAATCAGTTTTTTTTTTCAGTTGAAGAGTTCTTAATCATATTTACCCAACCCCTCCGCTAGGGCAGGATATGACACAAGGTCAATTTTTAAGTGGAGTTTAACGGGTTTGAACTCAGAGTTTTTCTTCTCCTAGACTACTTACCTCACCTAGACTGAAGAACACTATCTGTCCTACTATTTATCCATAGCTGGAGGGAGAATAATTGGATTCATTCCTTTCCCAAGTGCTATGTGAAATGCAATCATTCTCGTCCAGGATTTGAACTCGTGTCCCCTTGACCATTTCCTACGACGATAACCACTACACAACGGGCACCTCCTAAGTTGTGTTCTTTATTGACTGTTCTTGTTTCTTTGAGATGGCTTCTATTGTAGTTATTATTTTGCCCTTGGTGAAGTACTGGAGAACTTTGAGATGTGATATTTGTAGGGATTGTTTCGTGGGATAAGTTTTGTTGTTGGTTTTTGTTGAGCTTGTTTCATTATTAGTTTCAATTTTTTTAAACATATTTTGTTTCTTTATGACCTCTATAATAAGGCTTTCTTTGGTACTCATAGAAATTTAGTTCTTCGTTTGCTTTCAAATGTAACATTAGCTTGAGTTACCTCTTCTTGTTCATTTTCTTGTGTAGTTTCTCTTTGGGTGGCAAGATTTATCTTTAGACCTACAATGGCCTATGATTAGGTTTCCATATAGGATTTTACAATCTTTCTGCTTTCTGGGAAGAATACATTTTTTGTATTTTATTTATTACTTTTTATCTTCTGTATATGTCCCTTACTTTTAAGAACGGAAAGTCATCCTAACGCTATTTTCAACATTTCCCCTTCTTTTGTCATTTGTCTTCATTATCCGTTTAATTTTTTCACATCAGTCACAAATTTGATGTCTGATCTATGAAGAGTAAATAAAGGATTGTAATCCGACAATATGTAGAAAAACTGATAACAACGATCCAAGTGGAAGGAATGATTTATTAACGGGTCGACGCTATAGCGTTTCGGTTCTACTGAACCATCATCAGGATCATGAGGGGTGATATTAATAATTTTAAGTTAACGATGGATATTTAGAATTGTGAAATGCAAAAACCTAGGGGAAAATATGTACAGTAAGAAAAGGTTGGCCGTTAAACTGGGGAATCAGCGTTTGATGTTTAAATTACGTCATTTGACTTATTAGGAATATTGTTTAGAATTTATGTACGTTGTTTAACGAAGAAGAGAAAGCATGGAAATTATGAGATATACGGAAAATATTAACTAAGGATGGAATATATATCTTATCTATATATGGATGAGACACCAACATTTCCGGCATTTGAAGCGCCGTAATTGAGCTGGAACAGGAAGTTTCCACTTTTTAAAGCGTAAAGCAATTTTTTCTTTTGTTTAGATATGTGCGTATGTACGTGTTTGCCTGTATCATCATCATCATCATCATATCGTGCTGGCAGCACGGATATCCCTGACCCTCTCTCGCCACTCCTCCCTATCGTTCATCGCCCTAGGTAGGTCTTCAGGACAACAACCTGTATCCTCACATAGCTGCTGAATGTACGTTCGTGCTGGTCGTCCTGCTTTTGCGCGGCCGTGTGTGGGGATCCATAAGAGTACATCTCTTATGAGTTCATCTCTGCTTCTCCAGCAATGTCCTGCATGTCTGGTTCGCCTAACTTGAATAGATTTCGTGATAGGGGGCAGGTGGCCGTACAGTTGGTGTCTTGTGGGGTGTTGCTGCCAGGACTTGTTGAGGATTGCACGCAGCATTCTTGTGTAATTGCCATCTAGTTTCTTCTCCAGCCGTTTTGTTAGCGTCCATGTAGTGCATCCATATAGCAGTATCGATGTGACCGCTGCCTGGAAGAAACTGCGTTTCATTTTATCGGTTAGGTCTGATTTCCATATAATCGATAGCCTATTGATAGCTGTCCATGCTTTCGTTAACCTCGTTTCGATGTCCTTTTCGGTTGATTCGACGCTGCTTCCTAGGTACGTGAATTTGTCTACTAGTTTAAGAGGGGTTCCTTCTAGAGTGGAGATGTCCCCTGTTTGGTTATAGCACATATATTCCGTTTTGTGTGCATTAACATGGAGGCCTATGCTTGCTGCTGCTCGTTCCAGGCTATGCAGAAGTGTTTCGGCTTGGTCAGGTGTATTTGCCAGTATCGCTATGTCATCGGCGTAGTCGGCGTCGGTAATTGTTGTTGCGGGATATCTTCTGCTTCTTTTCTTAGTCAGTTCGAAGCCATTCTCTTTGATTTTGTCAATCGATGTTCTAAGTACGTAGTCTAGACAAATGATAAAGAGATACGGAGCCAGCGTGTCTCCTTGTAGTACTCCTGCTACAATGTCGAAGTATTCTGTGTCTCCATCTGGTGATCGTACTTTTACTTTAGTGTTTCTATAGAGAATCGTTATTGCCGCTACGGTTTCTTTAGGTATGCCGTACGCTAGTAGGATTTGTTCCATCTTTCCTCAGTGAATGGAGTCGAAGTTCGACTTTCGACTTTTCGACTTTGCCTGTATAGACTCACCATTCCTTTTAAATCTGATAGCTATGTTTTCAGTTATACAGTTCCATTTTGTCCAATTCCTCAGTTGCCAGACTCATTTCCTGATTTCCAATTTCTCTTTTAAAAGTGCTTTGACTCTCATCTATTTTAGCTTTATATTTCTATCAGCAAAATTTCTGTTTTTTTTAAGTCTGTTATCAGCGTGTTATTTTGTTTCAATTCACTTCCACTAATATCGTCCTTTATTTGTTTAGTCTACAAATTATAATCTTTTCAATAAGAAAGAGAGCAAATATGTTGAGATGTATATTTTCTAGTTATTCTCCGAATATGTACTTTGAGAATTCGCTATTAATTTCTTAGTCAAATTCTGACGATACAGAAATGTTTCTTTTCGGTATTTTTAGTAAGCCATGCGCCTCCACTGAGTTCAACTTACGTCGAACATTTACCAAGGGGGATTCTATTCGCTTCAAAGACGAGGATACTTTACCAGTATACTTGAGTCAGTACTGGGCCATTTGCCTAATGAGTCGAGTGTTCGTCAATGGTCTGTGTGACCGAGGTTCAATCCCAGGTCGAGTTATACGAAAGACTCAAAAATAGTACAATATGCCGCCTTGCTAAGCACTCAGCACTATAAAGTGAGGATGAAGGTGCCTGAGGTGTAATGGTTATCGTCGTAGGAAATGGACACGGTGACTCGAGTTCAAATCCTGGACGAGACTGATTGCATTTCAAATAGCACTAATAACCTTGGGAAAGGTATAAATCCAATTATTCTCCCTCCATTGATAAGTTTTATTGATAAATAGCAGGACAGACTGTGTTCTTTAGCCTTAGTGAGGTAACTAGTCCAGGAGAAGGAAAACTCTGAATTCAAATCTGTTAAACTCCGCTTAAAAACTGACCTTGTGTCATATCCTGCCCGAGCGGAGGGGCTTGTAAATCGGATAAATAGGATAAAGTGAGTATGAAGGGCAATCATTGGAATGGAGTCGGGCCCTCCCCTACACCTTGGTGTAGTAGCTATTGAAAAGAGAGCCTTTGAGTCATCCTCGACTAATGTTGCCAACTTTACTTTTTATTTATACTTGAGTCAGATGTAGAATTTTGAGTTCCGGCCAATTTCAAGATTTCAGTTGACAATACTTAGTGCCGTACAATTTAACAATGATCAAAGTCTGATTTTAAAGAACCCAGTTGACTCTCAGGCATCAACTTGGGGCATCTTGAAGATAAAATAAGATATGGTACATTCTTTGCCTCTAGAGCAACTGAAGAATACGATCGGGACAATACTATTAGATGCTGAGGTTTGATGTGACCAATACATTGGCCGGATTGGGTTTCTTTCACCGCTCGACTTGCCTAATAAGGGCAAAAATGTTATTATGTGCCAAATCATTTGTTGAGTCCAGGGTTGCTCAGCTACTCTGATCCACTCCTTAAGCATTACGAGTCACCACCCACTGCAAGCAGGTGGCTTCGTTGGTGTAGTGTTTTACTACTTCACACAGGGGTAGTCGAATTATACTACAGCCTACGCTGACAAGTTTATATAGCGAAGAAGTAATCGTGTTGCCATTAGCGTCTATTGCAAGTCTCTTCGTATTTAAATTGAGATCTTGGCGGCCTTTGAACGGATGTATGTAAACAATAGTAATTATGATTCATAACCGTTTCAAATTTACTTCGCAGCTAATATCTCCTCGTGGCTAAATGGTTAGAAGCTTTGGCTTGGCGTTTGAGTCAACCGGGTTTCGATCCCAGCTACGGGGAGATACTGTCTAGCCACACTGATGAGTTCTGATAGAACGAAACAGATCTGTCTGTGGATGACTATATATATATATATATATGTGTGTGTGTGTGTGTGTGTTCCGATGAAAATTAGAAAGGCACCATATTTGTTCAACTTTGTGTTCAACCTAGTTCATTCTCAATAGTCTAACACAACAAACTTATCAGAAAAACAATGAACTCATAACGAAGCGAAATATTGCTCATATCAATTTAAACGAAATATACATTGTAAAAAAGTATCTTAATAATTATCTTTCAGCCAACCTTTACATTCTTGTCTATTTAATTTAGATTTCACTTAGCCATTTTGTCGCCGACTGGCGGACAGATAACTAATTTTTCTTTAATATTTGTTTACGTTATTTTCCTATTTTGTTATGAATGGCAGATTGCCCAAACTTCTTTGAAACAACTGACCCCAAAATAACTGACTACTTCATAATCTGTACATTAACAATTGTACAGAATGTATGCTATCCAATATTGTTTGAAATACGAATATAATTTTCTCACACTTCGTACCATACTATACTGGGCACAGGGCTTTACATCGAATGTTTTGCATTTAATTACAAATTAATTCAAAAGTTAATATTGTAAATATAATGCAAATTATTATAGTTCTTATTGAACACAGTTCGGTTGTGCATTTTCAATTATCCAATTAACTATATTTTGTATAGTTCACTCAATAGCACTATCACTTTCTCTCTCTCCCTCTCCCTCTCTCTCACTCTCTCTCTATATATATATATATACGTGTGTGTGTGCACGTGCGGAAGTGTGTGGGCATGTGTGCATAAAAAGAAAGAAAGAAAGACTTTCCTTATATATATATATATATATGTATAGATAAGAAAATTATTTCTTTCTTTTTAAACACACACACACACACACACACATATATATATATATATATATATATATATACAGTACAATTAAATAGAGACTCAAACTCGGTTAAGCCGTCATAATAAATTTATTTCGGCGGAGAATATTGTTGGTATATTCTCCGTCTCGTCAGATGACTCTTTTACATGCTCTGTATTGTCCCAGAGATGCGAATGAGGAGTTACAGTTCGTAATCAGAAGATAAATAAGGAAATTTAAAGAAATTAAAAAAATAAATTAAAAATCAGATAATAAAGATAAAAATAAAAATAAAAATAAAAAATCAAAAAGTGGAAATCCAATTACAAAGTTACAAATTCTTTCGTTCACAGGCGTGAGCAGAGGGTGTTAACATGTTATATGTTAGAACGATTAAGAAACAGGAGTGGAATTAATCTACTGGTCAGTCCCTTCTAATTTTGTGTTCTGTTTGTGGTTTCTTCTACTTGGCAGGTGTGCTTTTCTAAACAGACTAAGATCGTTTAACTAATGGCTATCTCATATATGATTTCCATTTATTTCTGATATGTTTGTTAATTAACCCAGCTGTTGCCATTCTAGATATTCCTCTTGTTTCAATTAGGATCGAGATACTTAAACCAGATAAGGTGGGGACATTTATTATAGTCGTCAAGTATTTTTTTTTTAATTTTACCCTAAAAATGGTCAAGGGGAATTAACCACTCCCGAATACAGAAGAAAATTATTAGGGCCTTCAAACTACTAGGATTTAGAATTCAAATAGCCCCAAATTTTAAAATAGTAGACTTTCTGGACGTCACATTGAATGTAAATAATTGTACGTTCAAACCCTTTAGTAAGAGCGATTCCGCCCCCAGATACATAAATGTTTCCTCGAACGACCCAAGATCGGTACTGAGACAGATCCCCAATGCGGTGAACCAAAGAATTAATAAACTGTCCTCAGGTAGGAAAATTTTCGAGGAAAACAAGAGTAGATATGATGACGCCCTGAAGGACAGTGGATTCCAAGGTAGACTGGAATACTTAACCCCGGTGGACCTCAATTCGAGAGCCAGGAAGAATAATGGTGGGACCCACACACACCCCTCAAGGTAGGTGAGATTATTAATAATAGTAGTCACGGAAATAGACGAGGAAAGAATAGAAATAGAAAAGAAGTCTGGTTCAATCCGCCATTTTGTAAGCTCACTAACATTAACATTGGTAGTTACTTCCTACACCTACTAGATAAACATTTTAATAGAGACAACCCATTGAGTACGATTTTTAATGGAAATACAGTGAAAATTAGCTACTCCTGCACTAAGAATATGTACAACATACTGAGCAACCATAATAGGAGACTACTCAATGAGCTAACAACGAGAGATAGGAACCCAAACGTGGAGTCTTGTAACTGTAGGAATAAGGAAGAATGCCCCTTAGGCGGACGCTGCACCACGAGGAATGTCGTATACCAAGCATGCATTTCTCCTATGGAACAGAAAAAGGACGGGGAGAGAGTCTATATAGGAATCTCAGCGGGAAATTGGAAACAAAGATATTACAACCTCATACACTCACTTTCCAACCCAAAACTTAGATACCAGACTTCTTTTTCAAAATATTTTGGGGCCTAAAAGATCAGGAGCTATCCCCACAAATTAAGTGGAAAATATTAAGGCACTCATCTGCCGCCAACAGCTTCAACGGGAGATGTAACCTATGCTTAGACGAAAAAATTAGCATAATTAATTTCAAAAATAGAAAACTTTTATTGAACGAGAGAAATGAGCTTGTCTTTAAGTGTAGACATAGAGGAAAAATTTAAATTATCTTAATTGGGAGTCACTGTAAATAAATAATCCCAAGGCCTATGATAAAGAAATATTAGTAAATAATAGAGATCAACCCAACAGCAGATATCACCAAGATAGGGAAAGATAAAGATAGATAAGGGCCAGATGAACACGGAAAATTAATCCAAAAATAGGGCCTGTGATTCGGGAGTGGTTAATTCCCCTTGACTATCTTTAGGGTAAAATTAAAAAAGAACACTTGACGACTATAATAAATGTCCCCACCTTATCTGGTTTAAGTATCTCGATCCTAATTGAAACAAGTGGGATATCTAGGATGGCAACAGCTGGGTTAATTAACAAACATATCAGAAATAAATGGAAATCATATATGAGATAGCCATTAGTTAAACGATCTTAGTCTGTTTAGAAAAGCACACCTGCCAAGTAGAAGAAACCACAAACAGAACACAAAATTAGAAGGGACTGACCAGTAGATTAATTCCACTCCTGTTTCTTAATCGTTCTAACATATAACATGTTAACTTCCTCTGCTCACGCTAGTGAACGAAAAAATTTGTAACTTTGTAATTGGATTTCCACTTTTTGTTTTTTATTTTTATTTTTATTTTTATTTTTATCATTATTTTCTGATTTTCAATTTATTTTTTTTAATTTCTTTAATTTTCCTTATTTATCTTCTGATTACGAACTGTAACTCCTCATTCGCATCTCTGGGACAATAGAGAGTATGTAAAAGAGTCATCTGACGAGACGGAGAATATACCAACAATATTCTCCGCCGAAATAAATTTATTATGACGGCTTAACCGAGTTTGAGTCTCCATTTAATTGTACTATATACGCTCTGAATGTGAATTGTGTTATACCCTAGAGAATAAGTAGGGAACTAACAATAGCCATACATTGAACACTCTCATAGATTTATATGATTACCCTCATATATTCTATGTAAAGAATAATCCACACATACTGTCCTTGGACACTGATTGGATAATTTATATATATATATATATATATATAGAGAGAGAGAGAGAGAGTAAAATTTGGCCTCCGTAGTCTCAGCTGACCAGAGGGCTCCCTTTTCAATAGCTACTACATCGAGGTGTAGTGGAGGGTGCTACTCCTTTTTTTGGATTGCTCCACTTCACCCTTGATACATACCTTATATTGCTGAGTGTTAAGCAAGGGGGTATCAAGTGCCATTTTTTAAATATTCGATATGACGCGACCTAAGATTAAACCTCGGTCTCCTAGACCACTGGCAAACACTTTACCCACTTGGCCAATGAGCCGGTATGTCTGCGTATCTGTCTGTCGTATTATATGTACATGTGCGTTCATGTTGAGAGAGAGAGAGAGAGAGAGAGAGAGAGAGAGAGAGAGAGAGAGAGGTGTATACAGTGTATGTGGGAGTTTTACCATGTACATATGTGTGTGTTCGTGCGTGTGATTATGCATTAGAAGAGATCATGGATTTTCATTATAGGAAATGGAACGGGTGAACCAAATTCAAATCCTGGACGGAACTCCTTGTATTTCTCTTCACGGTTATGATCTAGAGAAATAAATGAAATAAATATATTACTTCCTGTCTTGGTAAGGAAACACATTTGGGCAAAGGAAAATTCTGGATTCAAAATAGTTTTGCTCGAATGGACTTATACTCACATCCTCTCCATGAAAGAGTTTTTTGATGAATACATACATATGGCTTGGTTCGTATATGTTATAAAACTGTGTTATTTGGAATAAGACCACTTACGAATCACAACGATGGAATCAAAATATAAAATATAAATAGTATGCGTTAAAACATTCATATTAGTTCCCATACCAGGTGATATTTTACACCCTTATGAATTATTTATATTCCATCCAGTAAATCTTATTACTAAACACTTCAAAAATACAAGAGATATTTGTCAAGTTGGCTGGGGCTGTACAATAAACCGACTGCTTCTATGCAGAGAGGTAAGATCCCCAGCACAACAAGTGTCCTGGATATGACACTAAAAATCTGATGGTGAGGTTCCATCAATGCTGGAGCTTTGGAAAATGCAGAGCACCCCTTCATTGCCATTGTTCCCAGGTCCACTCTGGCCTGGAATGGTAGCACCTAATAGGGCCCTATCTATGGGTTAGATAGAACTAACGGCATACTAATTTTAAACTGAATTGTTTGATTAAACTGAATAGCTTGAAATAGAAATGTTTTTGACAATTAAACCGTACTTACATTTAAATTACGTGCTTATGCTAGACTGAATTTTTTTAAGGGGAACTGTTTTTGGCATTGAAACTGTACTTTCACTGAACTGAACTGTTATATATAACTGTTTGAATAGTTTGAAATAGAAATGTTTTTGACAATTCAACTGTGTACTCATGCTAAAGAGAATTGTTTGAAATAGAAGTGATTATTTCCTGAAAAATGGATTTGGCGTTAAATAACCTACAAAGGTCGATATGCTATAAAATCCAACAAACCAAACAAAGAGGCATAATAACTGGAAAACTTTTATTCATTTTGAATAGTTTCATTGTTGTTGACTCAGAAGTTTCATAAATATTTTATTAAAAACTTGCTTGTAATGGAATTATCACCAACTCAATTAACGCAGCAAAGTCTTCAGCTGATTTTTCTAAGTCCTCTCCCTCTCTTACACACACACACACACACACACACACACATATATATATATATATATATATATATATATATATATATATATATATATTCTTATACTTAAAACCTTTCCTCTTTTAACCGACCGTTTTTGGGTGGGTGGTCTTGGTTGGAAATAATTGTGGTCTGCGGTATTCAGTTGGTTGAGACTGGTTGACGCGACTAGGTTTATCACCTGTGCTTGAAACGCCCTCAAGTGATGAATACCAACATGGCCCAAGCATTTTAAAGCCCACCAGGCGTGTCTGGGTTTCAGCCCTGCGGCTGGACCCACTTAAAAACCTGTCTAGTTCCATATTCGTGCCTTAGACGTTATATATATACATGAAAATATATAAAATGTTAAAATATTCACAGTATGAAACATTTTTATGACTCTCAGTTTCACGTACTTTGAAATCGTCAACAGAATATTCGGTCTATTCAAAAGTTTCAAGTACTTTAAAATCATCAACAGAATATTCGGGTTATTCAAAAATTTCACGTACTTTAATATAATCAACAGAATATTCGGGATATTCAAAAGTTTTACAATATTTTAGTTTCCGATGCATAATTCAAATTCTCTGGATAGTTTTGCTGAAGTTGTGAAGTGGACAAATCCCACTGGACTGTGAGATGTCGTTCTCGCCTGAGAGTCTCAAGATTTGCCTCTATGGTTTAGAGCACGACCTTGAAATCCAGTTCTAGACCCACCTGACTTTGTTCGTCAAGGTTTTTGCAACCCAGGTGAGATTTCTACAGTCAAATGGTTACAGTTGAGTGATCAATTGTCTCAGCTTTCTCAAAGCAAATGGAATTTATTTTTTTATTGCTTCTGCGTCTTTATGGCCTTATTCGAACTTGCGAAGTAAAAGATTCCGATCTAGACTACCTTTCAAGTTTATCTTACAATAAGCGACATTATATATGGTGAATATTTTCACATTTTACATTTTACATGCGTGGTTGAATAAAACCACCAATCGTTTTTAAAAAAATTCTGATACATTTTGAGTGTCACTTGCCTGACAACATTATGCAACATATATTACAGTTACACGTGCTTGCTTTTGCTGCTAAGGAATATATATATATACACACACACACACACACATATATATATATACATATATATATATATATATATATATATATATATAAAAGCTAGGCTTCGATCCCATCTTGACGCGACTCACGTGTTTAGCCACACTGAAAAGTTGGGATATAACGAAGCAGTATGTCTGCCCCCTCCACCTCGTGTGTTGAACACTCTTGAGGAGAAATTTGCTAGCTGCCGTATAAGCTGAAACGAAATAGCTCCTGTCATGAATTGAGCACACTGATTAGCCGATAACGTATATGTAAAAATACATACTTAAAAGTCCCTCCACTAATACTTATAATAACGGTGGCTTGGGGTAAGGTATTTGACTGACGTAAAATCAGCCGGGTTTTGATCTCAGCCTGACGCATCTCACGTGTCTTGCAACGCCGAACAGTAGTGATATAATAAAAGATTCAGTCAGTGGATGACAGTATATAGACTCCGCACCGTGGGGGTGAGCCTATATGTATATGTATATACCGAAATAAAGTGACTAATTGTTATATCATGTAATATCATTAACTAATTTTTCAATTTATAGTTGTAAGCCTTTTCGTATTTTCTTTCTGAGTTATGGTGCAGGAGTCATATGATTGACTGAAATAGTCAAGTCTTTAAATCAATGTGTTACTCAAAAATAGTTTTTTCCAGTGTGCATATATATATAGTCATCCACAGACAGAGTGATTCGTTGGATGACAACTCTTCATTGAGGTTTCCCACGGTTGATTCCCGAAGGTGGGCTCGAAACCCGGCTGACTCAAACACCAATCCCATATACTATCACTCAGCCACGAGCAAACTAGCGCGAGCGAAGGAAAGTTAAAGGCTTATGTTTTGTTAAAATATATCAACTTAACGGCTACCAAGAGCTCAATTCATTTGAAAAGCATTGCTTTACGCTAGTGTCAACCATTACTTCCCTTGCTAGATACCTCAACCCTATATATATATGTATATATATATAGTATATATATACCCTATATATATATATATATATATATATTAAAATAAACGTCCTCGATGAGATTTGTATTTTTTGAATTTATTTATTCTCTTCTTAAATACGTGTTATATATATGGTTTTAAGTTTCACTAACAATTAATATATATATATATATATATATAAATTAGTAATTAAAACCCTTTCAAACTACAAACACTAGTAAATTAAAATCTCATTGAATACCTATTAACTAGAACTTATGCCAGACATGTTCTCAGACGAAAGAATCAAGCTGAAAACACACACACACACAAACACACACACACACACACACACGCGCACATATATATATATATATATATATATATATATAGGCATGTGTGTACATATACATAAAAAATTAAACCCCACAGGCAAACACATTAAAATCCCCCAATACACACACACACACACACACACACACACACACACACACACAAGAGTAAAAAATCTGTTAGTGAAACCCAAAGCCACTCCAACGCTAGCACGCACACACACACACACACACAACTATAAACATCAAATATCAAAGAGGATTAAATGTGTGTGTGTGTGTGTGTGTGTGTGTGTGTGTGTGTGTGTGTGTGTGTTCACAAACGTACATACACTTGATCGTAGGCTCTTCTTTTTTCAAATTGTTAATGTACATGGGCTTTGTATAACTATTTCTACACATCCAATCATTTCAAAATATGTCTATTCGTGCCCAAGTCTTCCAATAGACGTTTTTTCTAACAGAAGCAAAATGATTTTAAATTGGAATGCAAGTTTTAAATTAAGAAAGTTAAACATTTCCAGAATACTATAGTTTGTCTGATTTTTTAAAGTCACTTTCCCTAGTGGTCCGGGGATGGGAAAAAGAAAGAATCCTTATATTAAGTGTCCAAAGATAACTGATTAAAGAAGGTAAACTATTGAACGTTTGACAAATAAGAAAGGTTATTGCTGTATGAAGTGGAAAACCATATATACTAAGTAAAGAAACGGGTGTGTAATAATACATATAAGATTCTTGGCTGTGTATAAGACTGTGTACTCGCAGCTTAGTGAAATGTCTATGCTACTCCATGTTCAACACTGTAAAAGTGCAGATTCAGGCTGCGGAGTCTAGCCTACTTGAAAAAATGTATCCGGCGTGGATTTTATAAGATTCGGGAAGTACGCTGAAAAACGAGAAGGAATGATTTTTTTTTTTTCGAAATGAATGTTAAATGGGATAACCGGAATGTTTTTCTAAAAAAGCCAGAGATGTTTTATTTTTATAATGCAAGGAACAATGATCAGTACGGATTTTAAACCAGTATTTTGTTTTTATTTAAAGAGCGATGCTATATATTGTCACAATAAGAAGGAAGTGCAAAATATTGTTAATTTTTTGGCTAATAGAAAGAAATGCAAAAAAATCAAACATCTGAAATTGTTTTTTTCTAACCAGAGAAGGTGGGAGAGAGATAACAAAGTTGAAGCCGTAGAGATCACTTGTCAAACAACGATTAATTGGAGGAAATGAGGTTAAGAACGGGGGTCAGCCTAAATGCAAAGACGATTGTCCTGGGAAAAAATCAAATTTTGTGAAATGGAAAAAAATTGATTTAAATTTGGAAGTAAGTAGTATAATGACGTATGAATCACGTAAGGAGAAAAGACCTGCCCCCGGGCAGAGAGAAGATGGAGAGTAACGTGATGAGATAGAGGGAGGCAAAACGCTATTGTAGCAGTCAGAGCAGAAGTTGTATGGGGGCAACCAAACCCCCAATGGTAGCAGGCATTAGGATTCACTGTTGGGGGTAGCCGGAAGCAACAATGAATGAAAATAATTGTTGAAGATTAATCAAAGGCCGTTGATGAAATACGCCCACTAGGAAATAGAAGAAACAATTATATATACCTTTTTTTTTGACAAAAAGCAGTAGTGCAGCAAGAGACCTTTGCGGAGTTGACTCGAAGTAGGAAGGAATTCCTGGAGAAAGAGCCTTCCATCAGACTCGGAGATAAACAGTTCTTCTCACATCTCTGTTATTTCAACAAGCTGAGCAGAAGAATTAACGTAATACATTGAGAATACTTAGTGTGTGTACGTGAGAAAGACTAACCCTAAACTGACTGACTGCCGCAAGATAGAGGTTAGATTCCGAGACATGCTGCTTCGTATTTTCGGGGAATGGAACATCAAAATAGCAACAATTATTTGGTAATAGTTAATTGTTATTTTTATGACAAAAATCATTATTATCTTATAATTCAACTCCTGGTTTTTCCGTTCTCTGAACTTCAACTTTTTATTTTTTTTATTATTGAGTGATCAGCAGGTCCTGCGGTTTTAACTTTCGGCGTAAACCCTGCATCCATCTGTCTGGATGAAAAGATTCTCAACTTGGGTAGACGTCTGATTCAGCTGAAAATTGATCTCCCACCTGGGAAGGCCAGAAGTCGAGTGATCGAGTGAATGGCTGGGTGACAACACTGATTGTGTCTTTAGTATATAAGCCAGAGTTAAAACTGAACCCAATATTAATAGAAGAATTATACATTCTCCAAATAGGTGTTTTACTTTCTCCTTGATACAGCACAAAGCTTGAGGTGTGGGTAGAGTGTGAGTTAAACCGAGTCCGCACGTATGTTCATGTGCAAAGCTTCTCTGCTCTAAGAGTCTGAAGAAGTTCCCAAGCCAGATATTTGCAACAAGTTTGTTCAAGACAGTACTATACATTTTGTGTAGTTCCTATCTAGCTTTCTTTATGCGTTAAGTTGGTGTCCATGCTGTGCATCCATATTGTAGTATGGGCAAACTATAGCATGTAAGTGATCCCGTTTTATATCATTGGAAATCAGGCTTCCATATAATTGATAACTTGTCAATGCTAATGTTGGCCGACCAGCAGAGACTTACATACATATATATATATAAGTTGGCGACTGTTATCGAAGGCGAACCGAAGGCTCCCTTTTCAATAGCTACAACACCGAGGTGTAGGGAAAGGTGCTACTCCTTTCCCTGGATTACTCCACTTTACCCTTGATACGTACCTTATAATGCTGAGTGTTAAGCAAGGAGGTATAAAGTATAATTTTTTTAAGTCTTTGGTATGACTAGACCTGGGATTGAACCCCGTCTCCAGAACCATTAGTGAACACTCCACCGACTGGTGCAATAAGTGTAACTCAGCGAATTAATTCACGCTTGGAAGAAACTGTTATCACATAAAATAAATGAATAAAGTAATGTAAAACAAAGCAAAATTGATATATTTAAATGTTTATTTACTTTTACTCATTTAAGTTGACATCAAGTATTGTGAATAAAAATTCTAGAGAGTTTTATTTTTTTGCTAAAGTTCCTACGTGTAACAAATCAGCCCATCAACGTGATGAAATAAAGATTAAGATCAGAGAAAACACCAAGACAAATCAGTAATAAAAAAGGATATATATATATATATATATATATATATATATATATATATATATATATATACGCCAACCACTAATATATTTTTGACAGCCTAAGTTATGCTTGATAAATATCTATGAAACTTTTTTTTCCGAAGAGCGATGTGGAACATTTTTTGTTAACATAGTCGTTCGATTTTATTGGATTTGTCCCTCACTTTGTAACAAAGGATATTCGTAAAATATGCTGCAGTAAGCAAACTATATGATCTTATTAGAGAAATTCTATATAATAGGCAGTATTCTAACATCAAGTTAAATATATCATATTACCACCGAAATGTCAACAAATTTTTTTTGAGTGTTTTATATATAAAATTAACCTCCATGCGTAACTTTTAAATTTTAACAATTTCGAAAATGTTTATTCAAATGAATTATACAATTTATGTTTAGATTATTATGTTATTTATGTTAAAGTAATCTTTTAAGAATTATCCTAATAAGTAATAATATTAGCAGAAACATAATAAAGATGAATATTCATATTTGTTGTAGAAAGGTATATTGTATCATCGTCTCTTTTATAAAAAAAAAAAAAAATATTGCCGATTAACTAAATTCTGCGAATTTCTGTTGCTGATTCTGAAACCTCTGTTTTTTTCCTGACCGCTGGTGATTTTGAACATTTAGGCTGTTTCTAACTATACTTTCCACCAAATTAATGTCATCGGTCGACGGGAATTGCCATAATATTTCATTTTAAAGTGTATTACAGTAAACTGAATTTTACTTTTCAAAAAGCAGAAAAATAAGGGCATTTGAGATAAGTAGTCATTGCAAATGGAACGGCCTCTAAAAACTAAAATACGACTTGAAAATTGGAAATACGTTGAAGAATCGAGACCATGCAGAACAAAGCACAGTTAAGATCGCTCAAAAGAATCCTAGAGATATTAGGAGACTTGCTTTTACTGAGACTCAAATGAAAGACGTCCTAGAAAATGACTCGCATAAACTCCAATGGGACGTAATAATCAACAAAAAAAGAAGAGAATCTGCAAAATTGTAGACATTGCTGTCTCGGCGGACCACAGAATAAATCTGAAGGAAAGTGAAAAGAATGATAAGGACCTCGACCTTGCTAGAGAATTGAAAAAGCTGTGGAACAGGAAAGTAACGATTGTGCCTATTGTGATTGGTGCGTTAGGTACAATAACTAAAGGATTATTAAAAGGCCTGGAGGACTTGGAAGTTGGCGGACGGGTAGAGACTATCCAAATGACAGCATTGCTAAGAACGGTCAGAATCCAGAGACGAGTCCTGGAGACTTGAAGGGACTTGCTGTCACTCAAACTCCAGTGAAAAATTATCAGCATTTGCTGATGTGAAAAACTCTAATGAGTAAAATAATAATAATAATAATAATAATAATAATAATAATAATAATAATAATAAAATCGCTGATGTAGGTCATGTGGTGAACGAGATGAAACGATCAATTACATAACCAAATGCGGTAAGCCCGCGCCAAAAGAGTATGAAAATAGACATGTCTTGGTGGGGAAGTTGATCAACTGGAAATTCGGCCAGAAGCTTAAACAATCGTTATATGCACAACCCAGAATCCGTCCAGGAAAATGAGACGCTCAAACTTCTCTGGAATCTTGAGATACAAACGACCGTCCCCCCAACCTCGACCAGACGACCAAATCTAGAGACGACCAACGAAAAAAAAGAAAAAAAAAAAGGGAACCTGCCTAATAGTTAACTTTGCTGTCCGGCTGTTCCAAGATATACAAGTATAAAAACAGTGGAATATGAAGGTAACGTTAATACTAATTGTAGTTGGTGTGCTTGATACATTCACCAAATGATTAGTTAAGGTACTGGAACACTTGGTAATCAGAGGACGAGAGATCATCCCGCCTACAGCTTTATTAAGATCGGTCATAATACTGAGGCGAATCCTGGAGACTTGAGGAGACTTGTTTTCACGCAAACTTCAGTGGAAGGTCATAAGGTAACGCCGATATAAAAAACACTGAAAGGTGCAATAATGATAATAATCCTCGCCACCATTACCACAACAACAACAATGATAATAATATTTTTCTAAGTAGTTATGTAGTTTAAAGCATTTCTGTGCCCTGCTAATTATTGTCTAAACTGCGTACTTATGCTAAACTGAATTGTTTGAAAAGTAATTATTTTCATAAATATGGCTTTGGCGTTAAATAACCTACAAAGGTTGATATGCAATAAAGCCCAAACAACCAACCCACCTCTTTTCACTTTATTTTATTTTTACTCTGTTGTATGCCAAGATGGCAAAGTCTACGATGTGGTAGGTTTTGTTCCTTTTTTTTATGCTGACTATCATTATGTGTGGAAGTCTTGCCGTGATTATATTGTCTGTTTGTATCTAAAAATTCCAGAGAGGTGTATGTGTCTTATTTTCTTGATCAGATTTTCTATTGTAAATATACCTCTTGTTCATAGCGTTAGATTTAAATTTATTGCGTTTCTCAATAGTTCAGCTTAACCCCATCCCATCACGCCCAGTTGTCTTTAGTCGAAAGGACTTTTGGCGCTAGTTTGCAGCTTTTGCTTATCATGTGATTAAACGTTTCGTCTCTATCTACACTTCCTATTTTGTTGCGTCTAATCTATTCTTGCTGAAACATAGTTTGTCCTTTTTGACGTTGATTTGTACTCCTGTTAGAAGTGATTCGCTTACTCTTACAAGAGTTCTCTTTCCTAGCCATATAAAAGTCTTCTCATGGATGATTTCACTGGCTCGACGCTTGAAATATCTATGCAACTGCTTTTCTTCTAATTTCTGTTTTCTATTTCTTGTTGTTCTATTGATCTTTGAGTTGTTAGAGTTGTTTCTGGTCTTTTTAATTAGCCTTTTTCTTCTCATTTTTATCTTTTCTTCGGATCATCGTATCGAGGTTATCTTCAATGCTGCCGATTCCTCGTACACCTTTTTGACACAAATAACTTGTCTGTTGGCTGTAAGGTTGATGTAACTTGATGACTTCGTTTGATATTTTGTACATTTTGGACATACAATTATCCAACATTGTTGGACCATATCGCCAGGCTTTTTTTTTTGCCATAGCTACACTATTTCGTCACGTTTTGCTCCCCTCGTGGATACGTTGATCAATTTATAGTTGATATCCTGCTCCTTGGTTCCCTTCTAGGATTCTTTCTGTTGTTCGAGGAATACTCCATGGCTTATTCGTGAATAGTAATTCCTTTCCCTAATTTGTGCCGTTGGCTTTTCCACCATCATCGGTAGGCAAGTTATGTGTCTGTAGTTGTTATGGGCGGTTCCTTTTTGAGGGTCTTTTTGGATCAAGGTTGTTTTATTTTAGTCATCCATTCCAGTATGTATGTTTCTTCGAAGTTTCTTTTTATTTTGACTGCCAGTCTGTAGTCGATTGAAGTAATTTTTTAACCTACATGCATGTATATCATCATGGTCTGGTGTTTTTTAGTTTGGTACATTGAAATGTATTTTAGCCTTTGGGACTTTTTTGTCCAAACTATTTTTTTCGTGTTATTTATTCAATCGGCTTTTCTGCTATGATCACTCTCTTCCGATCTATTTTTTTTCTCCACAGTTGATTTGTTTTCTTTGCATCTGCCATTTGATATCTCCTCGTGCACTCTTCCTTGCTGATATAATTTTCTTTCGTTATTTTCTAATGTCCTATTTTGTGTGAAATGTTTTATCCAGTCTCAGTTTCTTTTTTGTCTTCATTCTTTCACCGGTTCCTTCTAAAAAATTTCCTTGATTTGTATTGTCTATTTGTTGTGTTGTTTTTTTTTTTAATTATCTTTCCTACATATTTTAGCGTTTTTCCTTTGTTTTACCATTTTTGCTAGTTGTCGTAGATTTCTTATTTATGTTTCCAGTCCAATTTTCCATTAAAGTTATGAGTTTCTGTTCGTGTTCTTTAAGAGAACATCGATTATAACTTTGACTCATTTCACTCATGCTGTGATTAGTTTGTTCGGATTCAGTGATGTTGTTCGTTGAGATATGTGGATATAATTTGTTTATTTTTTCGGTTCTGCCTTTTCTTTTTTGACATAATTTTCTTTACAGTCTCTACATTCATTTTCCCCTCTTATGTTAGTGGTTGCTCTAGGATGTTTGAGTGTGTACTGTTTCGATTATTATGACTTTGACTTTGTTTCGGTTACAGTGTCCTTGTTTTTCAGTATTTACTGTCTCAATTTTTGTATTAGGATTTTGTGACATATTCCCTGTTTATTTGGTGATTAATTTCTTATATCTCAAGGCCAGAAAACCAATATATCCTCATTGTCATCCATGCTGAAATTTAGGACATTCTTCCCAGGTTAATATAAATCTTTTTCTATACCGTCCTTGTGCAGGGTTTCTCCAAACTTAACGGTAAAGTGCCAACTTCTTGTCTTCCCAAGTCTATTTCCTCCGTTGGTGTCTCTGATTTGAGGGGTTGTTTAGTTCGCCGTATGTGTACATGAAAAAAGAACAACCAACATTGGCAGGATGCTAATTGACCCTATGTTGGCTATTAATAGACGACCTGACACTCATGATACCAAACAGTTGTTTGGATCTCAAGTTCAATTCGGCTTTAGTTTTGTATTTTTTCATGTGTTGTATCTTATGGCTATAACAAAACCCACGGTATCTAATTATCTCAGCATCTGTAATAGATGTGACCAAGTACCTATAAAATACGAGAAATCATAAGCGGGTGACACGAAAATAATCTTTCGTCGTGGATTCCTTAAGTTTTAAATAGACTCCTTTTAATTTTTAGTGTGCTTCTTATATAGGCTTCTGTTATTTTTTAAGTTTAAACCCTGAGCTATTTTGTGACATTATTGTATTCTGATGTTGGCTTTCCTCTTTAAGAATTCATTATATGTCTTTCTGTTACTGATAAGTGGTTTCGACTAAATATTTACTTAGTTGAGTAGGAAGATTTCCCATCCCATTTTAACTGTTCCTATTTATGCTTTTTCCCTTGTTTAAATTAATCTCGTATTCTATCAAATTTATTTGAACTATCGTTTTATATTCAGAGAAAAAGTCAAAGGAAATGAATTATTCAAGGATAAAACATATCATTTTCTCAATACTCGAGCAAGATAAATAAAAAAGAAAATTGAATTTACCTTTATATTTTCTTTAGAAGTTATCACAAATAATCTAATGACCCTTTGGTCTTTTCTTTTCATTGCTTCAAGCCATTTGTCCGTTCGTGTTCGGAAGGGAGGAATTCCAGGCTATTATTATTATTATTATTATTATTATTATTATTATTCATTAGAGTTTTTCACATCAGCGTTAGCTACTGGTCTTTCCCTGGAGATTGAGTGAGAGCAAGTCTCCTCAAGTTTCCAGGACTCTTCTCAGTATTCTGGCCGTTTTCAATAATGGTGTTGTTTGGATTGTCTCCAGTCGGTCGCCAACTTCAAAATCTTCCAGGCCCTTTAATAATCCTTTAGTTACCAATAGCACCAATCACAATTGGTATAATTGTCACCATCAAGTTCCATATATTTTTTTCAATTCTCTAACAAGGTCGAGGTACTTATCTCTCTTTTCACATTCTTTCTGTTTTATTCTGTCGTCAGCCGAGACAGCAAAGTCGACAATTATTATTATTATTATTATAGAAATCATATTAGTACGTGCAAACAATAATCATTAAGCGGGCATAATTACTCGAAATATTGTAACTATTAACATTATATTGGAATATTTGAATCTGTGTGCAAATTATGTATATTGCATTTGGGAATCATGATTGGCAAGTGCTCCATTAATAGCCATTCTAGGGTCGATCGGTAAACTTCAAATGCTGTATGTTTCTTTCTTCATATACACAAACGAGGAACTAAGCAATTCCTCAAATCAGAGATACCAATGGACTAATGAAGACAAGAAGCGGGACCTTTACTGTTATATATATATATATATATATATATATATATTAGATTTAAAACAATAAATCAATTAATCAATCACTCAGACGTATACGAAATCTAGGTTTGTGACATATGTTTATAATTTGCAATATAATCTCAGATATCAAGTGAGTGATTTCATTAATTATATACAAGTCTAATTCTATATGTTACAAAGTTGCCATAAAAACGTTGTATTTTAGAGCTTATCATACGTCAAAAGTATTTAAAAAAATCTACAAATATCATATGAATAAACGAAATTCAAACTTTTCTTGGTAAGATGTAAATTTCGCCTTCAATCGTGACATTGTAAGCTGAAATATTCATGTACGCTCGTGAAGGATAAGAACTTACACGAAAAATCACTGAAGACTATGTCGATTAATGACTCGAAAGAAACATTGACATGATTTTGCCAGAAGTAAAGAACAATTATTAAAAAAGCATTTTATTTGTAGGTTGAAAACTATTGTTTCGCCAGAAGCAGAAACAAAATGTGTCGGCGAAACTAATTTGTTAAAAAAACGAAATAAAGATAAAAACATTTGTCTGAGTTCTCTCATAATTGATTTACAGTAAATTAATCGCAAAAAAATACACAACAAAATAGTTGAGACGTCAGTTCTATAGTTGCCATATCAGGACAGCGTAGTTGGGCCCAAATACGAATGAATTGATCAACTGAAGCGCAGAATGAAATCACTAAATATTGTATTATTGTAAATGACCAACACACACAGACACACACACATATATATATATATATATATATATATATATATATAAAGTAAGTAAAGTTAGCGACCATAGTCGAGGGTTACCCGAAGGCTCCCTTTTCGATAGCTACTACACCAAGGTGTAGGGGAGGGCGCTACTCCATTCCCTGATTGCTCCACTTTACCCTTGAACCGTACCTTATAATGCTGAGTGTTAAGCAAGGTGGTATCAAGTTCCATTTTTAAAGTCTTTGGTATGACTCGACCTGGGATTGAACCCAGGTCTCCCGGGCCATTGGCGAACACTCTAACCGCTGGGCCAATGTCCCGGTATATATATATGTGTATATATATTGGCATAATGGTCAGGGTGTTCGACAATGCTCCGGGAGACCTGGGTTCAATTCCAGGACGAGTCATACTAAAGACACAAAAAGTGGTACCTGATGCTACCTTGCTTAACACTCAGCATTATAAGGTAAGGATTTAGGGTAAAATGGAGCAATCCAGGGAAAGCAGTTGCGCCCTCCCCTATACCTTGGCGTTGTAGCAATCGAATAGGGAGCCTTCGGATCACCTTCGACTAAGGTCGCCAACTTTGCTATATATATATATATATATACTAGCTGTACCCGGCCACGCTTTGCTGTGGCTCAGTTTTTTTAAGTGGGGAAAGAAAAAGAAAATGCACGTTTCTAATATGTTTAATTTTCCAATACTTGTGGATACACAATATTCTTGGTCGTTCCATTTTCCGTGTGGATAAAGAGATTGTCGGGATTGCCGACTCTGGAACAGGCAACATATAATTGCCCATGTGAGAAGCAATCAGTGTGTAAATATAAGCCACACAATTCTAAAGATTGTCCCTGTGCTCTGTTGATCGTTATTGCAATTGCCAATCGAATTGGGAATTGCAATCTCTTAAATTGGAATGACATATCTGTTGGAATCATAGGAATTCGCAGTGTGAGGACATCTTCATTTTTGAAAGGCCCAGTCAAATTTATTGCTTCTATGATGTTGGTCATTTATGTTTTTTTACTGAAAGACATGTGCCATTACAAAGCTTAGGCTGGTTAATATTTCGCAACTTGATAATTGGCATACCGATTTTCAATTTCAGTACATGCGGTGGCATCCCTGGCAAATCAAATGAATTCAAGAAATCTGTTGGATAATTGACTGCTTCCTCTGCTTCAACAACACTGTCGACGGATTTGTATGGTACTAACTCACCATGAATGTTTAACTGAATAGTATTCTTGAGTTCGTGGACATCTTTGTTCTTGGCTGCAAGAATAGCTCGTTCACTCAGCCAACTGGGATTCTTATAATTGCCTGAAATGTCCTGCAAGCAATATTACTGCATTCCCAAATAGTCTGACATTTCCACGCAAATCTTGCAATGATCGATCAAGAACCTCGAGTGATTTTTTGTGTGCCATTTTGCATTCATCCCAAACAATAAGTTTGCATTTCTCCAATACTTTTCCCATACTTGATGTTTTGGAAATGTTGCACATGGGAGTTTCAATAAATTACATGTTTAAAAGAAATTTTAAAGCAGAATGAGCAGTTTTTCCACCTGGCAGAAATGTCACAGCTATTCTGGATGATGCAAGAGCTAAGGCAATGTCATTTTGTGATCGAATGGCTGCCAAAATCAATTTAATTAGAAAGGTTTTACCAGTTCCTCCTGGCGCATCTAAAAAAAAATGTCTCCAACCCTATTATTGACAGCCTGCATTATTTTGTTGTAAATGTCTTTTTGCTCAGGTGCTAGCTTTTTAATATTCGATTGCACGTACAACAAAAGATCACCCGTTTTGCAATTTTGTTCACTACGCAACACTACATCAAAGTAACAGCAGATCGATTCGATGATGTCATTCCCAATTGAATGAGAACTTTGTTTGCAATTTCTAAGTACAAATTTTCAATCATTATCAATGCCTCATTATAGATTTCTGCTGCAAAAGTCAGGTAGGTATTCGCATTTTCATTACGACTTTGATGAAAATATCTTCAGCCATTTGTGATTTATATTTTCCCCATAACTACTTTTGGAGGTGAAAGGAGCAAGTGGTCAATATGATTACAAAGAAGGCACGAATTTTAATAGGATGTGATGTGTTACACGCATCATTAATGCATTCATCCCAGTGTCCGTCATTATCCTATAAATTCAGAGCTTGACATGCTCTACGAAAAGTGGCATGTGTAACGCTATTGACAATTTTTAATTGCCGGAAAGACGTTGGACCAGGGACATTTACCAACAGCATGCGAAGAAAGAAACGTTCATCTTGTTTTGGATGAATAGTATACAGTCTGCCTATTGGGTTTTCTTTGAATATATCAGGTTTTCCTTCGATTCACTCTCCTCGTTTGCGTCGTTCAAATGATTTTCTTTTCCTATTCCATGTGTAATACATAGGCACTTCCGAATACAGCAGTGTTTTTGCAAATGCGCCAGTTTGACATAACGTGAAAAAAGCCGTTAATGTTGTAGACGATGGATTCAGAGCTATTTGTTGCACATTTGAAGCTGTAAAGTAAACGCGTTGTCCATTTTCTAGATGAACTGCTAAGTGAACAATAGCCGGACTTCGTTCATGTATTTGAAATGAAAGAATTCGCCATACAGCTTCATTGCTGCTTATGTATCTTCCAGCTTGATACTGTGCTATTTCATCGATATGTATGACTGCATTTCTTTGTGTTTGCAAGCAAAAAACTGCCATATCACTGCCTTTATTCACGTACTTGCAAATATATTTGGTTGACTTATCTGAGTTACAGTATACCACATTTATGTGCGATTTGTATGCTTTTGATTGCAAAGGTGAATATGGAACAACTCACCGCTTATCGACTTCAATGTCACCATTTCGCATTTGCATCGTTGCTAAATTACCGCCATCTTCTACTGACCTTCTTCTATATAAAGGATATCCATCAGTTCCTTTAACTGTGTTGGATACTAATGCTCGAGGATATCGCTTAAATCATTTTCCATCTATCATGCATGGTGAATTTGGATTCAATATACCACAAGGTCCATGTATCATATTGTTACATGGCATAAAATATTTATCCCAAGACGGGAGTTTATTTTTCGCACGTGTGAAGACGAGGCAGTCTGGCACTTGATCCCTCACAAAATAAGTCCTAGTTAAGAGTCCTTTCTTGGGCATATGGGAACTGGCAGATAATGTGGGAGTTAATTTGGGCTAGACTGACCACCGCTGGCAAGGGGTTTCCAATTTCACGTTACACATACACCCACCAGGCCACTACCTCTTCCTACCCCTAGGATAATAGAAGATATGCGCCTCTAGGTTTAGATATAATATTATTATTTATCGCTGTCGTCAATTCCAATTTCCCGTGCAATATTTTTAAAGGCGAATAAGACATTTAGCGAAAATAAATTGAGGCGAAAAGAAGCTGAAAAGGAACCTACAAAAAGACAACTTGATAGACAGACAACACAATGAATAAATTTCGACGCGAGGAGAGATATAAAATATAACATGGTTTTTAATACATGCGGTCACACATATTTAACATGTCGGCTATATTATCAGCAGATAATATCAAAATACAAATGTCTTTCTTCCTTATTCTTTTCTTTCTTCCTTCTTTAAATTGAGAGAGAGAATGTAATTGCAATACTTAGGAAGAACGGAAGGAGAAAACAGTCTTAACGTTTACTTAGCTTTTTTACGGGTGCCTTCTGTGAGTATTTCTCTTTTACGGGCTAGCGGGATTTTATATAGCTTGGCTTGACGGCGTCTGTCATCTGTTTTTCCAAGATTATCTCCACTTTTCCCCCAGAATCTCGGCGACAGTTTCAATTCATCTTATCACATCAACTGCTGTCCTGTAAACGCCGGATTGGCTTCTTCGCCCGGAGTTAGGCATGAGAGTCCCCCGTCCGTTCTTTTTTTCATATTTCCGCTGACGAAAAGGGTGCTACTTCCGTTTTTAGGGTTCTGGCCAATCATTCGACCTCTTTCTTCTTCCTTCACCCTGTCAGGCGATTCATTCGGACTATTATCTCTATCCAGTATATCCCCTTCTTTATCCACCCGGTCACAGAGTGCAAACATCTGTTGGCTTTCATTCTGACCTGGATTTGTTACTTCGGCCGTGAGGAATTGACCTGCATTCCTTATTCCTCTTTTAACGGTCAGTCTTTGGCGGCCTGTTAATTCAAACACGGAGGGGTACGGGAAATTTCTTATTTCTCTCCTCTCCGTGGTAGACCACGTGACAATATGTTTTGTTACAACTTCATGCAAATCTTTATCAATGCCTGCATCAGGTATTTCAGCATATATTACATTGTCGATTTCGTTTGGACTAATTTTGTTATAGAGCCAGATTAGTACGAGTGAGTGTGGTACTATTTACCAACCCCTCCGCTCGGGCAGGATATGACACAAGGTCAATTTTTAAGCGGAGTTTACCAGGTTTGAATTCAGAGTTTTCCTTCTCCTAGACTAGTTGCCTAACCATGGCTGAAGAACCTAGTCTGTCCTACTATTTACCCATAGCTGGAGGGAGAATTATTGGATTCATACGTTTCCCAAGGGTATTAGTGCTATGTGAAATCCAATCAGTCTCGTCCAGGATTTGAACTCGTATCGCCGTGTTCCTTTCCTACGGCGATAACGACTACACCACGGGCACCTCGAGTGAGTGTGGTAATCCTCTCTTTTGCCATTCCACTGAATAAATCCAGCAGCACACACACCCAAATAAGTTCTGTTTTATAATGAAATGCATTAGCGATTTCAGCTTCTGACTGAAAACACGCGCTGTGATATCATTCATATCCACCGATGATTGCCCAGGAAGTAAGAGTTGTTGTATATCATCCCAAGCTGGGTTGCATGTGAATGTAATGAATAGGTCAGGGCGCCCATATTGACGAACATATGCAAATGCATCTTGAGTTTATTCATGCATGTGACGTGGACTGCCTTAATACGAAGATGGCAAAATCGTTAGTCTTCCTACATAGGTTGTATTACCATAATTTACAACTACATCTCGCAAATGAACATATTCTTCAGAGCGAAGTTTGGTCTGATTAAAACGTATGAATAGCAAACATTCCGTTTAAATTTTTGCATACATATCTACGATGTATTGGTGCAACAGTTGTTTTCATTCTCTCGAACCATTAATCTGTATGAATAATAATTCATTGCGCTGCATGTCTTATTTGTTTCTTCACCACGAACTGGATTTATCATGTTAACATTGAAGTGATATCCATCAGCACCATCCCAGAAAATGTTGGATATTGCTGGGCATCGTGGCATCGATGAATTTCTGCAATTTTTGTCAATTGATCATTTCTCCTCTGAAGAACAATATCCCTAGGTTGAAATTGACCATCGACTATAAAAATTTCCACTTCCTCTAATATTCGAGCATTGAATCTTTGCACGTGTTCTCCAGCAGGAGTTTTGTCAGCATGAATAACAATCTTGTGTGTATCAGATGGCATCATTTCAATTGCAGTTTTGAATAAATGCGCTAAATGGTTTTTAGTATGAAGCAGCTCTTGCAGTTGGGCCACAACAGACATTTTTATACCGGTCGAAATTCCACAGCGTGCATTCAGTTCATCATTATTATCACCGATGAAATACATTTGTAGGAATTTATGTTGACCATCTGGGAACGGAAGCAGAGATCCAACTTTATGATAAATTTGTCCTTTCACTTTAAACGTTGTCATGAATTGAGCTGTAAGGATTTCTACAGCGAACGACGTCATTTGGAGGCATGAGTTGTATTTCCTGATGTTAGATAAAAAATGCTTTGATTCAGCAGTATACGCAGCAAGCAAAGTTTTAATGGTTCTGGTAGTTCTTCAAGATGAGGTAGTTTAATTTTTCCGACGGCACAACACATTCCTTTTGTTTCTCCCGTAAATTTCAAAGCCTTGCAATAGAGACACACTTCAGTCATAGTGCCAATGAGAACATGGCGGCTCAAACTATAATCCTCAGCCGGGTTGTACCAGAATCAAAGGCGATTCAAATCCCGTAATTGTTGTTTATGGAGTCGTGTTTGACGCTGATCTGCTGTTTCTCGTTGACGTCGTTCAATCTGTCGAGAATGAAGCAGATATGAAGATGCATTACGTGATTGCTGTGCCCACAATCGTGCATCCTCAGTTCTGGCTGCACGTCGCTCTGCTGCTTCATTGGCACGTACTTGGATCATTCTTTGTCTTCTATGATCATTCGCTAGTGCCCGTACTTCCTGATTTTGACTGGCAACTACTCGTCGCACTGCTTTCGCTCTGCGAGTACAACGACCTAAGTTTGATCTTCTGCGGGGTATCTTTTAACTAAAATAAACTTTTAAGGAATGTCTGTCGTGAAAAAGAAAACTTTTGAAGGAATGTCTGTCGTTGAATTTACACCAAAAAGGAAATGTTGAAAAAATAAAAAAGAATATTTATTGAACAACAAAATAATTAGGATATCAATAATGAAGAAAAAAATTTAAGAATAAGTTTTTAGAATAAAAAAAAATTACTTACTACTGAACCAAAGAAATATGGTTTCAAGTTTTTTAACGAAAGAAAACTTTTTAAGGAATGTCTTTCGTAGAAGTTAAACAAGAAAATAAATATTGAATAAAAAATTGAGTAAAAAATTCGTTACTACTGAACCAAACAAATATGGTTTAAAGTTTAGTGTCTTATCGATGATAATAAAACGAAAGAAAACTTATTAAATAATGTCTTTCATTGAAGTTAAACAAAAACAGAAACCAACGAAATATGGTTTAAAGCTTAGTGTCTCTGTTTACGTTAACCAAAAAAGAAAGAAAAGTGATAAAAGCAGAAAAAAATCCTCGTGTAAAATTCTTGGAAAATGAAAGTAATGTTTCTTGGAAAACGAAAGTAAGGTTTACTTTCATTATTTGCGTTCGGCTTTTCTCAGGGAAAAATTGCTTCTTAAAAATATTTTTTTTAATTATTGTAATATTTTTGGATATTAAGTATATAAAAACACGCCCGTATTCGAATAAGATACTCTCCCAAAATGTTAAAACAATTAGTGGTATAAAACTGGAGACTATCGGTTAGTAACGAACATTTACATTTTTGTTTATATAGATGTCGGTCATTATATCTTAAAAAATACATAAACAACTCTCACAACAACTTCAAATTTAAAGCAATATTACATTTCCCTCTTATTCCTCACTGTTCTACCATATATTTAAAACAACCTAATATCTATATCCTTTACACTGAGCCCACTAATTCCAGAGCAACCTAGATTTCAATAGATGTCGCACTATAGAACTAAAAAAATATATATTTAGTTTATGTTTATGTATTTAACGTAATACTTTTATCCACTTCGAATATCAATATAATTTATTAGTTCAACGATTCATACACGGCCATTACTTCATAAGAAAATTAAGAAACTATTAAAAATCTTTGTATTTGACCATTACAAACTTATCATCACTCACATAGTATTTAAAGATTTCGAACACCTCGAAACAAACACCAGACTCAGCATGAACCACCAAAGCTAAAATACAACCACTCAATATAGCTTCACTTCTATCTTCATCTAAAAATAATTTGTATGATTGATATCGTCTACACAAGAACATGTGCGACAAATCCCGTTGCTTTTTTTTTTTTTTTTTTTGCAAAAATCTAGTTTTAAAATCCCCTCACATTATACATAACACTGATATAATAATTTGATCCCCCAATCTTTTTTGTGGGTATCCCAACTTTATATACTACATTTTCTTCACTAAATGCGAAAATAGAGATTACATACAAGAAACAAGCACCTGCTTCCGCCCAAAATTCAACAATTTTAAAAAGTCATCCCCCCGAAAATTCCCATATTCCCTTGAAACTAATACTTTCATCTACTCGGATACAATGAAAAAATAATCATATCAAAACTATTAGACACATATTTACAAAACAAGACATTAAACATATCCACAAATTACACAGGCAGAAACATTGACTTGATTTCTATATCGCCTTTTTATTGGGATATTGCTATTTTTCCTGTATGTAACCGAATGGACCTCCTAATAAATCAGATCTAATCTAAATAAATTGAAAAAGAAGAATTAACTAACGCAGACTTAATATATAGATATAGAGGATGACAATATTTCATTAAAGTGGGAAAATACTTTAACGGCAAACCCGGTGAAATCTGTTTAGCAAAACCTGCTACATCAAACAGAAATAGATAAATATCAGCAATTTAGATATATGTTTTTTAAACGCAAACCAGACAGCAACACATGGCGACTCAAATCAGACGTAGTTTTTGTAAAAAGCATCACACCTATTCTTAGTAAATTTGTATCGTTAGAAGAAAGTAAAGGGTTTCCTTAATTATTATGAAAAGAAAAAAAACAACACGTCTATTTCTATTTATAAATGCTTCAAATCTATTAATTTTTAGATGTAAGTATTGTATTATATTGTGTCAAAATGTCTCTTTAAGCAATTAGAGATTATTTCTTTCTGTTAACCATGTCAATTTTAATCCATTGATGGGAGAAGTAATCGGTAATAATCAATGTTGAAATTTTTACCAAAGACTACGAATTTTCCAATGTCTCTCCTTTATCAACGTCCAATTAAAAACATTGACCATCTTTAAAAAATATTCCAACATATTTGTGGATCAAGCCACAAAAACACACACACATACACGTATATATATATAAAACGAAGTTGGAAAGAAACACGGTGATCCGAGTTCAAATCCCAGACGAGGGTGTTTGCTTTTAAAATGGTGCTTATATATTAGGGAAAGGTATGAATCCAACTATTCACCCCCAGTTTTTGACTAAGAGTATGTAGCGTTGGCACAGCAACCGGTTTACAAGAAATTAATCTCTTTATTCCAATTTGTTAAACTCCGTTTTAAATCGAACTTGTGTCAAATGTGTTTATTGATTAGACAACTGTTTGTTTATTGCATTAATTGTTAGAAAATTCTTAACTTAAATATACGTCATTTACATTGGCAGCTTTAACAACTTTTAAATAATTAATTAATTCATTTTATAATATTTTCATTAGTTTATTAATTTCTAACTTTCATACATAACTATTATGTATCCTGCGTAGGGATGTCTTCTTTAAAGCAAACTACATAAAACATTTTCTAATTGAAAGAAAAATGTTTACATATAGAAATAATACGAAATCTTAATATTTTCCATGGATTTTATGGTAATTTGGACGTAGAACATGACATATTTTGTAGTAAGAATACAAAGGTATTTCTCCTCTAAATTCCAGACAGATTAGGTCGTGTAATGAGCTTAGACAGAATAAAAGAAAAGACGTAGAAAAAAGATTTACGCATCTTCATCTGATGTTTACTTTATTTTTCTTATATTTGTCGATAAACTCAGGCATTGCATTCTAAAAATGATTTAATGTTATATATTCATTAAAATATGGTGTTTTTCCTCTTTTTTGATGCTATGTAAATTTTTAGCCAACCAAAGGGGAAAGTTTATATATATATATATATATATATATATATATATATATATATATATATATATATTATATATATATAATTACATTATAAAGACGAATTTTGTCAATATAATTTTAAGATCCTTTCAAATTTCCTATTAAGTGTCTTAGTTTCAGGTCGGAATTGGTCGATGAATTTACAAAAAATGTTCCAAGCGCTTTCGGACATTTCATAGGCCATCACCAGGGCTGCTTGAATATGTAAAGAATATTTTTATTTTTGCTTGAATATTTTTAAAGACTTTTGTGAAGTCTTTTTTTTTCAATATTCTATATTTCTTATTATTATTTTATTTCCCTTCTTCTGAGTTTTATCCATCTCTGCGTTTACGTAATTTTGTAATGTTTTAAAAATCCCAAAAATCACTTAAAATATTTTTTTACTAATCACACTTTACACATGCAAGCAACACCTGGTGATGGCCTATGAAAGGTTCGAAAGCACTCAGGACAATTTTGGTAAATGCATCCACCAATTCCCTTGAAACGAAAAAACTATCAGGAAACTTGAAAGGATATTAACAAAATTATATAGCTAAGTCGTGTCTATTATTTAATAAAAAATGCTGAAAGGGAAGACCGTTGCCCCCCGCCACACACACAGACATATATATATATATATATATATATATATATATATATATATATATATATATTCATGCGTTATCCTTGAGAATAGGGCTATTATATTTTGAGATATTTTATCTTTGAGAAATTCCATGTAAAAACTACCATATATGTACACTTTTGAGGGTTATTAATTAAGGAAAAATATTAATCAAAAGGAAAGAAAAATAATTAACAGATATCCAAACAAATTCAACCAACATATTAACATATCAAAACAATATATCATGCTGAATACGTATATATATATATATATATATATATATATATATATATATATATATATATATATATATATATACATGTGATTTTATGAATATGTACATTTATTTAGGTGTATATGCTATTAGATTAGTACACTATGTTCTAAAAAAATTGTTCTTCATTCGTTTACATTAACCTAAAGACCAGAAAAAATGTTATCATTTAAAAAAAAAGGGATTTTTAAAAGGTTGAAAATAGCATTGTAGGCAATGTATGTAATATGTTTTTGAATATGTTTTGAATAAAAGCTTTCGATTCTTTGCCTGAATATAATGAATTTCTAAATCTTCAATGGTTTAAGAATAAATGGGAATTCTACACCTAGTTTTCTTTGTTTGATTTTTTTTTGTATTTCTTTCTTTTTGTTTCTTTGTTTGTTTGTTTTTTGAATTTTGGCGCATTAAGGTTTGTGTTATACGTTCAGTCTTTTTATTGAACATAATTTAAAAAAAAAAATTACTACATAATGTACAGGAATGAATAAAAACATATAAAAAAAACTGTATATAATGCATATCATGCAAAATTGGATGTCTTTTCAAATGAGGTGCATTATAGATATTAAGGGGGCATAAATGATGTTATTGTGTCTATCATAGAAAATAGCTTAAATTCTGTATGAGGCTGTTTACATATCACATCATGCTAATGACGTTGAGAACAATATGATTCGAACTATTCTCCCTCCAGCTATTGGTAAATGTGTAACATATTGACCTCCGACCCGGCTGAGCTGTCAAATAAGAAATGCCACTGTGTAAATAACATGTGCATCCGGTCGAAGATATCAGGGGATAACCTTGACTGTGGACGGGTTGAATTGAGTGCAGATGTGACGCTCACTGAAGCAGGTGAATGTCAAAACAATTATATAACCCGGTGCTACAGGAAGTTTGAGTCAGTTGAAGATCAGAGTTTGAGTCAGTGGTTGCAGTTCGAAGCAGTGAGAACCAGACCCAGCAAAGAGCTGGGTCCCTCAGAGCCCCCAGTCGAGCAGATCAGGAGAACGTGAAAGAAGTTATGTTATAGCCAGAAGAGATGGGGGTCAATATGTTGCAGCTTTTTCAGTTTCCAACTCACCTCTCACACATAATCCTTTCGTAACCCTTTCGTACCATTTCGAATAAAGTGTGAGAGGTGCTTTTTCTAAAGAACTGTGTTTCGTCCTTATTGCGTTCGTCATTATTGTGTTGACTATGTTTCTGCATGCATATGAGTATTTTACAAATAGAAAGGCTGACTGGCAACCAGTCTACGAGAAGGAAAACACGGAATACAAACCTATTAAATTCCGTATAAGAAATAAGTATTGTGTTGTATCCTGCTCGTGCGTATAGGCCATTAAGTGTGTATATTTTTGTCACATGAATATGAGTCTACGGACAGACACAGTAGGACCTGCACAGGAAGACACATAAACACACACACACACACACACACACACACACACACACACATATATATATATATATATATATATATATATATATATATATATATACTGGTTTTATTGCTTTCGGAGATTAGATATATGAATGAACTAGCATATCTCCTGGAATAACCGCACAAATACATACAACTACACAGTAACACGGAGCAATCAAAATTCATCTTCCGCCATTACTCATACCTATTGGGCAAATCGGCTTCCGCAGCCGCATATAGGCCCACTATATTTGCCATTTTTAGGACATCAAGAAATGAGCTTAAGTTGTCGATACTTGAAACCTCACTAATAAGGAAGCATAAACTAGAATTGTGTATCCAAAAAATATCTGAAAAGCCCCTTTTTTGTTACAACCCCATTGGACAACTAGAAGAAAATATTATTAACTGTAGAAACTTTTCTGACATTCGTTATTTTTTTCGATCAGTTTTCTTCTCCCCTACCGGCTCTTTCGATAGTCATTATCTCATGTTTACATCCTCTGGTATAAGTTAGACTGTCATCGATATAATCTCTGAAGTGAACTGACCCCGAAAAAAAGAAAATATTCCCATTTATAGCATTCTGAAATATTTTAAACGTTGTTTAAGATATCTAAAAAAAAAAAAAAAAGGAAAATTCGATGAATTCTGCACCTACCATAAGACCACACACACACACACACAAACACACACACACACATATATATATATATATATATATATATATATATATATATATATATATATATATTCACACATAGTATGAGTGTGATACACACGCGCGCACACACACACACGCACGCTCACACACACAAATTTATATATATATATATATATATATATATATATATATGTATGTGTGCGTGTATGTGTGTGTGCCTGTGTGCGTTTGTGTATTCACTCATGGTATGAGTGTCATGCACACACGCACGCACACACACACACACACACACACACACACACACACACACACATATATATATATATATACATATATATATATACGTGTAGACATAATATGACACATTCATATGTATGTGTGATCCATACACGCCCACACATACATATATATTATGTGTATTTGTTTGTATAATTTCACAACCAGCTATATATATATATATATATATATATATATATATATATAATATATATATGTACACTGATTGCATGCTTGAAAATTGAGAACACTGAGGGACGCCTCCGATGCAGGTTTGTATGCATACGCGTCGCTACACACAAAATTTAGTCGTATGGGCAATTATGCCCATTTTGTCCACTGTCTATAGTGAGGTGACGAAAGTGACATTTTATAAGTTTCGAGTAACTGGGACAAATGGAAGAAAAAGAAATTATGTTAAGGAATGCCTTTGACAAGAGAAGTCTAATTAAGCCATTGTTACCAAAAGGAGACACTAAAGAAAAGCATTCCAATAAACAAACACAATATATACTCTCCAGTCAAAGACATGATGACAACAGAATCGGCCCTCTCGGAAAAGAAATCTAAATTTTTCACATGGAGACTGTAGTCCTTTTCAGTTTACTGGGATATATGAATTACTTTTTCTATAATATAGATATATGTCTATAAACGTTTTTTTCTGATTTATTGGTCAGTTATTTCTAATACTGTCTGCATTGTTTGTCACCATTTGCTTCTATTTCTTTCCTAATTGAGTCCTTTATCTTCATACTTGTTAAGAGAGCTTAGCACTTTGATTTTCTTAAAATCGACCACCTAGTGGTCATTTCCGTTCTTTCAGACACCTCTTAATGACAGCATGTCTACTTTTTGTTTATGAACATATAGACGTGGGTAAGGGGCTATCTTATTACTGTAATTAGCTATAGCATACTTCATTTTTCTCTGACCATGGATAATCTAGCTCAAGATTAACTAGCGGAAAAATATTTCAATCCTGTATATTTTCATTGCCGTAAATGTCGTTACTGATCGTTGTTATTCCTTCATCTTGGTTGCCCATGTTTCTCTTACCTATAACACCGCAGGCAAAACGGAGCTTCTGAAGAGACTGGCACGCAGGTTCTTATCCAGCTTTGCTTTAAACACTTCTTATATTATGGTGAATGCCCTTCACCAGGATCACTAAAACAAATTGTAAATGTATTCCCAAACACACTCACACACACTTACACACACATATATTGAGAGCAATAATAATTATACATATATATATGAGAAAATAAATGGGAACGTAGATAAACCTAAGCACTGACAACAAACCAATAATTTCAGCAATGTAGGGTGAAATCTGGTTGAAGCCTGGTCGTTGTTTAATGTGTTTGGCCTAAGATATAACTCGTAATTCTAACAGTCAACGCGATGTTTAGCAATGTATGGGTATAATTAAAGTTTTATGGGTAAAATTGAAAGTTTGTTTGGGATCTAATATATAGGAGAAAATGGCACATTGTTCGTCATTTATTTTAATTGATTGTTTCTATCCGTAAATCGTTTTTTCTTGGTTACGTTGAGATTCGCCCATGTAATATTTGTCACAATCATTAGAATAGAATATATGCCTGCGGGAGAAGTGGTTATGTTGGTGGTAGATTTCAAGATATCAATGAGATTTGTAATTTTATTTATGTGAGAATAATATTGAAATAGAAAATGGATAGTTATTAAAAAAATGGATTGTTATAAAAAAAAAATGTCATTTATTTCCCCCTGCACTCTCATTCTTCTTTTTTATTTTTCACTTAGGTAATCCATTTCTGTTGGTCAACTCGTTCATGAAATTTGATTCGCTGGGCGGTAGCTGTTCTGTGTCCCCTCTCTACTTAGCCATGTCCCAGATATTCCCAAAATGAAAGTCACAGCCGCTGCAACCCCGAATCTGATATATACCTCTATTTCTCCCTTTCTTTTTTTTTTCTGCCTCTCCTTCTTTTTACCCCTTCCTCTTGTTATTTCTAATTTTCTATTTCCTCGATTGCTCAACTTTGCATGAACTCATTGTTCACATGAAGTCATTCTGAAATAAAGACGAAATATAATTTTTAAATCCGTTGTCAATGTTTTGATATATGCACATTTTGACTTATTTTTCTCATCTTGTCAGATTTATCAAATCTATCATTTCGATATATATATATATATATATATATATATATATATATATACATATATATATATATATATATATATATAACTGAGTCTGGTAAACGACAATTGATTAAATGATATATTCGTTGATCATGGTATAAAATGGTACTACATAATGAGTTTCTGTTATCACAATTGTTTTAGGACTTGCTAAGTTAGAAAAAAATGCAAGCTGCAGTTCACTTTGCACCTTTGTAATAATAAGGTACGCATGATTTTACGATCAGCCCACTGAATATTTCTTAAAGAAAAGAAATAACATTGAATCTTAGTTGTAACATAATTTCCTTATTTGATATAATTATGTGAACTTAATGATATAAATTCGCTGATATTGAGCTTTTTAGCCTCCAGACACGGCTGTAAAACAAGTCCGAATAAGTACGTCCCTCGAGTGGGGAACAATTACATATATATATATATATATATGCCTAATGTGTATTTTTTTCATCAATGGTCCGGGAGACCAGGGTTCAATACCAGGTTGACTCATACCAAAGCCTCAAAAAATAGTACTTGATCCCGCCTTGCTTAACACTTTGCATTATAAAGTACTGATCAAGGGTAAATTGGAGCAATCCAGGGAATGGAGTTGTGCTCTCCCTTAAACCTCCTTGTAGTAGCTATTGAAAAGGGGGCCATTGTGTCATTTTCGACAACAGTCGACTATATATATATATATATATATCATTCCAATTACATTTCTTTTCGGAATTTTAGTGACCATTGTGATACACTAATATATATATATATATATATATATATATATATATATATATATATATATATTAAAGAATTTATTGTTCTTATTAGGTCACTTTGGGAGGTAATGGAGGATGAAATGTTGCGATATTATTAAATAGTGTTCAATACCAATGACAAAGCTTTCAGATATAGAAACATATGTATTACATGGTAGTGTCTGTGATCATGGATTTTCTACTTTTGCATTCGTAAGACAGAGTGATGGTTTAAAAAAATACCGATTAATATGGTTATTTTTTGTTCGAAAAGGTGGGGGTTATTTGTGTGTATATGTGCCTTAGTTTGTACGCTATTGATCGTTAGTATGCTTGTGCATGTGCTGTTGATCGCGTGTACCTATACGTATATTTACGTATGTACAGGCATGCATCTTTACATATCTACATATATTTTCCCTTTCTGCTGATGAAGGAAGGGATGAGACGGAAGAAGAGGTTGTGAGAAGGGAAGAATAGGTGGGAAATGTTTTTTTGCAATCAGAATGATATCTTTTTCTCTTAATCCAAGCTTACTCTTTGATAGCTTATGGTTTATTTGATGTGAATACGAAATGCCTGTTTTGAGGTGAATTTTGTTGAGTGATGATGATGATGGAAATTAAGATCATCATCACGTTACTTTTTTTTTAATATAATGAGTGTGTTATCAAGGGTATAGTATTTATAGGCAGCTATTAATAAACCATGTTAAGTTTTGGGTAGCTTTTGCCATAAATTTATTCTATATGAAATAAGAGAGAAAGCAGGAATCGGGATCGACTACCTTGGAAAAGATAAACGAATCTTCATTGTGTGTTTCTCGAAGAAAGTCGGGTAAGTAAAATTTCGAAATCACTAAATAGATTTGTTTAAATTTACCGCGCAAAATTCTACATGCTTTACGTATGACTTCGGTCGGTAGGGGTGGAGAGAATGTAGGTAATAAAAATGGACGCTAAGCTTTATACTACAGTGCCTCAAAATGAATAAAATACCCAACGAAAACATACAGTTTATCGAGAAGACCATACAAACTTGGAGAGTGGAATTGACAGCAGGAGAATAAAGCTTAGCTGTGGTAACGATACAAAGAGGCATATTCCAGGAGGATGCACTACCATCATTACTATTTGTGATAGCCATGATGCTACTCAACCACATCCGTAGGAAATGCAGAGCCGGTTATAAATTCAGTAAATCATTCGAAAAGATCAACCACTGGAAGTACATGGACGATATTAAACTTTTTGCAAAAAAGGAAAAAGAATTGGAAACCCTAATACAAACTGTGCGAATATCCAGTCAAGATATAGGAATGGAATTTGGCATAGAAAATGCGCAATGTTACTAATGAAAAGTTGCAAACGACAGAGAACGGAAGGAGTCCAGCAACCAAATCAAGTAGGCATCACAACACTCGGAGAAAGACAAACCTATGAATATTTGGGGATATTGAAAGCTGACACCAGCAAACAAAAGGAAGTAAAAGAAAAAGATTATCTCAGAAGAACTAGAAAATTACTCGAGACAAAACTCTATACCAGGAAACTTGTCAAAGGGATAATAGCTGGGCTATCTCTCTCGTAAGATACTCGGGATCATAATTGAAGTGGACCAGAGACGAACTTAAACAAATGGACCAGAGAACAAGAAAACTAATGACCATGCACAAGAGACGACCTTGAATGCATAAATGGGTGAAGAAGAAAGTGTGGAAGAGGACTTGTCAATATTGAAGACAGCGAGTACACACCGATACAATGACTCGAAGACTACATATAACAGTGCTGAGGAAGAATGATTATAGCCACCAGAAATAATACTAACGACACGGGGAGCAGCTGAACGATAATAACCAGAAAAATGTGGCAAAAAAAACAACTCTGTGGCTGTTTTAAGCGACAAACAAGCAGCATCTTAAACAAGAAAACGTGGACGTGGCTATGAAAAGGAAACCTTAAGAGAGATACTGAATCTCTTTTAATAGCGACAAAAAACAACGCCATTAGGACTAACCATATCGAAGCAAAAATAGTAAAGACGAAACAAAACTACGATGTGGTGAAGGAGATGAAACGATCAATCACATAATAAGCTAATGTAGCAAATTATCGCAGAAAGAGTATAAGACTGGGCGGGTAAGATGGTCCACTAGGAACTTTGCCAGAAGTTGAAGTTTGAATATGCAAAAAAAAAAAAAAAATGGTATATGCACAACCAAGAATCTGTCATAGAGAATGAGACGCACAAACTCACGTGGGATTTGGAGATACAAACGGATCACCAAATCTCAGCCAGAAGACCAGATTTTATGATAATCAACAAAAAAGAGAACTTGAATAATCGTGATTTTTGCTGTCCTGTTGGATCACAAAGTGAAATTAAAAGTGAAATTAAAAGAATGTGAAAGGAGGGATTAGTATCTCGACCTTGCTAGGGGATTAAAAAAACTGTGGACCATGAAAGTGTAGATAATACTAATTTTGATTGGTGCTTTTGACACAGTCAGCAAAGGATTAGTATGAGGATTGGATAATTTGGAAATAACTCGACGAGTGAATACCATCTAAACTACTGCATTATTGTGATCGTCCAGCATACTAAGAAGAGTCCTGTTGAGGAGACTTCTTGTCACTCAAACTGCGGTGAGAAACCATCAACTAACGCTTGTGGGAAAAGCTCTGTAAAGAGAACAATTATAAGAAATGTAACAATTATGACCATAATGATATTTGACAATACTGATGGGTGTTTATAATGCAATAAGTTGAAAAAATACTGTTTATGATTTATGACAATACGAAAATTATTACTTAAAGTTACAAGCATTACTTGTGGTTTTTCACAATGTGATTATATATATGTTCATTATGTGATAATATATATATATATATATATATATATATATATATATATATATATATATATATATATATATATATAACAAATCTCTTTGGTAGTATTGTCACTTCTCTATATTTTGAGAGATAAAATTCATCATGAATATATATATATATATATATATATATATATATATATATATATTTACTGAACCCCTCAAGCAGAATTCTACAAAATGTCAAACTGTTAGTAATGCTTGATTGAATTTAGAGATTTCAATCCTATAGACTAGTAGCCCATTGAGAGATAGAAAATCAAGTGTCATGCGTTTTTAGTTAGAGTTGGGTGAGAAGAAAATAATTCATTCCTTCCTCAACGGAATTTACCAGAAATGAAACTCTAACTCGGATCGCTAATTCAATTTTCTATGATGAAAATGCTTACATACAAGCCCAATTTTTTATTTCTAATTTAGACGAAGAATGAACAAAAATTATTATTCAAATACCCACAAAATATTTTGTGTACATAAGTTTTTGTCAGCCCATGTACTCTAGATCAGAGAAAAAAAACATCAACAAAATATTTCGTTACTCGTTTCAAGATTATTTGTCTCTACTGTAATAATTTTGGATGTTTTTATATTTTTTCCATGTATATAAAAGAATATTCGGAACTGTTCAAAGGGCTGAAATATTTATTGATAGAACCATCACATAAATATATTCGCTGAGTGGTATATTATAAATATGTATTCAGCCGTAGAAAATGATATATTTTGAAGTCATTTAGAAATAAAATTATCAATATCTAACAGTTGTATTTCGGTTAATTTGGTATTGATTTCTATGCTGCATTGATCATATGCTTCAATTTATATATTCAGAGTGTGTGAATTTTAATATTTTTTATCAGTTTTTGCATTTAGTAGCTTGTTTCTCTGTGATGAAGGTGAAAATTGAATTTTTTACCGGATTTGAGATAATTATATGATCAACAATTTAGTTCCTGTATATATTCAAGTGTGGTTTGTTTTAGTTTTATTTTACTTATATTTTTGTCTCGTCAACTTTTTTGAGACATGATTCGTTCTAATTTCAAAATAATTAATGGAATTTCTAATAATGTTGGATATTTTTTAATAGTTCTTATCGATGTGAGTGTATTTACTGTCAAGACAGATTTGAAAAGTCTATTAACCAATTGAATTCTAAGCTAATAGAGTAATATATGTATATTTAAAATAAACTCTCAAATCAGATTAAAAATAACGCCTACAGGATAAATCATTTCAGGATAATATTATATAATTTCATAAATATTAAAAATTGAATTTTCATTTTCGGGAATTATCAGAAGAATTACTTTACAGAATTTGATCTCTATATAGAAATAGCATCCAATTTTCTGTGACGCGATTATTTGATTTTTAAGGCTGAGAAGATTGTAAAATTGAAAGATACCTCAGGTTACATAAAAAAAATAAAATTCCAGTGCTCTTGAATGCTGTTGTTTGATATACCATTTGAATTTCAATGTTTCATCAAATGTTCTTCTTCTTCTTCTTCTTCTTCTTCTTCTTCTTCTTCTTGTGCTTATTATTATTATTAATATTATTATTATTATTATTATTATTATTATTATTATTATTATTATTATTATTTACTCATTCGAGTTTTTCATATCAGCATTAGCTGATGGTCTTTCACAAGTCTTCAGGACTCTTCTCAGTATTCTGGCCGTTCTCAATAATGCTGTAGTGTTGATGGTTTCCAGTTGTCCGCCAACTTCCAAGTCCTCCGATACATTTTAAAATCCTTTAGTTACTGCACCAAAAGCACCAATCACAATTAGTATAATTGTCACCTTCATGATCTATAGTTTTTACAATTCCCAAGCAAGGTCGAGGTACTTTTCCTTATTTTTACACCTTTCACTTTTTGCAAATTATATTTTTTTGTTTGTTATAAGTTTAGGTCTTCTGGCTGATAATAAGGGCTCTGTCTCTATGTGAAAGTCGCATATGTGTTTATGTGAGTCCTTGTCTAGGACAGATGCTCGGTTGCGCATATACCATTAGGTCGTATGGTCAAATTTCAATTTCTTGCATATCTCCGATTGGATCACCTTGCCCACCCAGTCGTGTCTAGTCCTAAACTCATTCTGTCCTAATTTGCTGCATTCGCTTTTTATGTGATTGATGGTTTCGTCTCTGTCACCGCATAGCATAAATTTACTATTTTTTTTGTCTCTTATCTACTCTCGCTTTGATTGGATTGGTTCTTACGGCGTTGTTTTGTGCTGCATTTCGGGAAGATTCTTTTTCTCTCTTAAAGTTTCCTTTTCTTAGCAAGATCCAGTTTTTTTCTCGTGTGAGATGTTGTTTATTTGTCGTTTAAAATGCCCATAGAATTATTTTTCTTCCCATTTTTGTTTCATAGTTATTATCATTCTGTTTGTTACATATTGACCCTCGACCGAGCCGTCAATCAAGCGATGCACCTGTGTAAATAAGCGGAAGCAGGAGGGTGTCAAACAAAAATATAACCAGGACACAGGCGGCTTGGGTCAGTTGGATATAGGATACAAGCGGAGTGAGTACTAGCTCCAGACAGAGGGCTTGGACCCTCAGTGACCCACAGTTAAGCAGCCCAGCCAGGATGCGAAAGAAGTGCTGCTCTGGTTAGAAGAACTTTGGGTCAATATATCGCAGGCTGTCCCCGTCTCCAACTCACCTCTCACACACAAGAAACATCACCCTTACGAAAGTGTGAGAGGTATATTTTATAAAGAAGTGTGTTCGTTTGTTCATTGAAGTTCGTCAGTATGATTGATTATGTTCTGCATATATTTGTATATTTGGCTATCCGACATGCTGTCCATCATGTTGTCAGTATCGGTTCCAATGGCTATAATCAGTCCTCCTTCGTATTTTCCTATGTAGTCTTCGAGTCATTGTATCGATACGTCAAGGATGTCCTCAATGCTGGAAAGTTCTACCGTCTTTTCTTGATACGTATAATTTGTCAAAATCGTCTCTGGGATGTCATGCCTTATGCATTGTCATCATTTTTCTTGTTCTTTGGTCCATTTGTTTAACTTCATCTTTAGTCCACTTCAGAAAGAGTCCCGAATATCTAACGAGGGGTACTGCCCAGGTATTTTTCCTTTGATAAGGTTTCTGCAAGACAGTTTTGTCTCGAGTAGTTTTCTATTTCTCAGGAAATATTCCTTTTGAATTTTGTGTTTCATTTCCACTTGATTGATGGTGCCATCCTCCAAGATACCCAGGAATTTTAAAGTTTCCTTTCCTCTAGGCGTTCTAATCTTGTCTTGGTTTGGTAGTTCCTTTCCGTCTCTCATATGTCATATGCGATTTTTCATTACAAGCATAGAACATTTTTCTATGCCAAATTCCATTTTATGTCCTGACTGTATATTCTAACCGTGTGTATAAGAGCTTCCTGTGCTTTTTCATTTTTTGCAAATAGTTTGGTGTTATCTATGTACATTAGGTAATTGATATTTTCCTGCGATAAACTAAGTTTGTATTTGGATGTGCATTTTCTGGGTATGGAGTTAAGTGGCATCATGGCAATTAATAATTGTCATAGTGATAGTGCATCTCCTATAAAAATACCTCTTTGGATCTTTTTCTTACTTGATCAGCAAGTCTTTGACTCGCTGTCTGAAAATTAGAACATTGTTGCCAGATCTCTATCATTCTTTTCTTATAGCCTCTTTGTGTTGGGTTGCTCCTAAAAAAGCAGTTTAGTGCAAGTTGATTGTCTACCTTAGTCCATGCATTGGGTTTATATCTCTGGTAAGTGTGATTCCTTAAATGATCATTTATATACCTGAAAAAATAACAGCCAACATTCGCAGGGTGACGATCGGATATCCCATGTTGGATATCAGGAAAGCACCTGGCGATCATGACACCCAAGCCTGTTGCCGGGGTCTCACGTTGTGTTATATTTAGATTTGATATTTTTATCATGGGTTATATATTGTGGTTATACCAATCCCAGGGGTTGTTTATTATCCTTTCATCTGACACAGATGTGACCAAGAACAGTCACAGTGACTGTTCATGAACAGCGTGTCACACATTTATCAATTATAGTCTATTTCTTAACCGAGTTGTTCTTTTGTTACCTTTATGCTTTATATTTAATATATATATATATATATATATATATATATAATTTTATATTTTGAAATTATTTCCATTAAAGTAGCTCATGTTTTAATAAATAAATCCTTGTATTTTCCCCATTATATGGAGGACGGTAACTGATCTTCCTGCTTTCAGGCTACATCAGGTACACATTTCCTTCGATATAGAATAGTCACAGACGAGCTATAGAGCAATTGACTCGTTAAATCTAAACAAATCTATTTCGTGATTTCGTAATGGTTTAGCTGGAAATAATTTTGGCTATTAACAAGTCTTCATTTGAATACAAATTTTAACCAAAATATTTTACGAGAAACGACAAACCAGTGTTTTTAAATGAAAAAAAAAAAAAAAAACAGATTCGACTAACCTATATTTCTTCGAATGTTTCACAGCAAAACATTGTTTGGTTATTCTGGTTCAAGCTTTCATATAGTTTTGAAGTTTGTTGCTTTTTTTTTAATATATTTATATTCTAAAATATGGACATCACGTGACATTCGACAATGTTCGCTTCTAAAATAATCTCCTTTGTGTTTTGTTTGTTTTGGTGAGGGGAAGGCTTTTTTATTTACTTATATTTATTTATATTTTTTTCATTTTTTTGGTGGGGGAAATATTTTGATTTGATTTTAATTTTATTTTCTTTTTAGTTCCCTTCGCTCAACATAGATTCTCACCCACCCACCTCTTAATCTTAGTTACACGTAAGACATAGAAACTGAGGTGGTAAATTTAAACAAATCTATTTCGTGATTTCGAAATAGTTTAGCTGAAAATAGTATTGAAAATTAACAAGTGTTCATTTAAATACAACTGTTAACCAGAGATTTTACGAGAAACGAAAAATCAATGTTTTTAAATTGAAGGCAAATTTGGCTCTACTTCTTGAGAGTTATTAACATCAGCGTTAGCTGATAGTCTTTCACTGGAGTTTAAGTGACAGCAAGTCTCCTCAAGTCTCAAGGACTCTTCTTAGTATTCTTGCCGTTCTCAACAATGCTGTTGTTTGGATGGTCTCCACTCGTCCGCCAAATTCCAAGTCCTAACGTCCCTTTTGTAATACTTTAGTTACTGTACCGAAAACTCCAATCCCAATTGGTATAATTGTCACTTTCATGTTCCATAGTCTTTCAATTCTCTAGCAAAGCCAACGTTCTTATACTTCTTTACACTTTCTTTCAGTTTTTTTGTGGTCAACTGGGACAGCAAAGTTCCCAATAAGGCAAATTCTCTTTTTTTGTTGTTGTTGATTAAGATCCAGTCTTCTGGCTGAGATTAGGTTATCTGTCTCTATGTCAAAGTCACATATGAGTTTCTGTGTGCAATTCTACAGGACAGTTCATGGGTTGTGCAAATACCATTTGGTTGCATTGTCCAATTTAAATTTCTTTCACATCTCTCAGTGGATCACCTTGGCCACCTAGTCGTGTCTAGTCTTATACTCCTTCTGTGTCAATTATGTGAGTGGTTGTTTCGTTTCTCTCACCACGTAGCCTACAGTGGCGTCTTATCAATTCTCACTTTGATATGATTGGTTCTTATGGCGTTGTTTTGTGCTGTATTTATCATACGCCCCACTAACATACGAGTATAGCACAAGGCCATTTTTAGGTGGGTCCGACGCAGGGTCTGAACCCAGACACGTCCGGCAGTTCCAAAAATGCCTCAGGCCACGCCGGCGTTACCTTTTTTGGGGCGCCTCTGGCACTAGGCAATAAACCTAACCCCACCAAGAGGGTTAAAGCCTGGGGGATGCCCCTCTGAGGCCAGAGGTATATCTAGTGAAGAGACACACCCGACGGAACCGTGCAGCACCCACCATGTCCGGCCAAGCACGCCCCACGAACTGGAGAGATATTGTTTCTCTTTTAAAGTTTCCTTTTCTTAGCCAAGTTCACGTTTTCTCGAGCGTGATGTTGTTTACTAGTCGTTTAAAGCGGCCATAACTTTATACTTTAAACGACTAAATATTATCATTATTATTATTATTATTATTATTATTATTATTATTATTAAAATTCATGAGTTTTTCAGAGCAATACCATCAGATTTTTAAAGATATCAATTGTCTTCCGTTCTCCGAGATTATGCTAAGTGATTATTCTATGATAATCGACTATTAGTGGCAATAATGTAAGTTACCATATGTTTCGTATTTATTCATGTTCCATGTATTTATCCATTTCTACAGATAGTGTGTATGTCTCATCTTCCCGTTCACATTCAGGTGTTTATATAAGAATATTCTCAGGAAGAGTTGAAATTTTAAGCTTCACTGATTATTCTTTTACAATTTATTTTGTCCAATAATTCCAATCTGTTTTCTTTAAGAATTAACTGAATGCAAGCAAATGAGCTCTAGCTTGTCTAGAATATCTTACCTAAGAATTATTCACAGATCAAACAATATTATTTCAAGAAAAAAATATTCGATTATATTAAGATATTAAATTTATTTCCATCCTTATAAGAGCATTGATATGAATCAAAGACTAAAATAATTATTAACATGACTTTTCGTTTCTACCTCTCTTTCCTTCCTTTGACTATCCCTCTGATCTGGTTGTAATATATTTTACTTTCCTCCTGGAAATGATAAAGTCCTGTTAAAAACTATTTTAGAGTCTTTAATTCATATCAATGCTCTTAAGAATAAATTTATAATCCTAATGTGACGGAATATTGATTGTGACATGCGCTCCCCCACCCACCCAACGATATATATATATATATATATATATATATATATATATATATATATATATATATATATATCCTTGGGTGAGTGGGCGCCCGCATGTCTGTGTAAACATGTTTTGGCATTAAATAACTTACTATATTGATGTACCATTAAACGAAGTCAGTCAGCACACCAACCTGCAAGAGAAAAAAATATCCATTTGTATTAAAAAAATCACAGTTAAAGTTGTGCTATTTCAATAAGATTTGTGCATACAAAATCATTGAGTACAGATTAATTTTTCATTTTCATTCTATATATATATATACATGCGTGTGTGTGAGTTTATGTGCTTGTATATATATATATATATATATATATATATCATCATCATCATCATGTCGCCACATTTCCCTATCGTTCATCGCCTCAGGCAGGTCTTCTGGACAACATCCTGTATTCTGATATAGTTGCTGAATGTATGTTCGTGCTGGTCGTCCTGCTTTTGCACGGCCATGTGTGGAGGTCAATAGGAGTACATCACTTATGAGTTCGTCCCTGCTTCTCCTGCAGTGTCCCGCATTTCTGGTTCGTCTAACTTGAATATTTTTCGTGATAGGAGGCAGGTGGCCGTACAGTTGGTGTCTTGTGGTGTGTTGCCGCCAGGACTTGTTCAAGATTGCTCGCAGCATTCTTGTGTAATTGCCGTCTAGCTTCTTCTCCAGCCGTTTCGTTAGATTCCATGTAGTGCATCCATATAACAGTATCGATGCGACCGCTGCCTGGAAGAAACTGCATTTTATTTTATCGGTTAGGTCTGATTTCCATATAATCGATAGCCTATTGATAGCTGTTCATGCTTTCGTTAACCTCGTGTCGATGTCCTTTTCGGTTAATGCGACGCAGCTTCCTAGGTAAGTGAATTTGTCTTCTAGTTTAAGAGGGGTTCCGCCTAGAGTGGAGATGTCCCCCGTTTGATCATAGCACATATATTCCGTTTTGTGTGCATTGACATAGAGTCCTATACCCGCGGCTGCTCGTTCCAAACTATGCAGTAGTGTTTCGGCTTGGTCGGGTGTATTTGCCAGTATCGCTATGTCATCGGCGTAGTCGGCGTTGCTAATTGTTTTTGAGGGGTATCTTCTGCTTCTTTTCTTTGTCAGCTCGAAGCCGTTCTCACTGATTTTGTCAATCGATGTTCTAAGTACGTAGTCTAGACAACTGATAAAGAGGTATGGAGCTAGCGTGTCCCCGTGTAGTTTTCCTGCTACAATGTCGAAGTATTCTGTGTCTCCATCTGGTGATCGTACTTTTACTTTGGTGTTTCTATAGAGAATCGTTATTGCTGCTACGGTTTCTTTAGGTATGCCGTATGCTAGTAGGATTTGTTCCATCTTTCCTCTGTGAATGGAATCGAAGGCCTACGTAAAGTCGACAAATATTAATGTCGCTTGTAGGTTTTTTGCCTGTACACCTTCAAGGATTCTACGGATGGTTAATATTTGTGAGGTCGTGGATCTATTTCATCGGAAGCCATTTTGGTTTTTCCTAAGTTGTCGATTTTGGGTTCTATGCGGTTTCGTAGTAGGGCATTGTAAATTTTGGCTGCTATGGATGTAAGTGTTATGCTTCGGTAGTTTTTAGCTAATCCGAGGTCTCCTGTTTAGTTGAAGGGGAGGATGCATCCCTTCATCCATCTATCTATCGGATTTTGTTTATAAATATATATATATATATATATATGGGATGGGGTGGGTATTTATATATATGAGGGTCGTTCGTATTTTGATTTTTGAAATTGTCGCATCAAAATAGCTTCATCAATAAAGTTTGTATTAATTTCGACGAGTATGTTTTATAATGCGAACAGAACCTGTTTCTACTAAATTGGCCACTCATTTAAGTTCTGAAAAGGTCAATCACTGCTTAACATCAATTATCTCATGGGAACCTTCTTTTAACGTGATCTGACCATGTCAAACGATTTTCCTGTTAGTAGAAAAAATTTACAGACTATATTTAAAAAAAAAATATTAAGGTTACTTGCATGTAATATATTATAAAATACAATTATAAAGGAAAGAGAGAATAGTTCATTTATGTTTGAGGTTAATGATCTCGGTGATTTCGTAAGAACTGTTAAAAGGATGTGCACTTAATCAAATGAGTAAATGCAGTTTCTCAAACTATTTATGGAACAGCGTTGAAAATGTTTGCATTCTATCAGCAGTCTTTGTCATATGATGGTCAAATGGATTAATAATGGACTAATAATTCTCCATTGATTTTCAATTGAAGGTGTTGATTTGAAATTCGGATAGTTTCTCTCCAAATATTATCTGCAAAAGAGCTTTAGACCAAAAATGAACATTCTTACGATAACCCTGTTACGAGATCAATCTGAATCCTGATCGCGATTTCCAATTTCCAAAAACAAATGCCCAACTTCATATATGTAATTTGGGAACAATTGTTTTCCTTCACCAGATCTTGATTGATTGACTCATTTACTTTAACATGTCACCCTAGTTTGTATTATTCTATGATGTAAGAGAATAATTGTATATCACACAAATATTTCCGTGTTCTTATGTATTTATTTATTCTTTTGCACAAGGTTATCCTTGATCCAAAAAATTTTTGAACGTGTATATTTGAGCCATATATGAAACCCCTACTCTTACTACCATTATGTGTCCGACTTGATCTGCAAAAAATGGGAATGAAGTGAAACTCTATGAATACCCTATCTCCAGAGCGGGAGCTTAAACATCAACTGCGGATTTAATATTATACCTAGCTTACTTCATTTCTTGAAGATTGTTTTAACAATCTGCAGGGTAAACTGTCAATATATTTTAAACCTAACTGACAGGGGGAACACCATGTCTTGTTGAATTAACTGGAGGCACTATTGAATAAAGGATTCGAAAATTATTTATTTTTGTGAGAATGGTAACATTTCCCTGCGTGTCTCTTCCTAAAGGAGATCTTTGAATGTGTTCAAACCCACAGCTTTCGGTTAAATTGTATCATTGCAGCTTTTCTGCTCATGTTAATTTTAAATTAAATAACCCAGGAAGTTTGATATTTTATCAAACAAAAGAAACAAAATCCCCAAACATATATAATCACGTATGTTGATTTTATTTGATTCAAAGTCAGTCTCATTTCCTTAAATGTTTGACATTGGATTTCCACTGGAAATTATCGTCTTGGAATTCACAACATAAGAGCATGTGTTAAACATATTGGTGGAATTTTCAAAATCACTACCTACAGAAATATTGTTATTTGTTATATTGTTATTCGGAAATATGTTATATTTATATTTAATCTCAATCACTACCTATGATTTAGTTTTGTCAGTTCGGCGTATGTGAAGTTTTTCCCATTGGAATCCTATATGCTCTTACATAATTTAGTTTCCTTGCTGTCAGGTAATTCAGTGCATTGCGTTGTTTCTGTATTTGTCTGTCTCGAGAATCTACTTTCCTGAAAACTTTCTATTTCAGAACATCCTATTTTTTTCCTTAAAATTGTTTCGGTACGTTTTATTCCTTTTTTTCTTTTTTTTATTTGGTTTACATTTTCTTTTTCGATTGTCGAACTTTCTCGTTTCATATATTTCCTCGGGAGATGCATATGGCTTGACAGCGACACGGAGAATGTAATCGGTCGTCCGGGCTCAAGCACCGTGTAGGAGCGTAGCGTTCACTTCACTCTCTGAATTCTCTCCTTCTTCTAAGAAAAATCGGTGCACTTACAGCCGTTTTGCCTTTTTAAACAATTCATTTAGACGTTTGTTAATAGTTTAAGTAAGAGGTCAAATCATGTTTCTGGAAACGAATAATAAAATAAAATGTGTCATTTGCTGCGTGGCCAGAAGATGGGAACAGTCAAGTAAAATCGATTGATCAGAGAGATGTTATCAAAAGGGATTATTGGTTATGTCACTACGGCTACTTAGTAGGTTAAAAGAAATATATTTCTCTCAAAGTAAATTAAAAAAAAAACACCTGATGTGATTTTCTTGATCTAATAATTTCACTTCTTCATTCTTTTAAAATTCTATGTTCTAGTTCTATATTTGTATTTTTTTAAACTAGGACACAAACAGCCCAACTTCACCGTTTTCGGCTATTTCAAAAGCTTTTTAATTTTCTATGATACAGATGTAAATTCCCACCCCTTTCAGGCTTTGGCCATTTGGATGGGGCTGTTCAAAACACCGACTGCTTCTCTACCGAATGTTAAGTACCGCACAATAAGTGATCGGACAGAACACTAAACAATCTGATAGTGAGTTTCCAGTTATGCTAGAGTTTGGGGGATGCGGACTGCACCTTCATTGCCATCGCTTCTAGGTCCACTCTGTCCTGGAGTGGTAGCACCTGATAGATTTTTATTTATGGCTCAAATAAAACTAAACTATGTACTTTTGTTGAACTGAATAGCATGAAATGGAAATGTTTTTACATTTAAGCTGCGTATTTAATTTAAACTGACTACTTATGTTAAAATGAATTGCTCAAAATTGAACAGTATTTGTACTGTAAACTGAAATGTTTGAAATAGAACAATTTTGACATTTCGCTGTGTGTAAACAAAAACTATACTTATACTATATTGAATTATTTGAAATAAAATTATTTGACTAAACTGAATAATATCTTGAAATAGAAATGTTTCAGACAATTAAGCTATAATTATGCTAAACTTAATTGTTAGAAATAAAACTATTTATTTATATAAAAATTGGATGTGGCATTAAATAATCTAAAAATCTGATGTGCCATGAAAGACAAACAAGCAATGCTATTTTTTTTGCTTTCAATTTTTTTGGTCTAAATTTGATTGTCATTCATTTTTATTCTTGTCTATGTTTATTTGCTGTACGTATTTACACAACGCCTCAGCACTGCTGTTTATCCATAACTGAGGTTAGAATGATGAAATTATTTGTTTTATCTGGGCTTCTAAGTCCCATTACAAATCCGGACAGCCTTATTCAGGATTAGAAGTCGAGTCTCCATATCTATTTCTGACCCCGATAACAATTTGGTAAAGTCGGCTTTTTTGTAGTTTCTTACATTTAGATGTCTTCCTTCTCAACTCTTTTTTCCGTTTAAACTCATACATATTAGATTGAACAAAATTTAAAATAAAATTAGACACACCCTCTTGGTGGTTTGTTTCACTTTCTCAGAAACGCTGAGGTTTGTTCGGCAAAATATTGTTATCATAGATACTGTTTGGAATATAATATTTCAGTCTCTTCTTGCATCACAATAACGATGAAAATACAAAGAAGAAAAACATTATGTCTTCCCTCTTCACCCTTTTTTTCGTTGGGCGAACGGAAATATTCAAACTAGTTATCCCTTATTTGTTCTAAAAGAAATCCTTGTCAAAACAAAACCCCTGCTCTGATTTCTAACTGAAAAACGTTAGTTAGTCATTCTGTTCAAAAAATGTTGTTTGAGCTCTATGAATATATGACATTATTTCTCGGCAACAGTAATAGAATTACTGGGATGTTACAGCTAATCCAAAATCGAGCTAACACGAAGTTCGACTTCGGCGAATTCAAAATACTCCAACACGGGCAGGCTGAGATATGTGATCAAATTGTAAGGGAAATACAACTGTCTTAAATACAAAGTTTTCTTTTTATAGAATGGCTTCTTAAAATAAGGAACACAATATCTCCAACGTGGAGGAGAACAGATGGATATAAGTCTTTCCTAAGTGCATTACAGAACGTTAACAGCGTCGTTCAGGGTTTGAACTAGTGTCATAAATTCTATTTGCCAGGTCAATAAATTCTTTCTCTAAATTGGCTTCCAACATTCGTAGCATGGAAGAAGTTATGTGCAGTGCGAGACTACTGTCAAACGCATATAACAATTGTTTTTATACCTGGCATATCTACAGTAAGATATTATTTGTTTTCCAACCTAACTTGATATAAGTAAGTAAAGTTGGTGACCTTAGTCGAGGGTGACCCGAAGGCTCCCTTTTCGATAGCTACTACACCAAAGTTTTGGGGAGGGCGCTACTCTTTTCCCTGGATTGCTTCACTTTACCCTTGATCCGTACCTTATAATGCTGAGTGTTAAGCAAGGAGGCATCAAGTACCATTTTTTGAGTTTTTGGTATGACTCGACCTGGGATTGAACCCAGGTCTCCCGGGCCACTGGCGAACAATTGTCAATAAAAAAAATTCATTTTATTGTGAGGATCTACTTTTTTTATAATATTTTTTCAGGGTGTTTGCTTTGAATGGAACAGCAATATATTTCATGAAGTAAAGTATCAGAAAACATATCAACACCCAACAAGGCACCAACTATACGGCCACCTGTCTCCCATCACGAAAACTATCAAAGTTAGACGAACCAGACATGCAGGACACTGCTGGAGAAGCAGCGACGAGCTCACAAGTGATGTACTTCTATGGATCCCCACATATGGCTGAGCAAAAGCAGGACGACCAGCTCGAACATACATACAGCAGCTGTGTGAGGATACGGGATGTAGCCCTGAAGACCTGCCGGAGGCAATGAATGATACGGAGAAGTGGCGAGAGAGGTTCAGGGATATCCGTGCTAGCGGCACCGCATGATGATGATGAAGATGATATGATATTCTGTGTAGAAAATATGGTTTTACTTTCTTAAATCTGAAGTCAAAGTAGAGATTGATCTTTTTATATTATCGTACGATTAAACCAATATACTTTTTTTTTGTCAAAATCTTGAAGATCGACATGTTTATTTTTTGAGAACCTTCCCCATTCAAATGAGATATCTATTTGATCGTATATTCTAAATTATTTTTTTGCCCAGTCGGCTGGGGCTGTAGAATACACCGACTGCTTCTCTGCAGAGGGGTAAGACCCCCACTAACGAGTGTCCTGATATGACACTAAACAATCTGATGGTGAGGTTCCAGCAATGCTGGAGCTTTGGGGAATGTGGAGTACCCCTTCATTGCCATCGCTCCCAGGTCCACTCTGGCCTGGAGTGGTTGCACCTGATAGGGCCCTAATAAAAAAGACTCAAAACAAAGTATATATTGGGATACACATTGATCTCTATCAGCTTCTTTTAGTTTGTCAAATATTTCTGCCTCTTTGATTAATACAGTAATAGTTTTCCTGTTTCTGTGTACCTGGTGACCTTCTGTTTGACCCGAGAACTAAAGTTCAACTCTGATAACTTTTATGAAAATTGTGAGAAATGATCACACGAGAGTTTAAGTTTTTAAAGGAGGAGTAAATTAAAAAATTGGATTAGGAGTAAATTAATAATTGGATAAGGAGTAAATTACTAATTGGATTAGGAGTAAATTAATAATTAGATTAGGAGTAAATTACTAATTGGATTAGGAGTAAATTAATAATTGGATTAGGAGTAAATTAATAATTGAATAAGGAGTAAATTAATAATTGGATAAGGACAAATAAAGAGTTTCAATTTCAAAGGTAGTAATAGTCTCTGTTGGGAGTGCTACAATTTTTCTGTTCTCTGATGGACTCAAAAAGTACAAATTCACCTCTTCCTGATTTAAAACCCATTAAATAAAGTGAGTAGTATTTTTCTTTTTTGCGACTTGTCTTAGTTGTTTGTTCCATTGAAATCATTGTCGTTTCTTCATCTTGTCTTAATATCCGGCAATTTTTGTCAAAACCAAATCAATGTAACTTTTGTTTTGAAGTTTGACCCAACTTTTAATTGTGTGTTAGGACTTAGTGGCATATTTATCAAATCATAAACGTAATAATTCCTCTCTACTAAGATAAGCATGAACGTCTAGCGGGAAAACGGAAGTGAATCCGTATCATGACTTTCTATGAAGTAAATATATCCGGTATAATTAACATTATAATTATAGATTTCAAAACCGTTTATGCATAAAGAATGTTATATTGTCATATCTGTAATGTTAAATTCAAGGAATATAATCAAAAGCAACTATACTTTGTTTTGCTTTCAATGCAAGTAAAATATAATTATTTCTTGTTTTCGTTAGATGTAGATATTACAGAAATTTATCGTAATGCAAATAACCATTTACAGTGTATTTGTGTGTGCATGTAGGCGCAGTTATTTTCACGAAACTATTTTAGAAATTTGAAAATCAAATTTGAGTAAATTACTTTTTTGTGTGTAATCAGACGTCTGTTTAGAAGTAAATTAACGTGTCCGTCTTTCTTAATCTATGTCTTGATAACAACTTCAGATTCGAAACATTTTGAACTCAGTTCGCTGATATCTACGATTGATAAATTTTATGATATCAGTTGTTTTTCTATATTCCAGGAAATATTGCGTTTATAAGTGTAGAAATCTAGACAAGTGAAATTCATTCGAGATCAACACGAGAAACATATGTCGCTTATTGCTCTTGAGAAGATTTAAATCTTTTAATTGTATTTTTCATTCTTAAAAAGAGAACAGGTCAGACTTTTCTCTATACATATGATGGCGGTATCGCTTGGTTTTGTTTTCTTTTATGGCATGTCAACCATTGTAGGTTATTTATTGCCAAATTCAGTTCACACATATAAACAGTTCTATTTGAAACAATTCAGTTTAGAATAAGTATATTAGTTCTATTTGACCCATAGGGAGGACGCTATCAAGAACTTTCACTCCAGGTAAGAGGGAACTAGTGAGTGATGGCAATGAAGGGGTACTCCACATTATCCAAAGCTCCAACATTGCTGTAACTTCACCATTAGATTTTAGGGTCATACACAGGACACTCGTTGGCGGGTCTTACCCTTTGCAGAGAAGCAGTTGGTGTATTCTACAGCCCCAGTGACAGGTGAAAGATTGTGATGTGAAACAATATATGCAAGCAGTATATATTTTTTTTATGTTAGGTGTAGACGATATAACTCAGGATTTGCAACCCTCACCCAGCGATCCACATGAAGCTCATGAAGCCCATCCATATTGTTCTTTGCAAAAACTTTCAAAATTATCTTTTTGCATTTTATGTTGACTATGAAGGATCTTCAGGGTTTAGAAGATCTGGAGTCAATATTTCTTGCGAGCTACACCTTTGATTTTTGGTAGAAGAACCTGCTTTCATCTGGAAGATTATTGAATATATTACCCACGCCCAACAATTTGTGAGCATGTTTGGCACTGCATACTGTTGGAAGCCATTGTTCTCCAAAATTAGCTTTGTTGAGATTACGCTGATTTCGCAACTGTCAAATCATCAATTGTTTGAAGTGCTTCTTCAGTCTTCTTCATTTAACTTGGCTGGTATTTTTTTGATGGAAATATTTCTGTGATTATAAAAAAGACAAGTATTTCAGATCCTTACTTTGTGAATGTAGCTGTTTTCTCAGTCATTTTAACAACGCGCACCTAGATCTTCATGAGTTAAGCTTTATGGCCGTCAAAGGGAAATTTTTTGAATCTCTGATATAGATATTTCCAAGTAAATGACATTGCTTTGAGAAATGACATGAATGACCAGACATTGTTTCACAATGATCATGATGCAAAAAGATAATTATATATATTTTAACGTGAAATGATCATAGTAAAATATAACTTATGATCTAATACCCTTTAGATTATAACTTATATACCAAATTTTGCTTGTTTAATGATTGATTTACTGATTGATTATTACCTTTTTTTGTGACTAAATATCAGGAAACAGCGTTCATAGTGTGTTCCTTTTTACATTTTTGTTGCTTCTTAAGTGATTATTTGCTCACGGTTCAGTATAATAATTGAGAGTATTTTACTTAATATACTGTTATTAAATTGCATATTTTTAATCAATTGTCATATCCAATGGGATGTTGGCTACAGCTTCCAACGGGGATATTGAAATGACTAAGGTGTGTGATAAGCAGTACAAGAGTGTTGAGATGGTGAGGCCCCCTTAGTCAAGATTTTGCGCCATTTTTTTTTTTTTTTTGCAACACTAAATATTTTCTATCCGGAAAAGGAGAAATTAAAAATGTATTCTCCCTCGAGAACGAGTTGAACAAAAACTAGACCGGATTATAGAGTCCTTTAGACAATGGATTTGCAACAGAAGAGATCTAGGATATTAATAAATTGTTTGAAATTATAAAGAAAATTAGCTTAAAGGGCCTAGCTAAGAAGTTAAGAAGGTTAACCAGTTCTACGATCCCGAGACAATAATAAGGGAGAAATTCAATTCTATTTTATTATCTGTTATCGATACTGCATGTTAGGGTTATCTTATTAATTACAATGTGACGATAATATGTAAACCAGGGAGAAAAAATAAATCATATGGAGTAGGGAAATGATTAACTGACATCTCAAGGGAAGGGCTCAAGCGACATATAATATGGAAGCCTGTAGGCAGTTAAAGAGGATGTAGATCTGATTTGACATTGCAGATAAGTTAAAACAAGAGTCTACTATGGGGATGATGATGTGATCAGAGAGGAATTAGAAAAAAGCACGTCTGATCGAAATTGACACCTGAAATAAAGAAGATGGAAAAGTAACCGTTAAAGAATATTCGCTTTTTTTAAAAGAAAAAATACATATTCTTTGGAAGTGTGGGAAGTATGATCTTGACGAAACAGTGATCTTTTCTTGAAGACTTTTGCATCGATTAATATGCTGATAAAGATCACTTTTATCTCATTGTTAAAGTAGAAATGTGACGAAGTTAACTGATTGTAATGTAACACGGTTAAGTTGTTTTTGAGAATATCGTGGTCATAATTGTTTTTCTCTGCTGTATGGATTGGGTTTAGGTGAAAAAATAATTTTTTGTTGGTTTCTCAAAGAAAAGGTTAATAATCAGTTCTATTTCAAGCAATTCAGTTTAGCACGAGTACATATTCTAACTGTCAAAAACATTTCTATTTCAAACTATTCAGTTTAGTCAAAAAATTCTAATTTAAACAATTCAGTTAAGTATAAGTAAAGATTTTTTTTACTCGCCGTTAAATGTCACAACAGTTCCATTTCAAGCAATTCATTTTAGCATAATTACGCAGTTTACATATCAAAGAAGTTGTTTTTGAAGCAGCTCAGTTCAGCATAAGTACGGAGTTTACCTCTATTTAACCTATAGATAGGAATTTATCAGGTGCTACCACTCCGGGCAAGAATGAAGGGTTACTCTGCAATCTCCAAAGCACCAGCATTACTGGAACCTCATCATCAGATTGTTTAGTGTCAAATCAGGACACTCCTTAGGATATCTTAGCCCTCTGCTGATGTGAAGTTGGTGTATTCTACAGCCCCAGCCGACTGGGCATATATATACTCTGTATATGAGTATAAGCATCACCTCGCCAATTCATAGTACCGACACATTCATCAGTAAATGATTCGAGAAGTTTTTCACTAAATTGCTAATGTCAAGTTAAACCGACACTTATACTGCCTGTCCAGAGGCTGTATTCAGTTTTGTATAACTGTTCCTGCTATACAGCAGTTGATCGTATTTTATTTAATGTACAATAAAAATTTGTTTATATTCAGTCAACTTTCATTATTGCTCTTCCAAAGAAATGACCGACTAATCCTATTCAGACTATTCACCCTGAGGAGATTACCACGACGTATCGTTAAGGGAAACACCAGTTTCTTTTGCTGATAACAACCACGACACTTTCTTGGAATATCAAGCTAGACGATCTTCGACGTAGTCTGTGGTAACCAAACAGTTTTGAGTAATCAAGGCCACATCCTTCCCACAATTGAGCTGAGCGAGATTTCAAAAAGGTGTTGCGTGTCGACGAGAAATACGAAGTGTTGGGAGTTAGATGTTTATGTTATATTGTAGCGGTAAGTATACGCGACGCCATAGTGGGGAGGGTTGAGTTAATTCTATTGTATATGAATATTTTTTAATGTTGGATTGAATGATTGATAGATGTTTATGGCATAAAGTAACAAATATTTAAAATAATAACTTTTTTAAGCATGATTCTTTCCATGATGATTTATATCAAAGAGCACCTTTGAAATAGCGCGAAAAAGTAGATGTTTCAGTTGTCATTTAGACAAGAAATCTCATATCAACACCAGTAATACAAACACATTCAAAACAGGATTTAATATATACTGATTGATAAAATGTTATGGCATGTACATTCAGAAGTTTTATTTTATACCAAGAAATTTGTTGTAAGTTTATTATTTTCATTTTTTTTCTGAATATATTGTACTCTGTTTTTAGAAGTCTATTGTAACACAAAAAGTTGACAACACATCTACTTGGGCTAAAGACTGGATTTGTAATAGCAAATGGTTTATAACAAACCATTGATCCAGAAATGAAGTTTGATTTCGTAACAATCCAATTCATAATATCATGTCAAGTTTAGCTGTATGTCCCTTGTCTAGTTTTCGATATAAATAAGTATGTCATTATTATATGATATTTAAACTTATTCTCGTTCATGATATCCTGATAGCTCAGAAACCCATATAATCACGCGAATGCATTTATATCAGGTGTGTACTTTGAGTTGTGCTGACTAAGCCATAAGAACTCAGCGCAATAAAAATATCTCAAATACGCACACACACGAGATTAAACGTCTTTATGTCAGTTATAAAGATGCCACTTAGTTTGCAGATAGTCAAGTGTCGTGTTTGCCAAGGTCAATTTTGGATGTTGTTGATACGTAAATTGGTATATATCCAGCATTTAAGTAAATGTGTATTTATCCAGCATGTACCTAAATGGGTATTTATATAGCATGTTCATAAATGTGTATTTATCCAGCATGTACGTAAATATGTATTCTTCCAACATTTACGTAATTGTGTATTTATCCAGCATTTAAGTAAATGTGTGTTTATCCAGGGTGTTCGTAAATCTATTCATCCAGCGTGTTCGTAAAATGTGTATTTATCAAGCATGTTCGTAAATGTGTATTTATCTAGCATACAAATAAATTTGTATTTATCCAGCATGTACATAAATGTATTCTTAGCCAGCATGTACGTAAATATGTATTTATCCAGCATGTATGCAAACGTATATTTATCGAGCATGTTAGTAAATATGTATTTTATCCCCCATATAGGCAAATGTGTATTCTATCCAGGATATATGCAAAAGTGAATTTATCCAGCATATACATAAATGTATATTTATACAGTATGTTCGTAAATATGTATTTATCCAGCATCTTTGTAAACGTGTATTTATCCAGCATCTTTGCAAACGTGTATTTATCTAGCATTTTGTAAACGTGTATTTATCCAGCATCTTTGTTAATGTGTATTTATCCGGCATCTTTGTTAACGTGTATTTATCTAGCATCTTTTAAACGTGTATTTATCCAGCATCTTTGTAAATGTGTATATATCCAGCATCTTTGTTAATGTGTATTTATCCAGCATTTTTGTAAACGTGTATTTATCTAGCATCTTTTAAACGTGTATTTATCCAGCATCTTTGTAAACGTGTATTTATCCAGCATCTTTGTAAATGTGCATTTATCCAGCATCTTTGTTAATGTGTATTTATCCAACATGTACGTGAATTTGTTTTAATCAAGCATGTTTATATATGTGTATTTCTAATGGATCAACAGCTTAACGTATACCGAAAATAATTTCGTTTTAGTTATAGCTTTTACTCTATATGTCAATAAAGATTATATATTTCATTACTGTATTATTCTTTTTTAAAGTTTTATTTTATTTTATCTTTTATAGGTTTTTTCGCAATGACCAATCCTTATAATCAAGTCTTGTTTAACGCCTGTAAATTCTGATTCGGTTTTGTATTAATGTCATATCTATATTTTAAGATTAAATGAACAATTTACACGTTGGTTTATTATGAATTGTTTTTCGTTACAATCGAGTCTGTCATTTTACAGTTTTATACATACATACATACATACATACATACATACATACATACATACATACATACATACATACATACATACATACATAGACGCTCGTAGTGTAATGGTCATTGTCGTAGAAAATGTAGAAGGCTCTTATTCAAAATCCTGGACCAGGCTGTTTTACATTTCACATAGCATTTTCACATTGGGAAAGATCTGAATTCAACTATTCTCCATCCAGCTTTTGGTAATAACAGTTGGGTTGACAGGCATAGTTAACTTTGATTTAGCTAGGTGAACAAAAATGCTGAATTCATATTTGTTTAACTGCACTTAAAAATGTACCTTGTCTTGCATTCAGCTAGTGCAGAGGGGCTAGTAAATACATACATACATACATACATACATACATACATACATACATACATACACATATGTATGCATAAATATTTGTACACACATACATACATGATTAAATATGTACATACATACATACATACATACATACATACATAAATACATACATACACACATATGTACACATATGTATACATAAATATTTGTACACACATACATACATGATTAAATATGTACATACATACATACATACATACATACATACATACATATGTACACATATGTATGCATAAATATTTGTACACACATACATACATGATTAAATATGTACATACATACATACATACATAAATACATACATACACACATATGTACACATATGTATACATAAATATTTGTACACACATACATACATGATTAAATATGTACATACATACATACATACATACATACATATGTACACATATGTATGCATAAATATTTGTACACACATACATACATGATTAAATATGTGCATACATACATACATATATACATACATATGTACACATATGTATGCATAAATATTTGTACACACATTCATACACGATTAAATATGTACATACACACATGCATACATAAATACATGCATGCATACATACATACATACATACATATGTACACATATGTATGCATAAATATTTGTACACACAGACATACATGATTAAATATGTACATACATACATACATACATAAATACATACATACATACATATGTACGCATATGTATGCATAAATATTTGTACACCCATACACACATGATTAAATATGTACATACATACATACATACATACATACATAAGTACATACATACATACATACATATGTACACATATGTATGCATAAACATTTGTACACACATACATACATGATTAAATATCTACATACACACATGCATACATATATACATGCATACATATGTATACACAAAGATGAATACTCATATAAACATACATCATACATATATGTTACACCATGCACCTCCGCGGGGTGTAACGGTTATTGCAATTGGATCAACCTAAACAAACAATTAAAATCCTGAATGTGCTGTGTGCGTTTTACATCGTGCTAATTCCCTCGTTGAAGCCATTTATCTGCTGCTTTCCCAGAACATAAAGAGTGTCGAAAACAGGGGTCTCCAGCCTTTGTTAGAAGAAAAAAAAGACACTGAAATAAAAATCAACTCTACTTCGCTGAAGTATTGGCGCTGTATTTGTGAATGTTGGTACTAGAATGATTGCTTTATCATATTTACCCAACCCCTCCGCTCGGGCAGGATATGACACAAGGGCAATTTTTTGAGCGGAGTTTAACAGGTTTGAATTCAGAGTTTTCCTTCTCCAAGACTAGTTGCCACACCAAGGCTGAAGAACCTAGACTGTCCTTCTATTTACCCATAGCTGGAGGGAGAATAATTGGATTCATACCTTTCCCAAGGGTATTAGTGCTATGTGAAACGCAATCATTCTCGTCCAGGATTTGAACTCGAGTCGCCGTGTCCAATTGCTGCGACGATAACCATTATACCACGGGCACCTCCATAAATAATTGCTTTATAGAGTTTACGTATTAGATATATATTCTTTGTTTTACTAAGTGTCAAGTTGATGGATTAACATTTGTTGGATGAATTTCAATTTAGAGACAGTATAGATTTTTGGAAAAATTGAGTTATTGAATTTTGGTATGAATGAATGAGTTTCTTCTACTTTAGAAATGTAAATTTTTGTGTAACATATCAATTGTTTATTTTGGTTTTTAGTTTTGATAACATGTAAAGATTGTATTGATATTCCTGAACAAAATGTAATTCATACAATTTAATTTGATAAAATGAATTAAAATAAAATTAACTAATCTAATCGATGTTCAATAGTAGAACTTCTATTGCTGTTAAAAATTAATTGTTAGATTTTTGTTTTTATTACAACCTGATGTCATTTTGCGTAGTATCTAATATTTTTTCCCCTGAAAAAGCAAATATCTTTTATATTGCAGTCGTTTTTCTTTTTACTTGTGACAAAGTGAAATTAAAGATTCCGTTGCGAACCATCCAGTTATTGTCAATCTTTTCGCTTTCACAATGCAGTCATGTATTTCAATAGGACATCTAAAAACTTTCTTTATTTGAATGTTTAAGTAAGTAACATTTGCTTTAGGGTGTAAAGTTTGAAAGCATTAAAAAAATATAGATAGGAGTTCGCTTCTGACTCGTATTTTCAATGTGTTTTCATGCTCTCGCTTACTGCATATTAATTTTTCCCACTACCCATTTCGAAATGCCAAACTGCATTTCATTTTCTGTTCTACATATTCAGATTGTTTGGACTAGTGAATCAATCTCGTTCTCTGTCTTGACAATGATCTTGAGGTCACTCATGAATAAAAATGATCAGGTTTCGTGCTGTCACTTTCAAGATTGTATCCTATCTTCATAGATCTTGAAAAAAATGGTAAGGTTGATCAAGTTCATGATAAATAAGACAAATTCTATCGCGCAGAAAATTTACACTTTTTATATTGATGCACACAATTTTTTTAGTAAAACTGAACTTTTAGCTACCAGTACTCGATTATAAGTGTTTTACAATAACTTTTGATACCTCGAGCATCGTCAAATTCTAAAAATGTGCCACCATATCTAAAATTCATCCAGGGCATACAACATTCATTATACTGCCATATTGAATTATTTAGAACAGTCTTAACAATCAGTAGCTAGGCTTTAGGGCTTTGGTTTTATCTCCAGAATCTTCTCTGTTTGAACAAATTCGAGTTATTCTCCAAATAGTTCATTTTTTGCAAATTACAATTCCATTCTATAGTTAGAAATCCAATCCAACGTTAATTTTCTATTTTGCGCCATTTTATGATTCTGTATAGCAAGAATAGTGCTGGTTACCTCTATACTAACAAAGGTTAACTTAAACTTAAAAGTGCGTATTAGTACAATTCTATCATTTCAACCAAGAACCTTAGATTCCATTATGTCCAGATGAATTACAATAACCCAAACAAACAATTTCAACATAATCATTCTCCTTTGTGACAGGATGTTTTTTTGTGACCTCAACAAAGTTGTTTCCACATTCGTCAATGAATCTGCATGAAGACTGAGGTGATATTAGAAACAAGTTTGTTTCAGAGTTCTCGCCTGTAACTGGTGGCCACTTCGGGAATTATTGTTTAATGATTTTTCCTTCTGTCGTTATTTTTGGAAATTTGCCACTTGCAAACATTTGAGGGAGACTGTCGTAAATAGATGTGAATCGTTTGAAGTAGAATCCATAGATTGAATCGTGTGCTGGTGCATTCAAATTTGCAAGAATCTCAAGAGCTACTCTGTGATTCAAGATGTATTTCAGCGTCTTTTACTTCTTCGATTCCTTGCGATTTTTTCTCCATTTTTTCATTCAGTCTTTCTATTTTGATCTTGTCTTTGAATCCCCAACTTGTTTCTGAAGTGATTTAACATGAATCTAGTTGCTCAATTTTCTCGATATCTTTTTGGCAGAATTGTCTTCCATTATTTTGCAATGTACTATTTTGAATGTATTTAAGAATCCTGCATTGCAACCGGATGATTTACATTCCTTTGCCAATATTTACCTTATTTTACTTATCTTTTATGAATAGACAGTCTGTATCCGTTATTGTTGTTACTGTTGGTTGTGGTTGTGGGTTTGTTGTTGTTGTTGAGCTTGACTACTTTCGGTTTTCAGGTTGTTACGATATCTATATGTCCGTTAATGTTTGAGAAATGATTTCTCTAACCTCTTTATCGGATGAAATGTTTGATTCAGTTTAGAAATTCTCTCTTTTGAGATCTGTTTTTTTGTAATTTATTTACCTTTTTTTTCTAAATTAACAAATCTCCGTCCTGATTCTTTTGTGAGAGTAATATTTCTTTCTCTTCAGTCACAATACATTTTTTCATAACTAGTTCATCTCTCGACTCTTCATTAACTCTTGATGAGTTTTACAAAACTGTTGTAACTAATGTTTATCAGCGATGAGCGAGTGACAACCTGTTTCATCAACTCTCCAGTACTCGATGATACTGGAACCGATCTCAGCAGTGTTGATGTCTAAGTTGTCTTAATTTTTTCTCGCCTCCAATTTCCCAACTCTTACTTATCCAAATCTTTAGGGACTGTTAAAAAGGCCCCAAGCTCAATTAGTATTTTCGGCATCTTCATTTTTCATAGATTGATCAGTTCACTGGCCTGTTCCAGTTTTTGTCTATGTTTTCACTTTCGTTTATTTTTTACTCTATGATCCACTGGAACGGCAAAAATACTCGGTAACAATATTTTGCTTGGAATGGGATGTTTCGTGTGGATTTCAAAGTTACAGAGAACTTAATATTGGACTGATGTTTTTTTCATGGAAACATTGTTGGTCAGACTTGAAACTATTGCGGCATTCACAGTGAATCATTTTCTCCACACAGTCGTCTCTTGTCTTGTATACTTTCATACCATTTGCAGCTTATTATACGATTTACGGCTTCTTATCCATCTCTATGTAGCCTACACTTCCTATTCTTCTGTGTATTATCAATTCTTGGCTTGACGTAAACATTTCTTACGATCGTACTCTGAGCTTCTATTTAAAAAGTGATTAATTTTCTCTCTTCAGGTTTCCTCTGCTTAGCCTTATCAGGATTATCTAGGGTATAATTTCCTTAGTTTTTAGCTTGAATTATAATTAATCTATTCTTTTTAGAGATTTCACACCGGCGTTAGCAGATTGGTTCTTTCTGGAGTTTAACTCACGGCAAGTTTTCTCGGGTCTTTATGTGGCTTCTCAGTTTTCTGACCGATTTTAATAATGCTGTAGTTTTGGATTTTTACGACTCGTCCTCATATTTCTAAGTCCTCCAGTCTCTGTATTAATTATTTGATGACTGTACCGTTTGCACCAATTAAAAATGGTATCACCGTTACTTTCATGTTTCATAGTCTTTCTTATTTCAATATCAAGTTCTGGGAACCTAACTCTTTTTTTTCTTACTTTCAATTTTATCCTTTTGACAGCCGGAAGAGTAAAGTCTACTATATAATAATAATAATAATAGTACTACTACTACTACTACTAATAATAATAATAATAATACAAACAAATTTTATATGCACAACCCAGAATCCGTCGTGCAGAAATGACACGGACAATCGCTTCTGTGATTTTGAGATATAAACGGATCACCTAATCTTGGCCCGACAACTAGACCTTATAATAATCAGCAAAAAAGAGAACTTGAATAATTGTGGATTTAGCGGTCCCAGCAGACCACAGATTAGAGTTGAAATAAAGCAAACATAGGGATAAGTAGCCCGACGGTTGGAGCGAATTGAAAAAACTTTGGAACATTAAAGTGACGATTATAACAATTGTAATATGGTTCCTTGGTATAGTCAGCAAAGGATTAATACAAGGTCTGTACTACTTGTAAATAAAGGGACGGGTGGAATCTGTCCAAACTACAGCATTATTGAATACTGAGAAGAGTCCTGAGACTTGAGGAGACTTGCTGTCACTCAAAATTTAGTGGAAAACCATCTGCTAACGCTGATATGAAGAATACTCAAGGAGTAAAATGATAATGATGATATTAATACTCATGATAATTATAATGATAACGACAGCAGGAGGAATAACTTTAGTTGAATTAAAGATTCAGAGAGGTACTTTTAAAAGAGATGCTCTATCACCGTTACTATTCATAAATGCCATGATGCCAATTAAACACATACTTAGAAATGCATACCCAGATAAAAACTTAGTAGATCGCAGGAAATGGATGACGTCAAACTATTTGTAAGAATTGAAAAAAGAACTGGAGACTCTAATAGACTCAGTTAGAATATACAGTCAGGATATAGGAATAGAATCTGGCATAGAAAAATGTGTCATGCTAGTAATGAAAAGTGGCAAACGACATATGAGAGATGGAAAGAAACTACCAAACCAAGACAAGATTAGAACGCTCAGAGTGACGGAATCCTATAAATAGTTAAGCATCTTGGAGACTGATACCATCAAGCAAGTGGAGATAAAAAAAATTAAGAAAGAATGTCCCAGAAGAAGTAAAAAAACTAATTGAGACAAAACTACCTTGCAGAAACCTTATCAAAAGAATAAATACCTGGGCGGCATCCCTCGTTTGATATTCGGGACCCTTTTTGAAGTAGATCAGAAAAGAACTTAAGCAAATAGACTAAAGAACAAGGAAACTAATGACCATGTATAAGGCATTACATCCCGGAGACGACGTTGACAGGCTTAATGTATCAAGAAAAGAAAGAGAAAGAGGAGGTGTCAGCGTTAAAAATAGCGTTGACCCAATGGTATAACGACTTGAGGACTACATAATCACTACCAAATCAAGACAAGATTAGAACACTCGGAGAAAATGAAACCTACAAATACTTGGCTATCTTGGAGGCTGACACCATCAAGAAAGTGGAAATGAAAGACAAAATTCAAAAAGAATATCTCAGGAGAACAAGAAAACAACTCGAGACAAAACCCTATAGCGGAAACCTCATCTAAGGAATAAATTCTTGGGCTGTACTCCTCATAAGATATTCCGGGCCTTTTCTCAAGTGGACTAGAGATGAACTTAAACAAATGACCATACATAAGGCATTACATCCCAGAGACTTAGCTGACAGACTATCTGTATCTAGAAAAGAGGGAGCAAGAGGACTTGCCAGCATCGAAGAAAGCGTTAACGCATCGATACGACTCGAAGAAGACATAGAAAAACACGGAGGAGGACTGATTACAGCCATCAGAAACCATACCGACAACACGATAGACGACAGAATGACAAAAACTAGGAAACAAAAATGAGGAAAAAAACAACTCTACGGTCGCTTTAAAGGGCTAATAAATACCATATCACACGACAAAACCTGGACCTGACTAAGAAAAGGAAACTTTAAGAGAGAAATAGAACCTCTCCTAATAGCAGCAAAAAACAACGCCATAAGAACCTATCATATCAAAGCGAGAATAGAAAAGAATCAACAAAATAGCAAATGTAGGCTTTGTGGTATCAGAGACAAAACAATCAATCACATAATAAGTGAATGTAACAAATTATCACAGAAGGAGTATATGACTATACATGACTGGGTTGGCAAGATGATCGACTTGGAAAGTTGCAAGAAATTTGAATTTGACCACACCAACAAATGGTATATGCACAACCCAGCACCTGTCCTAGAATATGACACACATAAACTCCAATGTCACTTTGGCATACACACGGATCTCCTAATCTCAGACAAAAAAAAAACAGCCATTATAATAATCAACAACAAAAAAGAGAATATTCAAAATTGTCGATTTTCCTGTTCCGGTTGACGACAGAATAAAACTGAAAGAATGTGAAGAGAAAGATAAGTAACTCGACTTTGCAAGATAATTAAAGAAACTATGGAACATGAATGTGAAAATTATACCTATTGTGATTTGTGCTTTTGGTACAGTTACTAAAGGATTATGAAAGGGACTACAGGAAGCTGGCGGACGAGTGGAGACCATCCAAATGACAGTATTATTGAGAACGGCCAGAATACTGAGAAGAGCCTTGGAGACTTGAGGGGACTTGCTGTCACTCAAGCTCCAGTGAAATACTATCAGCTTAAGCTGATGTGAAAAACTCTAATGAGTAAATAATAATAATAATAATAATAATAAAAAGAATAGAAAAATTACCAAATAATAATAATAATAATAATATAGTGACGATTATACCAATTGTAATTGGTGCAATTGGTACAGTCTCTAAAGGATTGGTACCAGAATTGATGGAAATGATGGGACGGTGGAGACTGTTCAAACTACAACATTTTTGAGAAAGACCAGACTACTGTGAGGAGTCCTGAGGACTAGAGGAGACTTGCTATCACTCAAACTCAAGTAGAAAAACATCAGCTAACGTTGATGTGAAAAACGTTCAAGGAGTAAAATAATAATACCCCTGCGCTTAATCATTGTCTAGATTTCTATTTTTGCAACTTGCCCTACTGTTTATATCTATTTAAAATATTTTTGTCTCATTAGACAATCCGTGCGTGAATCAAATTCTGAATTAATGCCAACAAAAAAATAAAATAATTTTTCTAATTAGCGAAAGCGCATACTGCCTGACCATTCACTTTTCAGTTATTTAATGGCTTTTTGATTGTTTGCTCAATAGAATGAATGCTCTGTCCTTTTTGTTTCGCCTTCATTCATCAATAATACGTGCCAAATATTCTCACTTCCCCTTCTATCGACGTGCAAATCTTACACAACAGCTAATATTCATATCCAATGTGTAGGAGTCAAAATGTTGTATCGAGAAAAACATTTTTGAAAAGCAAAAAAACGAAATCTTAATAGAAATTATACAGGATGTTTTATAATGTGATTCACGGCATTCTTCGCATTGTTTGTATTTTCTTGCTCTTTTTTCATTTAAGATGTTTATTCATTTATGACATTTTAATAATTTAATTCTTCTCTATTTATCGATCCTTCTCTTCCTAAGGTTGACCAAAATCTGAGAGATCTTAGACGATTTTATTGCTATATATCCATTTTCGCCTCATTTAACACTATCAGGATATCACACACTCACGCACGCGCACACACAAATACACACACAAACCAACACGCGCGAGCGCACACACACACAAACCCATACACACACACATATATATATATATATATATATAAAGAGACAATTAATAAAACATTTGAAGGTATATATACATATATATAAGGTAAGTAAAGGTGGTGATATTTTGTCGGGAGTGACCAGAAGGCTCCCTTTTCAATAGCTACTACACCGAGGTGTAGGGGAGGGCGCTGCTTCTTTCCCCGGATTGCTCCACTTTACCCTTGATACTTACCTTATATTGCTGAGTGTTAAGCAAGGCGGTATCAAGTACTATTTTTATAGTCTTTGGTATAACGCGACCTGGAATTGAACCAAAGTCTTCCGGATCATTGGCGTTGGTATATACCCGGGACATTGATATTTGTTTGAATGAAGAAAAAAAATCAAAATTTGAAAGAATTTCAATCCATGAACTTCGCGTCTAGCTACACTGAAAAGATCTGATAGAACGAAACAATCAGTCTGTGGATGACGATATATATATATATATATATACCTTCTAATGGTTCAGTTATTGCCTCTTTGTATTCAGGAACAATCCTGGTTTTCAATTATTCTTTTGTTGTTATCTATTATCATTTTGTCACTTAGAATAGAATGGCTGTATATCCTGAAAAGGGGTTATAACTCACCGCGAAACAAAAGGTATCTTGAGTATAGTAGGAAACTGTATCTGATGCCGAGACACCAGTTCCATTGCCATTACTCACAAACCCAATCTGACTCGCAGTGACAATGCACCTTAAGGTCTATCTAAAGGGCTAATAGACCCGTTCAAAAAGTAATCGTACTCCTTAGGAATGCTTAATACCATATCTTGTCAATGATAGATACTTTTATCTATAATTGTTAATTTAAGTATTATTTCCAGTTATTTGACATTGCTGTATACATACACTACATTAATTAACAGTTAACTCACTTGGTGTCTTAGTGGGGTACATTTCCGGCACAAAAGATGGCACAGAAAAAATATCAGTTGAAATAAAAGCGTAGTCGATTAAATTCACATATCTCAGTTATCTGTTTAGGCGCGCCCGGAAATTATATATTTCTCTTCAAGGTCGAAGTCCTTACTCGATTCCTGTAAGCCTTATCTCACCCTCATCATTGAATATATATGCTCAAGCAGATTACTAGTATCTTATTAAAAATGTTACCGTATTTGACAGCATGTAAATCACATGGGTGTATAAGTCGCACCCCTATTTTAACGGGGCAAATCAAGAAAAAACAAAGAATTAATATTAAACGTGATGAAATTAATATAATGAATATTATCAATGATAGCACTACATGGTTGTCTTTTAATGAAAATAGCAAAATGAAAGTTACTCAAAAGTATTAGCAAGAGGCAGGCAAACTTTTTTAGTGGGAGGGGCAGCTCAAAGGGTAAGAACTATCAAAGTGCTGCATCTTTTGAAATCAAAATTATATTACTGACATTTCCAAAAAAAACAGTCTCGATTCTAGTGCGAGTGTTTACTTTTTAAGAGGCTCCCGCGAGCTGCAACGAACAGCTTTCCTACCCCTGCTTTGTTGGTTGTTTCTTTATTTGTTAGGGTTTTCATGAGCTTTGTTTATTTGTTTGGGCTTCATGACATATCAACCATTGTAGGATATATAATGCTAAATCCACTTTATACAAATAATGAGTTCTATTTCAAACAATTCAGTTCAACATGAGTACTCATTTTAATTGTCAAAAACAGTTCTATATCAATGTATTCAGTTTACTCAAAGAGTTTTAATTAAACGAATTCAGTTTAGTGTGAGGATAGATATTGTATACACATTGTTAAATTTCAAAACAGTTCTACTTAATACAATTCAATTTAGCGTTTATACAGTTTCAAACAACTAACTTTAGCATAAGTACGCAGTGTATATATTAAAACAATTATATTCCAAGGAATTCAGATTAACATAAATACGCAGTTTATTTCTATTTAACACATATATAGGGCCCTATCAGGTTCTACCACTCCGGGCTACAGTGGCTTAGGGAGCGATGGCAATGAAGGGCTACTCAGCATTCCTCAAAGCCCTAGCTTTACGGGAATCTCACCATCAGATTGTTTAATGTCCTATCCGGGATAGTTGTATGATATATCTTACCCCTTGCAGTTGGTGTATTCTATAGCCCCAACCAAGTGAGCAATACATAGAGTTAAATGTAAAAAAAAGTTTTATTTCAGATAATTCATTTTAGTATACGTACGCCGTTTAGATATCAGAACAATTCGATTTCGAGCAATACAGTTTAGCATAAGTAATTCTAGACACTCATTCTGTGGGCAACCACACCCTCTGCTGAGATGCTGTCTGTGTATTCTTCAGCACCAACCGACTGGGCAAGCCTACCCCTGCTTTAAGATAATATAAGTGGCTAGGTGGGTAATTTCGGCCAACTATCACAAATTTTAAACCTGCATACATATAAAACGAAGGGAAATTTTAAAAATGATATTTTTAGTTTCAAAAAAAGTGTGCCTTATATGTCATCAAATAAAGTACATAAATCATTTTATAATTAACATTAGATATGAATAATGGAATCCATAAAATATAATCCAAAAATCACAGGACTAATAACTAAAAAAATATATATAATCATGAATATGCAATGAATTCAGGTCTATAATAGCTAGGAAGTGCCCGTGGTGTAATGGTTATCGTAGGAAATGGACACGGCGACACGAGTTCAAATCCTGAACGAGTCTGATTGCATTTCACATAGCACTAATACCCTTGGGAAAGGTATGAATCCAATTATTCTCCCTCCAGCTATGGGTGAATAGTAGGGCAGACTGGGTTCTTCAGCCTTGCTGAGGTACCTAGTCAAGGAGAAGGAAAACTCTGAATTCAAACCTGTTAAACTCCGCTTAAAAATTGACCTTGTGTCATATCCTGCCCGAGCTGAGGGGTTGGTAAATATGATAATAGCTTGGCGTAATATAATCATCGACAGGTTGGCATGCCGTTAAAAATTAATCAATCAATCTTGGTCCCGAAACGCATTTGCTTGCCGCAACAATGGCATTAGCACTTGTCCATTATGATTTCATAAAATGCTTTAATGTACATTGAACATTTAAATCTTCTTCTACTGTAAAGTTCTTCATATATAGAATTGTTATATAAATTTGTAAATTTACTTTTAAAAAATATCACTATGTCCCTTTGCATAGCAGATAGAGGTAATGTTTTAGAATCGCATAACTTTCGACATCTCAAAATGTAATCATCATAAGTGAGAAATTTCGGGAAATCGATGTAGAACGTCTTCGTTTACAGTATGTCATTTTTGTTAGTGAAAAATTAGAAAGTGCCATTGGCTCTTTTCTTGAGTTGAATAAAACCTTTCGACAAAAGATGCATGTAGTATGGACACAAAATTTGATTTGGATTCTTGGCTAATTATAAAATTCGCTGTATTTCCCTAGTTGATATAGTCAATTAAAAATATATTTATTCTTCTGGGACTCACATAATTTCGAGTCTGTGAGATCTGCTAATATCTATCCGGATGTAACAGTGGTTAAGTAATTCGCCTCGTTGGTAGAGTGTTCACCAATTGCCCAGGAGAATGAGGTTCAATCTCAGGTCGAGTCAAACTAAGAACTCAAAAGTAGTACGTGGTACCTTATTGCTTGACAATCAGCATTATAAGGTACATCTCCGGAGTAACGTCGAGCAAACGTGGGAAAGGAGTAGTGCTCGCAGCTACACCTCGTTGTAGTAGCTATTGAAAAGAGAACCATCGGGTCAACATCTATAACGATCGAAAACTTTGCTTGTAACTTTATATAACAGTATTGTCTTCCCGGCAAAATGATGGTGCCATAAGAAACATTGCATATTTCAGTGTTATCAGGAACAATTTCGCCAAACGCAATTGCTCAGTCGGCTTGGTCTCTAGAATACACCGACTGCATCTCTGCATAGGGGTAAGACTACCTCCAGTGAGTATTGTGAATATGACACTGAACAATCTGATGGTGAAGTTCCAGTAATGGTGGAGATTTATTAGTCAAACAGAACTAAACTGCGTACTTATGCTAAACTGAATTGCGCGAAATAAGACTGTTTTGACATGTAAACTGTGTACTGATACTAAAGTGAATTATTTGAAATAAACAATTTTTAAACTTAACTCTGTGTATTGCCTAGTCGGCTGGGTCTGTAGAATACACCGACTGCACCTCTGCAGAGGAGTAAGACCCCACCACCACCAACTAGTGTCCTGGATACGATATTAAACAATCTGATGGTGACGTTCCAATAATGCTGGAGCTTTTGGGAATACGAAGGAACCCTTCATTGCTATCGCTCTCAAGTCCACTCTAGCATTGAGTGTTAGCAACTGATAGGGTCCAATCTATGGAATGAATATAACTAAACCTTGGTTTAAAGAGTTTACTATATTTTACATTTAACTGAATTGTTTAAAGTAGAACTTTTTTGATATTTAAACGGCGTACTTTTGATAAATTTGATTGTTAAACTGAATTTGTTGAAATAAAACTTTCTGACTGAACTGAATAACTTGAATTAGAAATGTTTGGGGCAATTAAACTGTGTACTCACGCTATACCGAATTGTTTGCAAAGGAACTGATTATATGTATAAAGGTGAATTTGGTATTAAATAACCAACAAAGTTTGATATTCCATAAAACCCAAACAACAACCCAGCCAGCCAACTGCACGATTGGGCAATTAGGTATCACTGATGATTCATCCATGTAAATTATGGCATCTTCAATCTCAAAAACATCCAAGTAAGACAAACAAGGCATTCAGGACATTGCTGGAAAAAAACAAGGGAAACTCATAAGTCACGTTTCCCAATGGACACTGGAACGTGAGCTTACCAGTGTTGGCCCACCAGTAAGACATTATTTACATCGGCTCCGTGTGGACACAATATTTAGTTTTGAAGACCTACCAGGATCGATGAAGTATAGGGATGGATCGAGAGAGAAATTTCAAGAAAATCTGTACTGTCAGCACGATTGAAGATGATGCTTTAGAAAACGGAGACTGTCAGAGTTAGAAGACATATCAAACATACATGTGTCACTCTGTAGGTTTAATTTGAATTGTTATTGCAAATGTAACAGCGAGTTCACTTCAAAAACTTTATGATATTATCGGCTGTGATAAATATTAGGCCATATTTTTCTGGGGTCTTACTATTGGAAAAACTTCATCCATGAATTCTCCTCAGTTTATGTCATTAAATACACCACGCACTACATTCATTATTACGCCGTATTAATGCTTATATTATGTAAATGAGGGTATTTACTTGGTAAACCTATTGTTTTCAAAGCCGCTGCAGTGAAAGAGAACTATATTTATTGTCTAGGTTTCTTTATTATTCTTGTTTTATAAATCTTTATTCATTTTAAAGGTGCCCTACGGGTACATGGCACTTAATGGATGACAATGAGAACGAATTGCCTCAAACTGAATGCAGAATTGTGATAGTATTTTAAATGTCTTTTTTTATTTTTGTTCCAGTGTTTTTGTTTTTTTTTCTTATTGAGGTTCGTTTTTGCAAAACTTTAGACGTACGCAAGCATCTTTTAACGATGGCATAATTTGCCTTCAACATTGTTCAATTATTCATAATGTGTTGTTCCACCAATATCGAGTAACAATAAGCTCTTTGACAAGCTGAATACTCGGAGTTAATACCTTTCCGATATCTTTTTTATGACTATTCATATTGTGTCTATTGAACACCTGATATGGAGAAAACACGATATACGTAAAATAAAGTCCATTGTCTTTTTCAGCATTAAATCTTAATCCTACAATGACATCTGTGTCTTATATGTACTGCGACTTCAAAGGCACCTCTATGAATATACACATTGTTGATCTGCAAGACAAATGACAAGTCTATAAATTGTTTGCGACCTGTTCTTTATGTTATAAGTCACGCGATTTGGACGGATGGGGCATATCTGCATGCAGTCTAATTCTATGTGATAGGCTAGGCTGAATAGTCTGGAACTCGACAAGAGATTATGACACCATGTCAAGTTGGTTCCAGGAGAGGTCAAAGATATGTCGCCGATGTCTGTGGGAGATCTATTGTATACTTATAATGAACGCATATCATGCAGTCCAAGTTGAATGTATAGCACGTGAGTTGAAATAGAGAAAGGATAAAATGATTTTCATTTTCTGATCAGTTTGTTTCGACACGTCATGAAGTCACCTCTGCGTGGTAGCATGCTCAAAGGTGAAATGCTTTCAAAAGTTGGATTTGTAATGACTAAAAATGATACTATCTGACTTTTAGATATTTTTCTCCTTTGCAAAATCATATTTGAAGACATACCCAAGATAAGAGTGGGATTTGGCCAAAAAAATAGAAATAAATTAAAATTTAAAACTATGTTTGTAAAATATGCATCACCTTTCAAAATATTACGATCAACAGCATTTAGGACCGCTCGTTAGTTGTTTGGTTGGCTGTTTTGTTTAACGGTTTATCAACCCTTTTCGGGTAATTTAACACCGAATTAAATATGAGAATAGTATTTTGTTTACAAACACTTAAATATCAAAAACATTTGTTAAATGCCAAAACAGTTCTATTTCAAACAATTCTGTTTAATATAAGTACACAGTTTAGTTCTCTTTAATCCATAAATAAGACCCAATCAGGAGCTACCTCTCCAAGCCAGATCAATGGCAATGAAGGGGTATTCTGCATTCTCTAAAGCCCCAGCATTACTGACACCTCATCATCAGATTCTTTAGTGTCATATCTAAGACACTCGATATGCAAATGTCTGCAAAGAAGCAGTCGGTGTTTTCTACAGTCCTAGCCGACTGGGAAAGTGCCTCCTTGTAATTCGCCCAGTCACTTGGCTCAGCAGAATACACCGAGTGCTTCCTTGTTGAGGAGTAACATCCCCTCCCAATGAATGTCCTAGAAATGACACTAAACAATTTGATGGTAACGGTTCCAGTAATGCAGGAGCTGTGAGGAATACAGAGTACTCCTTCATTGCCATTGCTCTCAGGTCAACTATGGCTCGGAATGATAGTTGGAATAAAATGCGTAGACAGGATGATTTGGCGGTCACTTAGTCAGGGTCGGAGCCAAGGTTCAGAGTGATTTGGTCAGAGGGTTCGCAGCAGTCGGTGGTTTGGCGTCGGTTAGTTTCGAGTCATATTCGGGAGCGGAGAGGAGCGATTCCGTTCGGGGGTTGATCGGTGCCGAAATGAAGTTCGTATTTTATAATCTCGTCTACTATATGCGTTTCTCTGTAACAACATACATTTTGTTTTCTATCACAATTTTGCTAGTTTTGCGACTGAATACTGGAAAAGCAGTCTCGATAATAATTTTTCATATAGAAACAACTTTGCATTTGCGTAATGTAGCTACAAATTTATTTTGGGTCCTGTACGGTAACACATTTATCCTTAATGTGATTCTGGTGACGTGGTATTACAATTCTTTAACGTATGAAAATACTTATAACATAAGATTATCACAGTACTTACTTGGCAATAATTTATTTTATGACACTGTACACTCTGAATTTTAAAGTAATAGCGTCTCAACTTTATATTGGAAAATATTAAATATGAATTGTTGACCAAAAATGTATGTAGTATTTACCTATTGATCATTAGTCTTCTTGAACCAGCGCAGAAATCAGAAAAAAAAACACCAAAATAATCCTTGATAATGTTCTTAAAAATGTTTACATGACATATTGCTGTCTGAATTGAACTTGTTTATATAGTTACATAGATCTGCGATAGCTTGAGAAAGAAAATACTATTTTCACCAATGTTGTAAAGAACTGCAGCAACATTCTCAGTTATACGAGATAGTGTTTCTTTTAAAATGATTTCAACTTGTTTTCTTACGCATTTTCCAAGTCTTCTTTGGTATAAGTGTGTTGTATGTATTTCTGGATGCCCTTTGTGCTTTTGCTTTCATTGGTTAGCGAATAGCGTTTCGAAGACAAGTGGCCGTATTATTTGGCGTGAAGCCGCCCCTAATTTTCCTTGACCACTCGCTGTGCATTCAGTTACTGACAAGACCTGGCAGACAAGACAATGACTTGTTTGTCAGCGGCAAAATCTCCCATCTACTTAGCAAGGCTCTATGCCAAAATATCCAATTGTTGGCACTAACAAATTGAGCACCGATTTGATTTTCAACGCTGTCGACTCGTGCCGCGCAACGACTTTTGAGTTTTCCGACGATTAAATACAAATCGAAAATTGTGCGGCATTTATATCACTTGGTTTGACTTCAGATTTAAATACAGACAAACACATGTGTTCATATCTTTCATACGCAAAGACATCATCTAAGATAAATGAGTTACTTTCCGCTGAGAGCATTTGAGTATATATATATATATGTATATATATATATGCCTTCATGTGTGTGTGTGTGTGTGTGTGTGTAAGAAGAGAAGAAGAGAGAGAAAAGGGATAAAAGACGTGACTGTGGACAATTTTTTTCTCTTTATTGTAAACGTTTGTATATATACAGGCAACTATTTTGGCATAACTTCGTGTCTATAGGAGCGATTGCAATATTTCATGTAATATTAGTTATAACAAAATATGTACACATCTGTGTTACTTCTGCGTGGTTCCATACTTCAGAAAGATATCATTCTACATACAGGGTGTTTAAGATGTTGACATTTTTATGGGAATTCCTTTATGATATTAAGATTTTGAAGTCTCCACTTGTTCAACATCTCTGTCAATATATGAATAGATCTTCTCCTGGTGTTCTAAGTAATATAATTTCTGTTCTGCAAGTAAGTATAAAAATATTAAGATGGTGACCCCAAAACTCCCTTTTCAATCGCTCCTAATCCGAGGTGTAGGGCGGGGGGGACTACACCATTCCCTGGATTCCTCCACTTTACCCTTGATCCGTATTTTATAATACTGAATGTTAATTAAGGTGGAATCAAGTAATATTACTGAGTCTTTGGGATGACTCATCATGGGAGTGAAACCTGGTCTCCCGGGCCATTGGCAGACACTGAAACCACGATGATCATGGGCGGGTTTACTTGTAAATAGACTCTTGTAGAAATACTAACATTTTTATTTACCTTTGTAATATACTAGCTTAGCTGGTGACTGAGATTCAGGAAGAACTTAGCAGATTCAGTGCCGTCGCAAGATAACATCAACAAAGTGGTTTCACACGAAAGAGAAAAATGTAATTTATTGCCTGAGGATAGAATGACAGATATTTCCGTTCGCAGATAAGATCAACAAATTACCGGAAAAACGGAAGTATGTAAGTTTCGATAACTAGCTATAAACAGTAAATGCGTGAGGCGAAGTGGATGCTCATATTTCCGTATGGGACTTGAGAGACAATATAAGGTCTGTAATTTTGGACAAAAGGCAAAGATCCGCTAGGAGAGATTGGCTGGTCACTCTAGCAAACCGGTCAGCTCCCCCGTATCTGTTCTCGGACCGTCGTTCCACTACACCAAAAGGGTCTCCGCCACAGAAAAAAAGACATATGCGAACTCTCTCTGACTGTATTCCCTCTAGACACAAACGTCGCCGTCGAAGAATAAAGATATAAATTATATTTTTAAATATCAACGAGTCCTTCGTTGTTTGTCGATCGGTACGATATGGGACACCTTACGAAGATAGCAAGAATGTTCTGACAGGAATGGTGAACATAAGGTAGTTGTTTGAAATAATATCATTAAAACACTCGAATGAAACTGTTAACATTATTTTAAGTCAGCCTGTATAGGATCGAAAATACAAAAAAAATCTTTTTGCAAACAAAATTTGACGGTGCTCGTATCATTAGCAGTAGAGCCATCCTGCAGGATATCTCATCGAGTTGGTCAAGATCTTTGTTTCAAAATTTAGCTGTGTGTTTGCAGCTCTACTAAGGACGAAACTCCGAGACTGAAGTTTTTCTATTCGATCTTTTTTCTCAATCTCTACGAGAGGGAAATTAAGATGGAAACGTCAAAATCAAACCGGTCGTGAATGTAAAGGTAGTTGGCCCGACTGAGCATGCTGCTGATATAATGACGACAAGCCACAGCGCAGAAGATTCACAAACCCACCTCTGACGAGGGCAATCACCGCTGACCCTAGTGGCCCCATAGACTACTGCTACGGTAAACTCCGGCAAAACAAAGAGATACGTCTTTCTAAATACCATGGCAACATCGATTGCTGTTCTGGCAAAGAGACTTTAAATCAGTATAAATGACATTGGATATATATTTTGATACTGTATATAACTTGTGACAATAATTTAACAATTATATCAAGGAAATAAAATACTAATGCTACTCATTCAATAAAACAAGAAATAAGCAATAAGAAATCGTACATTTATATGTAGTTGCATTCGTAAAACAGCAGATGCACGGCCACTTGTTTCCCATCTCACGCACTAAGATTACTGGAGGAACAGGTTACAGCTTGTGATTAATGCTCTCCTGTTGCACTACTAATGATGGCAATCCAAATGCTTGCCGAAATGGTAAATACTTACATACATCAGTTTTGTGCAGATACTGGATGCAGTCTAATTGTTTGGTTGTTTGGGTTTAATCGGATACCAACGTTTGTAGGGGAAATAATGTCAAATCTATTTTTATACAAACAGTCAGTTCTATTTCAAACAATGCAGTTTAGCACGAATACACAGTTTAATTGTCCAAAACATTTCTATTTCAAGCAATTCAGCTTAGTCAAGCAGTTCTAATTCAACGAATCCAGTTTTGTGTAAGAATAGATTTTGTTTACACAGAGTTATATGTCAAAACAGTTTTTTCAAACAATTCAGTTTTGCCTAAATACGCAGTTTACATACCAAAATGGTTCTATTTCAAGTAATTCAGTTTAGCAGGAGTACGCAGTTTAGTTCTATATGAACAATTAATAAAATCCCATCAGGAGCTAGGACAACAAGCTGGAGTGAACCTGGGAGCGATAGCAATAAAGGAGTGGTCCGCATCCTCCACATCTCCGGCGTAACTGGAACCTCACCATCAGATTGTTTATTGTCATGCAGGACACTCGATGAGGGGTCACCTCTTTGAATAGGTGCAGTTGGTGTATTCAACTGTCTTAGCTGACTGGGAAATGGACGCAGTCTAGATAACCTCCGAAGAGGGATGTCCATTAGGAACGGATGGAGAGAGAGAAAATGATACATATATATATATATAGAGAGAGAGAGAGAGAGAGAGAGTGAGAGTGAGAGTGAGAGAGAGTGAGTGAGAAAGATTCAGATGACTGGAGCCATCAGCAGAATAATGATGATAATGATCCGCATATCATATTCGTTCTAATTGCTTTTTATTGGAAATCTCAAAATTTTCTCGTTTTATGAAAGTGGGGAACTATAATAATTGAAAATACGAATGCCGATTAAGATCCAGTAAAACGTAAACCCATGTCTTTTAAACTTTTTCGTTCTATAGCCTTCTGTTTTACTATTCATGCTACGCAAAAGGCGTGTTATTAGAAACGTCTAAATAACAGCTAAATGGGCGCCTCGGGTAGATTAACTATTAGTAAGCTAGACTTGCAAATTTTCACGCAAGAGTTCGAGTCTCATTGGGTGCCACATTCATTTGGCTTTATGCCACATTTAAGTAAAAAGCTTAGTAAATTGCTAAATAAGAGTTATATAACACTTTAATATATTTGGTTCCGACCGGTCAGAGCCATGATTGTCATATACGCTATACAGTCATATACAAGTGTCAATAATCCCTCCCTCTCTTTCTCTCTCTCTCTCTATATATATATAGAGAGAGAGAGAGAAAGAGAGAGAGGGATAATTGACACTAGCATATGACTAGTATAGCGTACATGACAATCACGGCTCTCTCTCTCTCTCTATATATATATATATATATGTGTGTGTGTGTGTGTGTGTGTGTGTGTGCGATGTAGTGACATCGAGTGCTCCATGATTATCTATATTTACAGAAAACCTCCAACAGTAGGATATGATAATAGGTCAATTTTAAGGGGGAGTACAGCTGTTTTGTATTCAGGATTTTATTCTTCTAAATGGATTGACAGAGTTAGCCTCTAGAACGCAGTTTATCCTATTATTTACTCAAATTTAGTGGGAACTGGGAAGGGAAAAATACTTGTTTTGTTTTTTTTCCAAAGGGAATTATCTCGACGTAAAATATAAACAATCACCTCCGGGACTTGAATTTGTGTAGCTGATTCCAATTCCTTCAACGATAACCATTACGGTTAGAGCATGAGTTTTTGAGCTGAGAGTTGTGAAAGATATTGAAAAGTTGAGATAGGGTGATGAATACATTTCATTTAACATATTTATCAAAATATTTAATTTCCCTATAGGCTTACTCATGCCAGTTTATCTTCCATTGCGCATTAAGATATAAATGTGGTTCAGTGACTCAGAGTATTTAGATGATACTGAATCTAAAATATATAGTTTTTTGTTGCTTCAGTGGGTGAATGAAAAGTTATCTTGTACAAGTGAACCGGACACAGTTTCGTAATAAGTGGTTATATAAAATTATTGTCCGTATTTGAAGAATTTATAAGAAAAGCGAAGCACATCTTTAATATACATCTGTCTTTGAGCGTGATTGATAATTTCTATGAGTAACGGACATATTAACACTAACTTGTCAGAACAATCCCACTCATCACTGATTTAGTGGTATTCCATCTACAGATATGCATAAAGTCTACAAAATTATCGTAGCAGTTGAAACTTTAATGGATCAGTCGTCTGAGCTGTATAATACAACGATTGCATCACTATTGAGGGATAAGTCTCCCCCAACGAGTGTCCTGGATATAACACAAAATAATTTAATGATGAAGCTTCAGTAATGCTGGAGCCTGTGGGAATGTGGAATACCCCTTCATTGCCATCTCTCCCAGGTCTTCTGTGGCCTAGAGTGGTAGTACCGGGTAGGGTTCTATCCATGGGTAAAAAAAACGGTTTGACATTTAAACTGTGTACTTATGCTAAATTGAATTTTTGGAGAAATATCTATCCGTACATTTAACTGTGTGTAAATATATAACGGATGTTTGGTTGAATTGTTAGAGATACAAAGCGATAATTGGAAGTATTAAACTCTTTTTTAACATACTTAACTGCTTTGTTTGAAATAGAACTGTTTGATCATTTTACTGTGCGTAAACAATTGATTGATGTTTAAATGAATTGCAAGTGATGAATAGAAATACTTGAAAACATTAAACATGGTACAAACACATAATTAATAGAAAATAGAACTGTTCGGGCCATTGGCCTAATTATTAGAGTGTTCCGGAGACCAGGGTTCAATCCCAGGTCAAGTCATACCAAAGACTCAAAAAATGACCCTCGATGCCGCCCTCCTTAACACTCAGCAATATAAGGTGAGGATCAAAGGTTAAAGTGGAGCAATCCTGAGAATGGAGTAGCGCCCTCGATGTAGTAGATATGTACACCTCGATGTAGTAGATATTGAAAAGGGGGCCTTCGGGTCACCCTTGACTAAGGTCAGCAACGTTACTTTGACATGTTCGTATTAGACAGAAATAAGTGAAACTATTTAAATGGATGAAAAAAAAATGAGCTCTGGCGTGTATTAAAATGTTATAAACGAAATCTGTGTAGAAATACAAATGTATAAAAGGATTTGGTATTAAATAACTTACAATTGTTGATATGCCATGAAACCGAATCGAACGAAATTAAAACTTTAAAAATCTTTGTGAGTGCAGACTGTTTTTTTTTTTTCAATTTGTTTTCGTTTTAATTTCCAAAAGGGTTATAGAAGTACTGCTTTTATTTCAAAATTACTTGGACGTTACTAAAAATAACAACATTTTTACATCACATTATCATTATTTTTCTTGGTTTTTGCGTACAAGTTGTTTTTGTTTTTTTAATTTTTTAAATTAGTTTTATATCTAGTTTGGCTCTTTATCCCTTTTAAATCTTGAATTTCTTCTCAGAATGAAACTCGTACCGTATTTTTGTTCTAGATTATTCTTTCTTTTTTTCTTTCTAACATTTTCTTTTCTCGTGATGTATTTTTTTTTAAAGCTTTGTTTTTTTCTCCTTCAATACCTTCAGTCATTTTATTTTTTGATTTCCAATTCTTCATCATTCCTTATTCCTTCTTTTTTTACTTTGACTTTTTAGAAGTCCTTGTTTACTTTAATTTCTATACTTTGAATTTAAATCCTTTTCTCCGGGCGTTTAACTCTTTACCTACCGTTATTGATAGAATTTGCCTTTACACAAAAATGTCAAACCTGTAATAAAAAAAAAGAAAAATCAGAAGATGCATTCACCCAACCACTCATTCACGGGCAGTATGTCGCATATGTTCAGTTATTAAGTGGAATAGAACTGATTTAAAAACAGTTCTGCTTCTGCGAAACTGGTCACCACCACCTCTATTAAGGCTAGAGAAACTGGTCTTTTCAACTATTTGCCCATAGATCACGTGGAGAAGACGTTAAATAATGCATTTCTCAAGAGGTAGAATGTAACTTGAAACACAAAAGCTTAATTCGGGATTTGAACGTTGATCTCTGACTTTATTTCCTACGATGATAACTGTTACGCTTTGCGTGGCTTTTGCTTTATCAATCATAGAAAATACCATTGCATTCGTGTTAATTAAAAATTCAATAACCTTATAAATGATCGGAAATAAAATCTAAGTGGGAAGCATCTTTCTTTTTTAAAAGCTGCTAACCGAGTCGATGGGTTGGTTTTGAAAAATGTTCATTCAAAAGCTAAGATATTAAACACATCGGTTGGCCAGTTTTGTTTAGTTTGGGTTTATTTTGGTTTGGTTTTACAGCGTATCAACCATTTTTGGTTATTTAATTCTAAATCCTCTTTTTACAAATACATCATACAGTTAAATTGTTATATTTTGACCCTCGCCCCGGCCCAAAAATGCTATTCCAAGGTGACACACCGGAAGGAAGTGACACATTCCAATGGCCAGTAATCGAAAGAGATCGCGTGGGCGGATTAAGGCTTATGATATGGGACAAGGTGAAGGTCCCATTGTGCCACTACAGTGATGCACCGGGAGAGAGTAACCTCTGAACTGCATGACAGTTATTTCCGCTTGATGAAGATTAAACATTCGATTTCAAAGATCCAGTGGGCGATCGTGTGGGCGTTGAATTATTTTATAATTGAGTTGAGTTGGGTGCCAAAGCAGTTGCCAGTAGAATTCCAGACAGCTAGAGACCAGATGTGGTAGGGAAGGCCACACCCGGGAACCCCCCGATGGAGTTAGGGGTCCAGAGAAGATGCTGATAAGATGCCATAAAGAAAGCCAGCATCCAGCAGTGGACCCCAAGACCTCTGTTTGAGCATCTAAGAGAACAAGAAAGACACAACGTGACGGTCATAAGTAGTGGAGGTCAAAATATGAAGTTTATGTTCGGTCCCCAGCACCCTCTCACATGCAAACCTTGAACAACCCTTTTGAACCCTTACAATAAAGTGAGAGGTGAATATTTTTTTCTAAAGAAGTCTTCCTGCGTCTTCCTTCCTGCATCTTAATTGTTACTGTGTGCGTCGTTTATTCACGCGTCTGTCTTTGATGTTGTGTCGTTGTGATGCTGAATGATGATGTAGATGACTATACAACAAAATGAGCCAACCTTTCTATTTCTAATAATTCAATTTACCATTGGTCAAGAAAATTAAATGGTTCCAAGTACTGCTATGTATAACTAACAATTAAATTAAACATCAATTATTTGTTTAAACACAGTTGAATTATTAAACTGTTAATTTAAAACAATTCAGTTTAGCCTAAGTCGTTGATTTGCACTCAGTTTAAATGCTGAAGCGTTTATTTGACCCATAGATAGAACCCTGCGAGGTACAGCCAATCCGAGTCAGCGTGGACCTTAGAACGATGGAAATGAAGGGTACTCCGCATTCCTCAAAGCTCCAACACTACTGGAGCCTAGCAATCAGATTGTTTAATTTCACATAAGGACAGTCGTTAAGGGAGCCTTATCCCTCTTCACAGATGCTGTCGTTGTATTCTACAGCCCCGGCCGACTGGGATAGCTAGTTTTTTGTTTTCATGAATAACATCATCTTACCATCCAACTTGCATCTGAACCTGAGAGAGTTAATTTTATGTAAATATAATTTTTAAAATATCACTGGTTTAACAGTTCACGTTTTTGCCTCATCTACCAATCTTTCTCTGTCTGTCTGTCTCTCTCTCTCTATATATATATATATATATATTGTCATCAACAGACAGACTGTTTCGTTCTATCAGAACTCTTCAGTGTGGCTAGACAAGCAGAACGCTCGAGGTTGTACTCTGCATAAAATTTGAGCTCATGTTGCATGCAGCTCATGGTGAAGGGGTTAGTTGAATACATTCATTGAATGAGTATCAATCTATACATATCCCCGCACAAAATATTTATATATATATATATATATATATATATATATATATATATATATATATATATATATATATATATTTATATATATATATATCAATTTGTGTGTGCATATGTATAGATTGATACTTATGCAATGAATGTATTCACCTAACTCCTTCAACATGAGCTCAAATTTTAAGCAGAGTACAACCTCTATTAAACTGGGTGCCTCCCAATGGCTGACGAACTTGTTAGGTAAAATTTATTGACATCATTTTGATCTAATATATTATTATCATATTTATGAATTCATCTTTCGATTATTTCATATATTATACGCCTTTATTTTTTATTCCTTCCCTTTTTTTTAATCAATTTCTTCCATTTTTTTTCATTGTGTTTTTCTTGGATTTCTGAAAATCGCCTGTTTATTATCCAGTGTTTTTTTTTCTTCTTTTCTTTTTCTCCCTCCCTCTTCTACTCTTGATATATCCCTATATTTAGATAGAATAAAATCAGCATTTCTCGCTCGAACTCTTGTTGTATTTAATTGGATTTTTTACTTAATTCTTTTTTCTTTTTTTATTCTTTCTGTCGAAATTAATTTTTCGAATCTTCGTGAATATATTTGTTTAACTTATCAACTTTTTCCAGAATTTTGCATATTGTAAAAGTCAATCAACTACCAAATAGGGATCCCAAGGCATCTTTTTTATTGTCTAGGAACATAAAATATTTCGCCATCTATCAATATTCATTGTTTTATATTTTTTTCATTATGTTTTTCATGTGAATCTATTTCTTTTGTTTCTGAATATAAAAAAAAAAACTTCATCGGCGCCAATACACTATAAAGTTTCCATTATCTTCAATAAGCAGATATTGATATTATTAGATTATTACAACCACTGAGATAATTTTAGTGCCAACTTTATTCAAAGGTTATTGCTGATATGGACTCAGTAACATTTAACAAGTTAGCCAAGGATCTTAATGAGATTGAAAAAATGAGGTAAATGAGGAGAACTAAAATCAATCAAATTTATCACTTATCAATTGGTAGATACCATGTGAAAAGTCACGAGTAGCAGTCAAAATTTGGTGACAATAGAGACACCATTCTATAATCTATATACATGGAATAAATCCACATTCACGCACTAATATTCTCGAAAATGCACACACATACACGAGTAAGATTGCATTAGTAGTGTGTGTGTGTGTGTGTGTGTGTGTGTGTGTGTGTGTGTGTGTGTGTGTGTGTGTGTGTGTGTGTGTGTGTGTGTGTGTGTATTCACACGTCCTTGCGAATGCATGTGTGAATGTAAGTGCTAGTTTTGGAAAAGTAGAGAGTTATTAAAGGATAATGGAAAATCTAACTTAGCATCTGTGCAATTTCTACATAAAAGACTAATAGTATTTATGATTGAAAGGAATTAAGAAGAGAAAGAGACAAGATACAGACAAAGAATTAGAAAAGTGTAGAGATTTGAAAGAGTTGATTAATGATAAAACCAATCACCGCCAATGAAATTTATTCATTCTTGCACAGTAGAAGGAAAAATAGAGAGAGAATGAAAAGATGCGAGCAAAGTTTAACTTTGATATTTTAGACTCAGAGAGGGGGACTTGGCTAAAGCTTTGTCATAGTTGACTTAAATGTAGCTGATGGCTCTTCACCTGATTAGAAAACTCGAAAACAGATCTCACTTAAGTGGAGGACTTTTTGTTTTAATCTCTACATTCAGTTTCTGAGGCCGTGGAAATATGTGGAAATGGATAACTGGCAATACGTGTGCAATAGTTTCTTTCCACTTGTTGAAAGCAGCATTTATCATATGTTTGAATATTTCAACCATACTTCATCCACTTTACTGATTTTCCCCAGCCTCTCCCAAGAGAGAATCGAAAACAAAGCTTCTTTTATTGGGGTTCACAGCAACGAAACTTTTTCCTTACGTGGGTAGAATCGTCCAGACAAACTCTTAAGTTGCCATGATAGCCGATCAAGTCTGGTGATTTGGGCAACTTGATTTAATTGCTGCTTTCAGTCCGGCTGCTAGATAAAGCAAATCTTGATAGCATATACATATCAGGATAAGGTTGTAAACTTTGCAAAATCATCTCTTTTCAGGCTGTTGGATGTTTTGTAACTCATCCATGAACATCACGTGACCACTCACATAAAGTATTACATTACTCAAAGCCAGAGTGGACATGGGATTAATGACAATAAAGAGTTGAATCAATTTCCTCCAAGTCTGTAAATTTTGAGTAAATATATCGGATACAACTCTGTGTCAGACACAAAACATTTTTTCGAGGAGGGGTGCTTTACTGCAGAATGTACATTCATCTTATCCTAACCTACCCTAAAAAGATTACCATATTTTTCGAATCTTTTTTATTTAAATAGAAATGTACTTAGTGTTAAGTTGAAAGATATTTTACTTGATGTATGTATTTTTGTAAATCTTCCACCATTTACAGGATGCAATACGAGGTAATTTTGAAGAATACAGCTTGTTTGACTTGAACATTCTCGTTCTCTTAAACTGGTTAAGGTACTAAGGTTAAAGAATCCAATTACCCTTTTTATTTACCCATATCTTGGAGAAGGGATAGATTCAGCTCTTTCCCTGGGAAATACTCGTAAGTTAAATGGAAAAAGCCTCGTCCAAGATATGAAATCGGGTCGCCGTTAACTTTTCGCTACGAGCAACCTCTTGACAAAATGTAAGCCATAAAAACAAGTGCTTATATTATGAATTCGAAAATACTTCAACTTTTTCAGGTTAACGGGTACAATTTGGAATTTCTATGGAAATAAATGTTTAAATATCAAGCAATGCCGGCAAAATTTAACTCATTTCTCATAACAGATTTTATCACAATATTTTTCCTCTTTATAAAGGACTGATGTCGAACTCTGTAAAACGAAACTAAAAATAAAATTAAAGAAAACAGCACAAGAACTAGCACAGCAGTTCTGAGTGCTCCATAAAACCACCGGAATCCATCAATACAAATTAGGCAAATTGTCGGAATTTTATTTGTAGTTGCCAATTTTTTCTACTTAATTAGATTTCTTTATTGATAATTAAAATCTCTTTATTATTAAGATCGAACTAAGCAATCAAAACAATTCTGAAAAGTTGGTCTGTCATAGGCTCATACAAACCTGGTGACGAAAAATAATGGTTCAACCATCAAAACTCACTCGTGATAAACCCTTGCAATGTTATCACGAGATTTGGAGATTTATAAATGTCATTTAGATCATTTGGGCTTTTGTCTTCATATTTTTAGTTATATCCATGGCTTGGCGTAAGGGATATAGGTGTGTTGCTAAAAACTTCATAGTGAAATTACAGGTAAACAACAAGGAAACTTAATACAACTTAAAGGTTGGATGAGACAGAAAAAACACGCATATAAGTTGAGTATTATTTTTCTAGGACCTCGTGTCTGTGCTTTTTTAAAAAAAAAAATTCCTTTGTTTCGGTGTATTTTTTGTTGTTTTCTTTTTTCTGTTAACTTGTCATCGCGCCAAATCGTTGGTTTTCTGCGATGTCTTTGTCAAAGACCAAGTAATGTGATATTACAATGAAACAAGGCCTAAGTATGTATCCAAATTAGTATGAAACCTGACGAAGGAATGATATATTTGTTTGAACGTGGAGGATGTCGTCTATCATAAATTGTATTAGAAGAGAATATTCTGTAAAAATATAATCATCGAATTGAATAGTTACTCTTTTGTCAACTTATTACGCAATCCAGAATTTCATAAATCTTGAATACCAAATCAAGATTAGAAGTGGTATAATGCCTACAAGAAGGACTTTTGGTTCTATATAAGCATATTATACATTTTCAAATTCCTTAAACGGTGATTATTTTTCATCAAATAATTATCTCCATAATACAATAAATTAAACAAACATCTCTTTACGCAAGACTACCAATACCCTGATTGAATTGTCTGCATATTACATTTCCCCAAAAGTGATACTATGGTATGATATTAAATGACATAATATTGTGAGGATTCCATTGTTCTGGTTAGGGTCCCATCTATGAGTCAAATAGATATGATTAAAATTATTAGTATTCGATGGGAGTGAGGAAAAAATAACTCTTAATAAGAAACTAGACGTAAATAAGAAAATGATTTCCTTACCTCTAGATATTAACTAATGCTACGCAGGTTAATATGCCATTAAAATGAATGTATGAATATATAAGAGACACATACTTCGTATTAATCTGAATTTGTATGCAAACGATCATGATTGAACGAAACCAAATATTTACAGATTATTTGTATAATATACGAATATTTGAGAGCCTGTAACTGCGTTCCAAAATTTCTTATGAAACAACAACACAAAAATATGGCTAAAATATATATTATTGATGATTCCTTAACATATATTTATTAAAATAAAAACTAGATAAGTTTATATCATGGAAAAATCAATCAATCAATCAATCAATCAAACAGTACAATGTAAATATATAAATACATATTCCATATATATATATATATATATATATATATATATATATTATATATATAATTGAAAAGCAGACCAGCTTCATTTGATATCCTTCACACATAGTGTGATGGCTATCTAAGGTAACTGGTCTTCTTTATAAATACACCAGCTGAAATAATTTTTTAATATTCAAATTACGTTGTTGTTTTTTTAATTATATGGAAATATGCCCCGTAAGAGATTTATTAATCATCATACATTGAACTCTCTTAGAGTTTTGTAAGCATCTACTGATATATTTATAAGCGTGCATATGTAAGAGAATGCATTATGGATTACATAGGATTAAAAAGGTCTCAAAAAAGAATCATTCCCAACTCATCATTTATTATATATATATATATATATATATATATATATATATATATATATATATATATATATCTGTGTGTGTGTGTGTGTGTGCTTGTGTTGATACGTACGTAACTCACGATTAAACTTTTTTAGTTCTTTACGTTGACTTGAATTCGTTTCATTTTAGTTGATCATTTTTGTTTTAATATTTACATATTTTTAATTTAAAAAGAAAAATGTGATAGAAGCCGTAAAGAATTATTTCAAAGTTTATAAAAATTGACTACAAAATAAATATTTTCTATCTTTTTCAAGTTGAAAAATATACGTCCAACACTTCATTTTCTTTTACTTATCCTCTAAATGGGAATGCATTCAATATACATTCATGTTATGTTGAACAAATTAGGTATAAAAAAAACGGTCTTTGAATTGTGCACATCACTTATTCTCTGCTAAATGAGATCACGTTCAGTAAAGAACCACCGAATACCGTCATAAGAAAATCACAGTGATGACACGACTTAAAAAAGATTAGACATATACAAAAAAATAACGAGATAAATAGGAGTAACCTGCATCAAAGTTTATCATCGACACAAACGTGTCATAAGGTTATAAAAAAAAACTATATTGGATTCTGCTATTCTATTCAGTATCTTTATTTACGTATTTTTCTTTCTTACAAATAATGAAAAAAAAAGGCTGGATAAAATAGAGGAATATATAACAAAGGAGATGTGTTTGGATAATAAAAATTACTTTCGCCAGATTCAGCGACCGGCATGTATTTATTTATTAAAGATACCGGGGATTATATCAGCATCTACACAAAGCCCATCAGAAGACGAATCGATCTTTTAATCCTAATATCGAACATTTACAATCGGGTAGGTTGCCATTAAGGTTCACATAGTGACTATATTCCATTAGTATGAGATTCTTTATGCAAAGAAAACATCAGGGAAAATATAACAAAGAACTATTATTAATCTTGTTTCATTCTTGTACCGTTTTAGATTTTCTTTTTCCTCCCGGCGCTTTTCTCATATTTTTTTACTGTTTGATTACCAAGAAAAATTAGATTTTTTTGACATCTTTTTTATGTTAAAACTTTTTTGAAGGTGGCCAAAGTAAAGGGCAGAAAAGTGATGCGTCCTGATAAAGTTTGTATAAGTAAAGAGTATTGAATCTTGGTGTTTGTTACATTGCAACGGCTGCTAGCGTTCTTCGTGCCAATTGAATAGCGGTCTACTTCAACAACCTTCGGCGGTTCAGTGCAAGGTGATTAAAGCTTTTGATAGTACGGTCGATTAGGGCAATGTGGGCACTCACAGAAAGCGATGCTTCTAACGTCTTTTCTTTTGTAAAGAATTATTATAGCTGTTGGGTACAGCATCGATACGATGATGCCATTATTATACAAAAACTGCCAATCATGACTCAGCTGAACTTATGTCGGTCTGCGAATAATGTGATTTAACAATATAAATACCATTCTCTCTTCTTAAGGAATAGAATATTTCTCTATGGGAGTGATGTCAATTCATTTTCGTACATAACATACATCATTGATGTCTTTTTATTCATCTTTTTCAAATGTGTGTGTGTGTGTGTGTGTGTGTGTGTGTGTGTGTGTGTGTGTGTGTGTGTGTGTGTGTGTGTGTGTGTGTGTGTGTTGAAAGAGGAATGCAAAAGAGTAAAATTTTCATTAAAAAAACCTGGTATATAGTATTACAATTGAGATGGTATATATATATATATATATATATTATAATTGAGCTGGTATAAAAATGAACAAAATAGTATAGTTGTCTAAATTTCTGAGACGAAGCTTGATGATTTTCATCTTTAAGTGTTTTCGGACTATTGTCTTCATCTTTATTGTTATTTCCACAACGTTTCGGCCGAGTTCTACAAACACATAAAGAAGGCTGAGAGACATATCGGTCGAAAAGATGTGGAAATAACAATAAAGGTAAAGACAATAATTCGAAAACCCTTAATGATAAAAAGAGTATAGTTATTTACTCTAAACGTCCGTTATGTTATGAATCTTGTGAAGTGTGCAATAATCAAAAGGACCTTTTTAAAAAAAGTGTTGATCTAGCACTAATATACTAGTATACTCAAATGTTAACATGGCATTACGCATGAGAGTTACACATGCCTAACGATTTTATATATATATATATATATATATATATATATATATATATATATATATATATACACAAACACACATATATATATATATATATATATAAATATTTGTGTGTGTGTGTGTGTGTGTGTGTGTGTGTGTGTGTGTGTGTGTGTGTGTGTCATTCACTTTCTCTTTCTCTCTCTCTTAGAGAGTGAGAGAAATTGAATCACACACACATACACACACACACACACTTAGAGAGAAAGTGAGAAAGAGAGAGAGAGAGAAAGAGAAAGTGAATGATACACAATGAAGTAGACTTACCGAGACAAAGACCATTTAGATAGTCTGGAAAAAGGAAAATGAATATGGAAATAATCAATTGGTAAATAACAGACGATAGCTTTATTAACAGGTCCATAACACTGGCATGCGCTTATTTTAAGGCCGAATATATAATAGTTGATTTTAAGGCAGTTATTTTACGCTGAATTCAAAAATTATACTCATTTTTTCTAATCAGATCAATTTTTTAAGATACACAATCTTACTCGAATTACGTATACTTTCTAGTTGAAGTAAACAAACAATGCTAAATTTAGTGCTAATAAAATCGCAGATAGCTCATATAGTTTCATAGTAAACTGAAAAATTCACCAGAGAAGCTATTCATTGATGAAAAGTCCTACCAGGAACTTCCTTCTGCGCTCGGCAGCTACCATATCCCGTTTCAAGCATCAGCAGTAGTCAGCGAAAAAGTGTACTTCCCAGTGACCTTGGTAGCCCTCTTGCATCATGTTAACGTCTTGTTGAAAGGATTCACTCTGCTTTTTTCTCAAATCTCTGCAGTTCTTTGGAAAATAGTGCAAGCGTGAAGCTGGAAAGAGCTGTCTGACAGACAGTCATGCCCCGATTTGGCGGAAACTCTTCTGTAGCTCTTCAAGTCCCTTCCCATATTATGTGCTCGGAGGGTTTCCCTGAAAGTTTGTGACTGCCGGACAAACAGTCCTTCTTCGTTCAGTGCTTCGTCAAACATTTGGTCCTTCATATATTCTCTTATTGGGGGGTGCGTATAATATACTATCCTTGAGTTTCTCTATGCTTATGCATGGGATCTTCCCCCGGAGGAAAGCAAACCTGCTGCTTTCCCTGTCCATTGCCTTCACAAAATTCTTCATTACTACTAACTTGATAAGGTTTTAACACTTGTCTTAACGACCAAACATAATGTTGGTCGTTAGCCCAGCTGCCCCAGATGACACAAATCGACACACAAACCAACAAGCATTTATATAGACCATAAGATTTTTTGACAATAAATTTCTATAGGGGATTTACCGATACAAATTTGGAATTAAAAAAAATTAAACAAGACCTATCAAGTGTATATATACGTAAATATACTTTCATGTTTAGATGAGAGCATTCCCCACAAACAAAGAATTAATATTTAGATGTACAAAAACATTTAATTAAATATACAAATAAAATATACGTAGACCAGAGGTGTTCACGGAAAATTAAATCCAATCAGACAATGACAAATTCAAATCATGGATTTAAAAAAGAACATATATCATAAAAACAATTTTTATCATAAAATTAACACGAAGAATTTAACTTAACCATTAAAAATCTCCTGAAAAAGTCGTAAAGTCTGAAACACGTGTTAAGCAAAAGTATGTGAAATGTTAAAAAATTATACACCAGCTGTCTCAGAAACACAGGAGGAAAGCAAACCTGCAGTCTTCCCTGTCTATTGCCTTCACAAAATTCTTCATTACTCCTAACTTGATATGTAACGGTGGAATTAGTATTTACTTTGGTTCAAAGTGACGATGAGATTGAATGCAATGCGAGCCAGGTTTTAACACTTGTCTTAACGACCAGATATAATGTTGGTCGTCAGCCCGGCTGCCACAGAAACACAGTAAACAGGGTTACTTTGTGTGCCCACCTTGGAGCCGTAGGACTAGACCAACCACCTTAAGATCTTTTCAGGTCAATCATTTGTGCTCCTGGCAGCTAACAGCAGACAGCAAATGTTCTATGTTGTTTTCAGTTTCTTTCATTTGTACCAAATGGCTAATAAAGGTAGAGGAAAAACGATTCCCATTATGTAGAAGAACTGCTTTGAGTCACTATTCCAAAGCATTATACTCCAAGTTCATTGATTTGATAAGTCCATCAATATTGTTGCAATAAACTGAAAATGACTTTTCGTTGAACGTGAAAAACTGTCTTAGTTCTCTCTCACGGTCTCTATACCAGAAGAACGTTCTTCCTTGTCCCAACTGATATTTCTCCTTGAGACATTAACCCAGCAGCTTTGCATACTCCTTTAAAAGGTTCGGGTTTCGTGTCAGTTCGGTGAGATCTGCTTGTGTCAAGAGTACTGGCTGGTTGTCTATTTCTGGCTTGTATGCTCCATTCCCAGCGACAACAGTTATATTACTCTGTTCGGAATCACAGCTACATTACATGTTACAATCTGGCTCAGGAACAGGAACGTCTGGGCCATGAGGTATTGGTCTTATGGCGAAAGGAACATCGGGGTTACAGACATGTTGCTTGGTATTGCGATTTATTCCTTTAGATTCAACATACGGTCATAGCAGTCCATAATGTGATCTTTTCCTTCCCTCCAGACCAGTGGAATGGCAAATGGCATACTCTTCCTTTAACCATTTCTCATTTCAACTTAAATTCCCGATACATTTTAAAGCAAAGGTGGGGAGATAATGACTTATCTTGTACCCCAAGTTTGATTCTAAAGTAATCGTCATATGCCTCCTTCACAAAGTCAGTGATATTTACTTTACTGTTAGGAAGAATCGAATTTCCGCAGATGTAACAGAACCTCTCAGGATTATTTTTACGCTTGCGATCTATTCTTACAGAAACACAAATGTCAATCTAAAAAGAGAAAAAATAAATCAGCATTCAGCTCCTTGTTAACACTTGACACAAAACATTAAAAGCATTTTAAGCTGAGGGTTAAGCCCGCCCCTCTTCCGGTATGTAGGTGTTTGCAAGTATGGTGGTACAGTGTAGTTAAGAACCCATACGAGGATCATTAAATAATATTTTTTTCATATGGACACTTTTCTTGATAGTACACACATGAAACTCTAGTCCCCTTTGAAGTAATCTCCTCTGGCTGCAATACAATTGCTGTACCGTTCTAACAACCTTTAGAAGGCCCCAAGGAAGTCCTCTTGTGGGAGAGTATCAATGACCTTCATCACAGCCTTTTTCATCTCTTCAATTGTCTCTTAACGACAGACTCTCAGCTTAGGGAATCAGCAAAAGTCACAGGGAGCAAGGTCTGGACTATAGGGAGGGTGAGGAACTGTCTTGATGCCCATTTTAGTCAAATAGTCTGTGACAAGGATGGAGTTGTAGACTTGTGCATTGTCCTGGTGGAAATGCCACTGACCCGATTTGAAGAGTGCTGGCCTTTTCCGACGGAATCTCTTCCTGAATTCCCTTAAATCGTCCACATAGTTACCCTAACCCTAACCCTTTGGCCAATCAACTCTGGTCTATTGACTTCCTTACTCCCCCCACACCCCTCACCATCCCTCACAGACTCCCTGCCTTCCATGAATCTCTCATGCCACTCAAAAACTGATTCTTGAGTCTGGAGCATTCCATACGTTTCTGTGGCATTTTTCCAAGTTTAAAACAGAATTATATTGCATATCGTTCGTCTAAAGTGTCAGATGGCATTTTTGAAATTCACCAGTTGTGACAATCAGACTTTTGTTGGGTGTATTCCAATTGCTACTGTAGCTGTTCATTTGATGCTGAAATCATAAAAATTGGTCAGTCATTCCATATACAAAGCAATAGCATACTGAATTTTCAAGTGTCTACATCAATTTTAAATTCCTGTACAAAAAAAAAAGTGTACAATATTACATGCTATATTAAACACCAAGCAACCACGATCGGCTTTGACAAGTTGAGTCCACAGACTTTTGAATAAGTGTTATCGTGTTCATCTTGCTGTGAAGTATTCAAGCACATCTTAAAAAACATACTTGACTCAACGCAATTATTATTTTTTAATAATTTAGCATAAAATGGAGATCATATATCATTTTATAAAGCTTTGAGCTTTGGAATTTTTTTTATTCAAGTCAGTGTAATCAGATAGCAGAAAGGTTTTCTTTTTTGTTCTGCAATATACTTTTTGACTCTTCTAGGATTCATGTATCTATATATACAGTGCACGAAACCGCATTACTGTGCATCTTTCAAGTGATGATGTTTTTACTACGACTGTGTATTTACGTTGACAATCATGCCACTTGTAAAATGACTGCACATCAACAATCTTCATCATGTACACTTACTGCACACAGACACTTACTTCTCTAATACAATCATTATGACATTTGCATATGTACTACTTTTTCATATTTGTTGCATTTGCATATTTACTTCTTATCACGTAACGTCTTTGAAAATCCATTGAACTTTATACTTAGAGTACCAATACAATTACTGTGTGTGTACATGTATCATTCTACAAACTCACGAGGTTAAACACTTATAATTTAGTGCACACCCGTATGTGGGAGACTTCCATGTTCTTTAGTCTTGTTTAATGAAATAAGTATTCATACCATAATTTTATTATTTTAGACAATTAACTTCGATTAAATACGTTAGACCCGAATATCAGCACACTAATATAATAGGAGAAAATCGTGATTAACCTTTCAGATTATCCTTATTTTCTCATATACCCAAATTTTAACCACTCTATCAGTTAAACAATTAATTCTATCAAAATTGCATTTAGTACAGCTTCTAATATAATCCATTTAAAAAAAACACTCAGCTTCTTTAAGGTTTAAAGATAATATTGAAAAAAAAATTATCGTTTTATAAGATTTATCAGATTTTAGTCCATTTTGTGCGTGTTTCTCTATCTTTTATATTTAAGATAGAATTCATAACCTCTCCTCTGAATGAATTTTCCCTTTTCATAATAATTGAGAACCTCATTCAGATGGGGAATTTTGAAAACATTTTGGCCTACGTGTTGGACTACAAAATTGTTGTGAGGTGAACCACACATCGACAACATTCAAGTCAAACTGACTTCTTGTCATGTCAGGGAATGGTTAATACAACATCGATTTTCCCTAAGTAAAATGAAAAAAAGATTAAAAAAAACCCAAATAGGTTCAAGAAATGTTTTTGAAATCTGAAATGTTTCTCTTTCTCCACTAAGGAAAACTCGCCGACTGGAACAATGTCTTTCGATGTTAAAATTGACAGTAAATATGTCACGCTGGTAAAAAGTTGGGCAATTTTTTCTCTCAATTCATAATGCTCACGTTACGAATTGAGAGATGGAACATTATTTTCAATCACCCGAAGCAACAATAACTTTTAAGAAACAAATATAATTACACATATTTTTAAAAATAAAATATTAAACATTCACGCATTAGTTCAAATTTTGGTGAAATATCAGGTAACAATATGGTGCCACGCTACATACAATGTTGCACACACACACACACACACACACACACACACACACACACACACAAACACACACACACAAACACACACACATATATATATATATATATATATATATATATATATATATATATATATATATATATATATATTATTTGGTCCAGTTAAACCGGCGTTGGGAGTAATTCCATCAGGATAAGAAAACTATTCAAGAGTGAACATTTAAATTTTCCTGGTTAAGAGCTCTATGTAACAGACATTACATAGCAACAATTTAATTAATAAAAAACAACAAACCGGTCACATTAGGATTATAAATTTATTTCCATCCTGTTATGTGTTTTTGAAAAGTAAAAAAAACACAAAAAATTAACATGATTTCTTCAGATCTTATGGATAAAATAAATAAGAATAGACGCTGGAAAGAAAGTGAGAGGGGATAGAAGAGGGGTGAAGAGTTATCTCCTCATTTAGCCCACCTCCGTTTTTTTTATTTTATTGTCGGTTAGAATTATAGTAAATTAATTTTTTTTCAATTTTTAAAATCTAATTATTTTTAATTAACTTAAAAATGAAGATTTAATACTAAATTAGAAAAATAACTTTATTCATTAACTTTACATAACGATTCGGTAAAAATTTTATTAGATTATTTCAGGATTTAATTAAATTTAACTTTTTTTAAAAAATCAATTTTTTTAGAGCATATTAATCAGTTAAACTTTTATGATTAGTACGTATATATATGTTTTTTCACATTTTCTATCTAACATGTTTTATTTTTAACTTTTTCATTAATTCCCAATTAAATCCAATGTTCTTTTTTTAATTATTTATGTTAATTATCTATAGTTTAAATTTAGCCCTATGTCTACACCTAGCTATTAATTCACTTCTATTATTTAATAATTTTTCCACCTCTGGATAAAGTAAAATGTGCACTTTTCTTCTAAACACAGATTACTTCTACTATCGAAACATTTTGGAGTATTTGATCTTTTTAATATGGACCATTGAATCTCGGGGCTTAAACCTTTATTTTTCAAAATCCAAAAATGCTTAGATAGAGTAGTTTGATGTTTCAGATGTCCATGGGAGAAAGAATATTTGTGATTGGCGTATCTAATTTTCCATTTCGTGGAGGAGATTCCAATATAAGTTTTTCTATCATTTATATTCTCTTTTGGGTAAATAATTCCTTGATATACTCAATTATTTAAGTTACATAATCCATTCATAGGACAATCATTTCGAATTTTACAATTACATTCGTTTTGTTTACTATTATTATTATTATTATTATTATTATTATTATTATTATTATTATTATTATTATTATTTGTTCGGTTCTGAAATTCCTTAATTATCTCTATATAATGATTATTGATTATTTGAAAAATATTTTTCGTGCAGGAGAAACTGATTTTTAACGTTTTTCTATTAAATATCTTATGTAGTGCATTATCATATTTAAAGTGCTTATCTATCAGTTAAAAAAAACAAAACATTTACCTTCCTTTATACTAGCAAGTCTACAAAAAGTGGGGTTAAACCATATAATTTTTCTTTTTCTATTTTTATGATAATCCTTTTTTTTTCTTTATTAATATAATTAGGTATATTTTCTTCTATATACCTAAACTCTTCCTTAAAACCGCTATTTTTAAGGGCATCTATATACATCTTACTACTCTCTTTGAAATTTTTCTCATTTGTTGATAGTTTACATATTCTTAAATTTACCGCTTTTGGGACTTGTTTAATTATGGTCTTAGGGTGATTAGAATTAACATTAATATATGAAGGGTGCTGATCAGTTTTTAAGAACGGTTTATAAGAGTTATTCGAGAGGTCTAGGGCCACATCCAGGAAATTAACTATCTTATTAGATGAGACTTCTATCTTGAATCCTAAAAACTTAAAAGCCCTTATAATCATCTTTTGTATGCTAGACGTAATTGAGCCATTGCTATTTGGGATATATATTATACCATTATCATGGTATAACACTAATTGTTCTGGACTAATTATCCTAGTAAGGATATTTAATATATATAACCCTACAAGGTCTGCTATTTGTGAGGAATCATAACTCCCCATAGGAACGTCAAAATTATCTAAACCACTTTTAACTTACGTGGATTCATTATTTTTTATAACTGTTTTCCTACAAGCTAATATTATTTCATATCGTTCATTAGTTACATCTACATATTTACGTGCGTAGTTAATACTATCTATCAGAATATTTTTACATATAGAAGGATAAAAATCAATGATATCAAATTGCAGAAAAGTAGCTTTAATTTTATTTTTTTTTATCTTCCTAAACCATTCATTGGTTTCACATGAGTTCCTCCAAAGATTACAATGGTTAGCTTTTTTCACATTCGTTACAATATTTTGAATAATATTTTTAGATATCCTACCTAACTCTGTTTCTGAAGGATTAATCAGTCTGGTTTGGAATTTATTCTCAAAATTAGGTCTATGGTCCTTAAATAAAATGTAAGCCTCTTTCTTTTTAAGTTTTCCTAACCTATCTTAAATGTGTAATTTACTAGCAACATTTTTATTTGGTCATTAGCGTTATTATAGTCTATTCTATAATTATCAGGAATTTTGCTCATTAGAATTTCTTGGTATTTTGAGGGTTTAATTTTATACATATTTTTTTATTTATCTGACCTCACCCATATATATTTAGACGTTTTTACTTCTTCTATAGATTTGTTTAATTCCATTTGAAAATTATTACGTTCTCTCTTAAATTTAACCTTTCTAATTAGTTTAATAAGTCCGTTTAAACGGGTCTCGTAGCTTATTATTTTGAGGAGTATTCTGGGATTTGATGTTGTAAACTTCTTTTTTATTATAGTCATTATCTTCACAGACCAGCCAGAGAAAAATTATAACATTCAAAATAAAGAGTTTCGTAAATGATTTCAAATTTGGTATGTTATTTTTTTTATCATTTCAGATATTTTTGCTTTACACGTCTTTCAGACTTTCTGACTTTTTCAGATTTTTTAATGGTTAAATTAAATTCTTCGTGTTAATTTCATAATAAAGATTGTTTTCATGGTATATGTTCTTTTTTAATTCCATGATTTGTATTTGTCACTGACTTATTGGATTTAATTTTCCGTGAACACCCCTGGTCTACGTAAATTTTCTTTGTATATTTAATTAAATGTTTTTGTATATGTAAATATGATTATTTTAGGTTGTGGGGGATGCTCACATCTAAATATGAAAATATATTCACGTATATATACACTTGATAGGTTTTGTTTAATCTTCTTTAATTCCAAATTTGTATCGGTAAATCCCCTTTAGAAATTTATTGTCAAAAAACCCTTGTGGTCTATATAAATACTTGTTTGTTTGTGTGTCGATTTGTTTTTTCGTGTCTTTTTTTTTGTTTCCGTTGGTTGGGCTTTTTTCGACTTATCTCGAAGAGCTATTCCCTTAACTCTATGTATTCGGAAGCAATTAATATTTTTTCATAACAATTCTTTTGTTTTTGTCATTAGTTTCACTTGAAGTTTTATGTTTTATTTTAATGCATTAGAATATTGATTCTGATAAATTTCCCCGGAAGTGTTCATAATAATGTTACACGAAGAAAATTAATATAATGTGGCAAGATATTTCGGGCCCATAAAGATCAGTCCGAGAAAACAAAACCATTCTTATACCAAGACTCAGTCTTGTAGATTTCTCACAAAAAAGATAAATACTATCGTCAAAAGCGTTATATTCTACTCCCAGTTTTTCATTTAGTATATTTTCCTTTCAAAATAGCAAAAGTTTGACTGCAAATATTTTGTTCAGTTATCATAATAACATTGAGAGAATCTAATGTTACAACAGAACTCCCAAAAGATTCCTGTCATAGAAAAGTTCTGTACATTTCCAGTGTGTGTGTGTGTGTGTGTGTGTGTGTGTGATCAATTCCAGTGGACTAGACATTTAGCGGTCACCATGGACGATTCTTGGCATATCTTAAACGTTCATTACGATGGTCAAATACCTGTTTTAAAAACTACAAAAGGTTAGAGAAATATGATTTTATTTTTGTTTTGTTTTCTGTTTTTTTTCATTTTCTCTAGAATGATCAGTTGTCAAGTATCGGCTGTGAAATTCTTAAACAGGCTTGAAGATTTGATAGAAAGAATTAGATTCTAAGATTCCACATGTATTCTAAATCAAAAGTATCGTAAATTGTGTGAATAATAAACGCTCTTGCAACATCGATGTGTACACTTGCGCTTGCACGCACACAAACACACACACAAACATGTATATAGACAGCATTTTTTCGTGAACATGTTTGATTAAATAGGATAAGCGCTTCCTCCTTCACTTTATATAAAAGTATATAACTCGTCATTGTGTTTCTCATGTGATTATTCATTCTCCCAAGTGGCTTCATTTGGAGTCAAATTATTTGTGAAATACACGGTGCCTTTCGAAATTAATTCCATCCAGATGTCAAATGACTCATTTGAATGCTTGAATTGATGAAAGATATTTACATTTTTCTAAGGAAGTATCGAATCTGAAGCCGTATTCTATATAGACATAAATTAAGAAGGAATGATGATTACATTTCTTAAAATACACTTTGTTCAGTTGGTGGAGTTTAGAATATGCTTACTGTATGCTGTGAAGATAGGTAAGACACGTCTACCACAAAAACAGATATCCTGATAAGGTCACTCAACAACATCTGACAGTAAAGCATCAATTCTGGAGCTCTTGGAAGAGTGGAGTATCTCTTTATTATTACTCACAGGTCTTCTCTGACCAAGAGTAATTGTATCTCCTTTCCAACCCTGTCGTGTCTAACTTTTCCCAATAATTTGCTGCATTTAGGGATTATGTAATTAATTATTTTGTTTCTATCACCACGTCACCTATATTTGCTATTATTTTTATTCCTTGAGAGTTTTTTTACTTCAGCATTAGCTGATGGTTTTCCACTAGAGTTTTCACAGATACATAGTTTTTTCTCGAGTAGCTTTCCGGCTCTCCTGAGATATTATTTCTGAATTTTCTCTTTCATTTCCACTTGTCTGGGTGTCAGCTTTCAAGATGCCCAAATATTTGTTGATTTCCCTTTCTCCGAGCGTTCTAATCTTGTCTTGATTTGGCAGTTCCATTCCGTCAATCAGGTGTTGTTTACCGTTTTTCATTACTAGCATGGCACATTTTCTATGCAAAATCCCATCCCTATATCATGGCTGTATATAATCACTGCGTCTATTAGTGTTTCCAATTTTCTACATTTTTGCAAATAGTTGGATGTCGTCAACTTACAGTAGTTGATTGATATTTTCCTGTGTTTTACAAAGTTTGTATGCGGTTGTACTTACGAGAATATGGTTAAGTGGCATCATTACAAATCTGAATAGCAACGGTAATAGTGCATCTCTTGAAATATACCTCTTCGCACCTTCGCTTCAGCTAAGTTTCTTCCTCCTGCTGTCAGTTCCACTTTCCAGATTTTCATGATTTTCTCGTTAAAGTTTATGACTTTAAGCGATATTTCGTACATTTAGAGACAGTTTATTATCCATCTTTGCGGGACCATTTCATATGCCTTTTTGTCGTCAATTCAGGCCATTGCTTATCATATATATATATATATATATATATATATATATATATATATATATATATATATATATGGAAGGGTCTACAACTTGGAGAGAGGGACACTACTTACTTTGTCGTTTTTTTTTGGGGGGGGGGGTAGGCCACCTGCCTCCCATCACGAAAATTATCCAAGCTAGACGAACCAGACATGCAGGACACTGCTGGAGAACTAAGGACGAGCTCATTAGGGATGTACTCCCCTATGGACCCCTATATATAGCCAAGCAAAAGCAGAACGACCAACTCAAGCATACATACAGCAGCTATGTGAGAATACGGGGTGTAGCCCTGAAGAGCAACCAGATGCGATGAATGATAGGGAGAAGTGGCATGAGAGGGTCAGGGATATCCGTGTTTGTGTCACGACATGATAATGATATATATATATATATATATATATATATATATATATAAATGTGTGTGTGTGTGTGTGTGTGTGTGTGTGTGTGTGTGTGTGTGTGTGTGTGTGTGTGTGTGTGTGTGTATAAAGCTTTCAGTTGATAAAACTTCAACAAGAAATCTTAGTGCCTTGAAAATGATTAGGAGTATGCTGCTCACTCAATTATGAGCTTCGATATCTCATATATTCGGTTATTTAATGGGCTGTGTCATATCCATCCTTGAAGGATATTAAATGCAAAATTATTTTCATGCACATTAAATATATGATTTGTAAACGAATAATTCGTAGGTAACATTATTAAGCCAGTCAGAGATCATTTTCCCCCAGTTAAATTAATTCCCCTTTTCTAATCAAACACACGTTATCCTCTTCAACAATATTCATTATTTTACACAGTTAAATGTACAAAAAAAAAAGTACATGATTAAATATTTTCATTTGATTCATAAATGAGAAACGGAAGGTCCTACACTTACAGTGGATATAAAAATAATAGCAAAAAATGGGTATCTCACATTTACTTAAATTCCGGGACTGGAACCTCACCATCAGATTGAGTCTTAACTAAAATTACACGATTTGATAATTGTCTAAAAATCATGGAGCATTTATTTCAAAAATACTTTGTGTTCTGGGATAAAGAGTTTTTCAAGTACTAATAATAATGTAAGTGATATCAAAATTCGTTTATATGTTTTCTTCTTTTAAGAGAGAAAAGAATATTCTTAAAACGAATTAAGGTTAAAAATCAAGAGTTTTCTTTCACTTTTTATGCACATTTGAACGGGTTATTAAGATATTAAGATATGACTTGGAAAAATAGATTAATATAATCGTTTATGCTCGGCAATGGATTATTTTTATAATTTAAAGAAATGTCATTTGCTCACGTAAAAAATTGGCTCCTTATGTTTTTTCAGAAAAAAATCATATACCATTTTTATACCACTTCAGTGTGTTTAATTAAGTATTATAGGCAAATCACAACGTGGAATTATTTCTCATGTAGTATTTTTTAAAATAGAATATGAACACTACATACAATAATTCTAAATCGAAAAAACAGTCATCGTTTTAGGAAGTATATTCATCACGTACAGGAATAGCAATTGATAAAAACCCATATCTTATAATATCCTATGAGATATTCACCTCTTGAATAAAAGTTATATTTTAAAATAAATGTGTGTTAACTTGAGTGTATGAATGAACGTAGAATATCAAGTTTGAGGGATCATGAGAAGTGTTGACCTTTTATCAATGAATCCACGTTTCAACATATAGAATACAAATGAATTAATTTTGCTAAATATGCTGAAGATCAGACCAGTATTTTTCATTAGTGCAACGATCCTAAACAAAACGATCGGGCAATAAAATTATCATTATTTTCTTAAAAGTTTTTTTTTTCTTTTTTCTTTTTTTCCCTAAGCAGTGTTCTGAAGTCTGTTGGCAACATGTTACCTATCCCCGCCAACTGATTCTTTTTGGATCGAATATAGTTTGGAATTTCTAAATCAGAATCGTGGTAAGTCAGACAATGTTTCGACAGAAGCGCTCTGTGTTGGTAGGAATTCTTAGCGACTGGCTAAAATAGACGTACATTTACAAACAGAGTCAGCCTGTACACAGAGTGAAATTAGGTCGTTTCATACGGGGGACAATTTTTAAAGGTCACTCTAAACATAACAACTTCGTTTGATGTGGCAGTCAGTGAGTTATTGTCGGAACAAACTAGTATGATTCTTCCATATTTAAATTCATCAAAACACACACACACACACACACACACATATATATATATATATATATATATAAATATATATATATATGAGTGTGTGTGTATATATATATATATATATATATATATATATATATATATATATATATATATATATATATATAAAAGTGAATAAACCAACAATGACAACAGATTCAACTGTTTTGATATTTCGTTTTTTATTGAAAAAAGAACCACTTCAGAATGGAATTGAATTTTATATCTAAATTTCAGCAATTGACGAAATATATAAAATAAATATGAAAATATAAAAAGAAGCAATAGTGTAAAGAAAAGAAACAGAAAAGGAGAGAAACAGAGAGAAATAGATATAGGTTAGGATGACGGTGACATTCTTTTTTTCTTTTGACTGAGACCATCTATCATTTTAAAAAATAGTCACTTAAAATTAAATTTATTTACTATTCGTTACTTTTAGATACTAAGAACAGTGTGACAAAATTTACTATTATTGGAGAGAAATTATATATTGACACATCATATTAGTTTGGGATAGGAATGTTTAAAACCATTTAAATGTGTGCATTTTTTGTGATACGTAGTAACACTTGATAATATAAAATCCATGTCGGTAGGACAAGGAATATTCTTACGGCAGAGTTGTAAGACCCTAACAGCAATAGGAAGATCCTGGATATGATACTTAACTGCTTGAAATAGTAACGCTTTAATTTTGAAGATCAGAGAAATTTAGAGTATCGTTTCATTGACATTACCCCCTTGTTCAGTCTCTTTTGCTACGGAAGACCTGTTAGAGTCCCTTCCATGGGTTCGTCAATGGCCCGGGAGACATAGGTTAAATCCCAGGTTGAGTCATACCAAAGATTCAAAAAATGGTCCGATACTACCTTGCTTAACACTCAGTATTATAAGGTCAGGACCAAGGGTAAAGTAGAGCAACCCAAGGAAAAGAGTAGCACGCCTTGGTGTAGTAGATATCGAAAAAGGGAACCTTCTGGTCACCCTCGACTACAGTCGCCAACTTATGTAACACTTTAAAATTATTCATATTTGATGAGAGTGAGCAGAAAAATCTAACCACTGCACGAAAATTTAAATAGGAACAAGTTTCCCTTATTTCTAGGTATAAAAAATCATATATGAGTTGACATGCTGTTAAACTCAATCCAACGTCGATATCATATACAAGAGAAAATAACCCGTAAGAAACAAATATATAGACAATTTAAATAGAAATGTACCATGAATCTAATTCCCTAACCTCTAAGCATGAAATAACTCTCGATTTTTTAAAATCTGTGTCATTTAATCAGACCTTTATAGCCATTAGATACTAACTTTATGCATATTTTCCTTCTGAAGATCATTTCTAACAACTACTATATACGTTTTTTTTTTAATGAATAACAACGAACTTGGTGTATCACAAAGACACCCACATATTCAGATTATCTAATTTCCTTACTTCTTTCCCGTCTGTTTAACATTTTGATACTCTTTGTAAACGCATCTGATGAAAAGGGAGATAAGAAAATTGAAAAAAAAAAGAAAGAAAACTGATAGAAAATAGGATTATGAATGAAAGAAAATGTACTTTAGTACAGCTAAATATTCTAGTTCCTCAAGCCAGTAGAAAAAAAAAAACAAATAAAAGAAAACAAGGAAAACAATGTTTCAGGAAATGAACAGGTGGCTAATTTCTTCAAAGATTTCCGGAAGAATATTAAATTCTATAATCAATTCAATGAATCCTTGGTTAGAAATATTTAGTTAATTTCAACCTCAAAGTTTTCTTTTGTATGCATCTAAATTCAATTTCCGAAAGCAAGTCCCAAATCGATTTGAATTTAGAACATATGGATTTTTATAGTTTTATTTTTCCCCGGGAACAGAAGGTAAGAATTGTGCTTGCAATGGATTTGAAAATAAATTATTTAAAATATTTGTGATTTATTTTACTGTTGGGTGGAATATCGTTTTTACAAAAGCTTTTGGCTCAGAAATTAATGTACTTAATATTTACCGGTTTAGATAGATATCATCTTTGATAACATTTCGATATTTAGCTGCTTATTCATCAGACTGCGATTTTATTTCCTATTATTCTATATGTATCTGCTAGAATATGCGCGGTTTTATGGGGGCCTGTCCAAAGATCATACCAGAATGAAGATTCTAAGGAAACTAATTTTTTGCGTACTGGTAGATATTGACTTGACTTCGATTTTTGAATAAATTGTGAGTTAATCAGCTCCGAGATGATCGGTTGCAGTCATCAGATGAAAAATGTTATATTTCTGTTCCAAAACGGAGGTAGAGACTTATATAAAGTATACAAATGATTTAGGTGTATTAATGTTTAAATGTTGGAGTTCAGATCTATTTTGGATATTCATGAATAAAAAGTGAAAAGGATTCAATATAGTTGAAAATATCTTAGGGAGGAACAGCAAACAATGCAATCAAAGAAGCTTTTTCTTAAAACATGGAAGTTTTTATATCTAAACACTTTATTTTCTGTAATTATGACATATGCTCATATACATTTATGTATCTATAGAATATTGTTAAAATATATGTATTGCCTTTCATTGGAATCATTTTGAGATGAGGCTTCTCTATCTGAGAATTACTCTTTTTTATTTATTGCGGACTTTTTGGCCTTGGTAGTTTTTGTGTTGTTTCTTCATCACCAAGTTTCGGCCAAATTTCACCTCTGGACTTCTTCAGGTGATGAACCGCGACCTCGGATAGGAATGATGAGTGAAGAAGAAACAACACAAAAACTACCAAGATGAGGACAAGAAGTCCGCAATAAATAAAAAATTATATGTATTGCAATTTAAATATTTGTGTCTCTGATTCATTTCGTCCGGAAAGTTTCTGGAACATGTTCAAGAATATTATTATATTACTTCTTGAAAGTTTTTTTTAACCCCACCAGCGTTAGTTGATTGCCTTTCCCGGAGTCTGAGTGATAGAGAATCCTCTTATATCCCCAGGAAACTTAAATTGTTAAGCCTTTTTTAGCGATACTATGTTCTGAAAAAGTCTGTTTTTCTTTTCTTTGGTCTTCAGTTTCCTAGTCTCTTTTTCCTTTTTTTTTTAATCCTTCCAAGGGATACAAATAAAAGTGGTATCTCCGTCATTTTCATGTTCTACGGAGTTTTAAGCTCTCCGACAATATCTGCATATTTGGTGAATTTTTGGCTTTCTTCTATTTTCGGTCAATGACCCGTCGTAACAAGTATATCATCATTAAATTTTTAATCTTACGGAAGCATGTAAAAATTTTTTAAAATTAAAATGTGCATATGCAGAGCGGGTGAATGAGGTTAGAAATACATGTATTTGTTCAGACTTGGTCTTCTGCGAGAAGTCAATACATTCAAATTTCCTGAAGGTAAAAGTTAGCACTATCATGCCCCAAAGGGAGTTTTTTCAGAGCTGTATTGCTTACTAATAGATGTATAGAGATGTTTTAAAAACTAATGTTAAAATAATTAAAAATTACGAAGGAAACTATTTCAACCGTAGCAATGATCAAATAGGCTTCATTGAAAAACGTCAAGTAATATCTTATCTAAAACTACAACAGGACTATAAATAAACGTAAAATGATGCACAAAATGACTAATATTTACTAAGGATTCATATTACCATATAAAAACAAAGGAAATAATATTGGTTCTAATATTTGGGCTTTATTATCGCCGAATTAAAATCAATTCAAATTAAGTTGGAGGTCAGAATTGAATATGGAGTGATAATATTTCATCTCATAAAATGGATTACTATTGCATAAAATACTAGTAGAGTAAGAAAAAGGGATTTAATAAGGACAAAAAAATTCTGTTAGAATGAATAATAATTGACATTGATTGGAAAATGTAAGATACTAGTATTTCTTTTAGGATGAACACTGCCATTGATATGACCCATTGGAATATAATAACCAGTTTCCACGATGCTGATGAATAAAATTATTTGATGTGGTTTTATGGTTGCAATAAGAAAAGCAATCAATAAGAGAAATGGAGATATGGGGGACTAAAAAGATAAACAGACGTAAATTGGATGGGAGATGCCGTGCATATAAAGCCTAATCGTAATGAAAAAAAACAAAAAAAACAAAATACCATCTCTTTTCCACGTATATATTATATGCTCCACGTTAAAAAAAAGAAGCAAAATAATCCCCACACCCGCCAAAAAACAAGAACAACAACAAAAAAAAAAAAAAACATGAATTAGAGCACATTACAGAATTATTGTTTTTGTCTCTCTCAAGTCATTGTGCGTGAATATGATCGGGTAATCTACTTGCATCAAAATAAATCATAGAAGCGTTTAAAAACCGTAATTACTTTATTCTATATGAAAATGGGGAAAAAATTAATGACCCCAAAGAGAAAAGATTATTTCCATTATATTCAGTCTCGTGAGTGCGTTTAAATCTCATTATCATCCTGTATGTAGCTTTAATTATGAGAATGTTTTATGTATATATATATATATATATATATATATATATATATATATATATATAAAGTTTGTATATTTCGACAGAAAGTTGTTATTAAAGCAAGTTTTATTAAAGACAATGTTACACAGTATATTGTTTTTAGTTATAATTTTTCCAGCCTTCTTGTTATTTTTCTTGTATCGGGATCCAGGTGATAAAGAAATTGTTCCATATCTTCTGCTCAAGTGCTTTCGACGATACTTTATGACGTCACCAGTAATCATATAGTTTGTGTCGACAGTTTGAGGTTCATTTTGTGAATTATTTGTTGCGTTTTGTTTAAAAATTGTCAGCTGGAAATTTTTCAGCGTTTTGTTTTATAAGGTTTGGTTGGAAACCCTTGTTAATAACTATTTTCTTTATAAACCAATCGACCAACAAATACAATTACACCCTCATGCCATTCACAAAAAACACTTTAAACAATAACGACAATAATAGAATTGATTAATATTTTAGAAATCAAACCCACTATATCTACAAATATGACGAACAAGCAATAAACAACATAATAAGAAAAAACACATTAAACTTACATTTTCTTTTTTAAGTAAAGGAGTTATATTGAGAACTGAATTACCACAAGAAAATCCGGCGAACAGTTGCGCGTGACAGACGGAAACGCTGGACAACTGTTTTGACTTTATTTGGTCACGGCACCAGCGCATACCGTGATCTCCCACACCCTATTGGAGATCTAATAGCGTCCATAGAAAGCAGAGCTGAAACTCTACCCCTAAGTATCAAGCCCACATCGCACACAAGTGACGCCAAATAAACTAGTCATGGTAATTGCGCAGCCAATCACAGCTCTCCAGCGTTTCCGTATGTCACACGCAAGTGTTCGCCGGATTTTCTCGTCGTGGTAATTCAAGACACATTATACCTATCAAAAAACAAAAAAACAGATAAAACTTATCATCTATTACACTAAATTTAAAACATCAAACATCATAGTTGAAAATTACACCAACTCTGTTGAAATACTTCTAAACCAAACATTCGTAGTCTATAATTCATATGTAAATTGTGATAGTGGCTCCCGAACACTAAAATAATATTTATACTGATTACACAAATACAACTCTAGTTCGTCACCTCACCTATCACCTTTCTGAAAATAGCGCCATAAAAAAACATTTAATTATAAAACTCAACAATAGCGCGAACCAACTTACAACTTCTGTTGTAAAGAATATTCTCGCAGATATTACAATTAGTATATATAAAAAGAATAATTAAAAAAAAATTACAAATCCCAGAAGCAATATGCATAAAAATAAAACTATAAAAAAAAACATGAATAAAAAAAAATCTTTAACCGAGGCACTTATATATTTGATATTTTTAAAGACTAACTATATAAGTAAACCTTTCCAACAAAATGTTATAAACAAAAAGTTGAAAACATTCCAAAAGACAACTTTAAAACAAAATTCAACAGATAATTCAAACAATAAAACTCAAATGATCAGTAAAGCTACAGGATACCTGATGATGAGCAAAATATGGTCGAAAGCATTTGGGCAAAAGATATGTGATAATTTCTTTACGATATGGATCCTCATATAAAAAAATGTTTTTAAAAAGACTTGAAAAATTATAAGGTCAATTTTTCGTGGAATAAATCTGTTTGCGATTCAGAATTATCCTTCTGTTAGACTAGTCATCAGACAAAAAATGTACCCAGACAAAAAATGTATCAGCTTTACAAAATACCCGCAGCTTCGAGACGAAGGAATGAATTCATGCCTTTCTCAAGAGGAAGTATTGGACATTAGTGCGAATTTAAATAGGAAATTGCTTCGTCCAAAATTTTAAAATCAGTCACCGATTTGATTTATAAATATAACTGTTTATATATGTATATATATATATATATATATATGTGTGTGTGTGTGTGTGTGTGTGTGTGTGTGTGTGTGTGTGTAAGGTAAAAAAATTACTTCTGAGTAAGATATCCGAGTGACGCAAAGTCAGCCCGTTTTCGATCCCTGCTAGAAGCATCTCTTAATTCTAGCCACATTTGAAGAGTTGTGATAAAGCGAAACGATCTATCGGTGGATGACTTATATATATATATATATATATATATATATATATATATATATATATATATATATATATATATATATATATATATATATATATATATATATATATATATATATATGATTATCTGCAAATACCACTTATTTAATTATGGTTGATATATTAATCCAGTATTACATATCAACTTTGAAATATCTATAATTACAAATTTACATTCACTTTTATCTTTCTTTTCTAGATTAGTCCAATTGAGTATAAACAATGATTCAACTGATTTCCTTTCAAACAAGAGTAACACATTTGTTAGAAGAAAACTCGCTAAAATTATTGCAAATTCTTTACTGTTTTGTTTTGTAATTTACATTAGGAACTAAACGAAATTATTTCGCGTTTACTAAAGTAATTTGATGCCTCTCGAGAAAAGCAGCATTTGGAGATGAGGTTTGTCCTTAAGTTTTAATACCATTGTTACTGATAATAATCATGGACTTAGTACTAATACTTAAGACTTAATACTATTCAAGGTTAGACTCATTTTCACGCACTTATCAATTAAATATTCTGAGTTGCAATACTGTACACATATTTATAGGTATATGCTAATCTAATATAGCAATGATCAGTAAAAATATATTTGATGACTGCATCATTTTTCCTTTTACTAACTAAAAATAAACCAAACGTTCAACCCTCGTGAGAGCAAAAGGCTAACTGACAGGAAAAAGCAGAGTTTAGCAAAAATGTCTACATATATCTAATTGCGTAGTTTACGAAAAACCAGTCATACTTAAATGCAGCTATTTCCAAGCCGAATTATTTCAGACTGAATTTTCCCAATGAAATATAATGATATATTCTTTGCTATTCTCAGAATACATAACCTTCTTTGTAAATTTGGTTTCCTCCAGGACGTTGTTTAGATTTTAAAAAAAGAAAATGGCATTTATTTCAAATAACTTCGTTCTTTATACATTTTCTGACATATTCATCTTATAAAATATCTTCTTCCTTGTATACCGCTGAGAGAATCCTCTTTTTGAGAGAAAAAGACTCCCTACAAAAAGCATTCTCCTTGGTATGACGCTAAAATGTATCTAATGCTGAGGCTCCAGTGTTACTGATATGGGTAGTATTTATTGCCGTTGTTACTGGAGTGGAAATATCTATTTTCTTCCCATCAATTGGTAAAATAGATTTATGTCTTCCTATTCGATTGGAATATTGATGCCACATAACTATTAGTTAGTTGTATTAATAATCGCTACTTGTAAAATCTAATTAATCATGAACAATTATTATTATTAACTACTTGAAACAATATACCTATATAATAAATGACTATGATAATATAGAAATGGAGGTACCCGTGGTGTAATGGTTATCGTCGTAGGAAATAGACACGACGACACGAGTTCGAATTCTGGACGAGACTGATTGCATTTCACATAGCACTAATACCCTTGGGAAAGGTATGAATCATATTATTCTTCCTCCAGCTATGGGTAAATAGTTGGGCAGACTAGGTTCTTCAGCCTTGGTGAGGCAACTAGTCTAGGAGAAGGAAAACTCTGAATTCAAACCTGTTAAACTCCGTTAAAAATTGACCTTGTGTCATATCCTGCCCGAGCAGAGGGGTTGGTAAATATGATTATTAAGTCGAAATGCTTAATAATTAATCATATAAATATGATTAATTAAAACAATACAAATTTGTTAAAAATTGTTTTAAATTGGTATAATTAATATCATATAACTGAATCCCTAAAACCATTCCGAAACAGCAACTAGAAATGTAAAAATAAATGTACCATGAAGGCAATTCTTTAACCTTTACGAATAAAATAACCCGTGACAAGATTATATACCATTAAAATTAACCCATGTTCCTAGTTTGTGACTCAGTGTCTTTTAATTTTTCTCTTTATTTTTATCATATTAAACTAGTAGTGACTGGTAATTTTCACAGAAATGTGAGCGACAACAAGTTTCCTATATTTACCCAACCCCTCCGTTCGGTCAGGATATGACACGAGGTCAAATTTTTAAGCGGACTTTAACAGGTTGGAATTCAGAGTATTCCTTCTCCTAGACTAGTTGCCTCACCAAGGAATTTAGTTTGCCCTACTATTTACCCAATAGCTGGAGGGAGAATCATTGGATTCATACCTTTCCCGAAGGTATTAGTTTCATGTGAAATGCAATCAGTCTCGTCCAGGATTTGAACTCGTGTCGCCGTGTCCATTTCCAACGACGATAACCATTACGCTACGGCAACCTCAGTTTCCTTAACATCGGGATGTTTTGGCTAACATGCTCGCTAACGCCCGAAGATCTTTCAAACTATTCTAGATGATCTAAGAAATGTCAAATTGTGAACTCAGGTCTATTTCTCTTAATATCTTGCTCAGCATATTTTTTAAATCCTTCAGAGAATTTCATCTTTAATTGTTTTTTTCTGTTAACTCAACATTCCCCAATTTTCACAATTTTTATTTTCAGTCTAGTTTAATACAAGTCATATAATCCAAAAGAGAAGAAATAATTTAGATTTTGCTCACCTGATTCATGGTCTCTGGGTACAATTTTATTTTAGTTATTTGTTTCTGAGAGGTAAAGGTTTTACACGATCTAAAGAAAAAAGCAACTCCTTTCCTTTCCATGCTTTTCTTTCCATTTATTGTCAGTGTTTCTACTTTATTAACCAAAATCCATTCATATAGGCATTAAGATGTAACAATTCTTTTAAAAATCGTTGTTTCTCTATCTATCTGTCTCTCTATCGCTCTCTCCATCCAAGTTTGTTTTTTTCTTGGCGAGAAATTATAATTCACTTAGATTTAGTATCAATAAATTATAGCAAATAAACTTCAAAGAAATTGGATACACTTTAGAGAATAAGGGATGTATTTAATGGTATTTTATAAAGTTTTTATTGTCTTCTCTAGATAAAAACTTGGAATGCACACATTCAATTACTCATCCACACACACACACGCACACATTCTCACGCATACACACGCACACACGAACTCACACACTCATATATATATATATATATATATGTGTGTGTGTGTGTGTGTGTGTGTCTGTGTATCTGTGTATGGTTTAACATTTTCTGAGTTTCTACCAGATTTTATGTTGGTCACGTAAATTTCTAGTGGTTAGAGTGTTCGCCAATGGCCCGGGAGACCTGGGTTCAATCCCAGGTCGAGTCATACCAAAGACTCAAAAAATGGTACTTGATGCCTCCTTGCTTAACACTCAGCATTATAAGGTGCGGATCAAGGGTAAAGTAGAGCCATCCAGGGAAGGAGTAGCGCCCTCCCCTACATCTTGGTGTAGTAGCTATCGAAAAGGGAGCCTTCGGGTTACCCTCGATTATGGTCGCCAACTTTACTTTTTTTATATGACACAGCGATTTGGGTAGAAATCTGAATTAGTTTATCTAGTTCATTAAAATGAGGTAGTGAAAATGCTCACCTTCGGCTCTTCTTTCCGGGTGAATCGAAAAGCTTTTAGAAAGATCCTTATATATATATATATACATATATATATATATGTATGTGTGTGTGTGTGTGTGTGTGTGTGTATTAAGTAGGCGTGTTTTGGTGAATATGATTGAACAATTTTTATTAATTGTTTTTGATCGTAGTCTTTCAATTGTCGTGTTTTTTTCCGTATTTTAGGGTTCAACATCGCAAAGTGTTTTTTTTTTAAAGCAAAACACCGAATGAGCTTTAAATAATTAAAAAAAAAGCTAAAACTCAATTAAAAAAAGGAAATACTTTAACTAAACATCTACCGTAAAAAATTACCCCTGAAGATGACAAAGTTTTGGTTGAAAGCGCATAGGAAAAAACAGGGAACAATTTTTACTCCAACTTGACTCTGAAATCCTGAAAAACACAACAACTTGTGAAAATACAATTAAAATCAATAAATAAACCGCATTCTATCAGGTTCAATAAATCATGGCTATTTGATAATTTGCCCGCAAATTTTAAAATATATATGTGTATATATGGTTTATGGTTCTTATTTGGTGAGTTTATTGAGGACCAAATATTGCAGTATTGCTAAAGGCTTCTGTCTGACGAATGCCGAAAGCATGAGACCCTGGGTCACAGAACCACCATATTATATATATATATATATATATATATATATATATATATATATATATATACTGCATATAGAATATAGACAAGCCACTATCAATAGAATTAACTTTAAATCTAGCATAATATTTCAAAATGTTTAAAATAGATATAACAATCTATATCACAAAGGATTGATAGAACAAATTTTATTCTACTTCACTTAACAGCAATATTTAAAAATAAACTCTCCCTACCGCTTAGTATCATCTTCGTGATGTAAACGGGCCTCAATTTAGTGATGAAAACAAAATTAAGATTATAATCTAGTTTAAATATTAGACAGTTTTAATTCAGAAGTAAACATACACATTACATTGATAATGGTGCTGATCAGAACCGAAAGGACTCGATATATATTACAAGTACTCGATATCCCATAAGCACTCGATATACTACAATTACTCGATATACCATAAGCACTCAATATACCACAAATACTCGATATACCACAAGTACTCGATACATCATTAACAAATTTCTAACCGTAACACAAAGAAAACACTCTTGAAAGTAAAAAAAAGAAAATTCAAAATAACAAGGATTCCATTTTTTTTAACCAAACCTCTTTATATATATATATATATATATATATATATATATATATATATATATATATATATATATATATATATATATATACTTTGTTTTCCTGCCCATGAGGTTAACGTTATGTGGATACATAAGTAGACGTAGCTCCGGAGGCGGCCGTGTCCTCTCTAGGGAATATGCACTTTCAAGACACATTCGGTTTGGTTGTCGCGAATTGGCACCATGACTAGTTAATTCGGAATCGCTTATATGTTGCATGAGCCCGTGGCCCAGTGGTAGAGTTTTGGGTTTTGCAAACTGTGGTTGTTGGTTCGATTTCAAGTGGTGGACTTTACGGTATTCACTGCTGATGAGACCCAATGAAGTCGAAACAGTTGTTCAGTGTTTCTCATGTAGGTGTTTACCGAATTTTTTAGTCATGATAATTCTAATATATATATATATATATATATATATATATATATATATATATAGTTTCTTGGATGGTGATAAATGTTATTCCCAACCCCCTACAATCATCACTTCTTTGCCTACTCTATTCTGACCATTTTTTAAAAGTTGGCTGCACCCACTTATCTATGATTGCTGTCCCGATCCCAGTCATTTTCCATTCAACTTTGAAATTTATTAATTTCCTTTGATACACAACCAGATGTTTCAAGAAGCAATGGTCAAACACATTCAAAGGATTTTGCAAAATTGCATGATTCAACTCAAGCATCAGCATTAATATTTTACGTTCCCATCATCTTTTCCTAAATATATATACCCGCACACACCTACATACATATGCACATACATACACAAACTCACAGAAGAATACAAAAAAACAAATACACACATAGAATCACTCATATGCATGCACATAAATACACACTTACATATAAATACAACTATATATATATATATATATATATATATATATATATATATATATATATATATATATATATATATATATATATATAAGGTAAAAAGAAGAAATAAGTGAATCTATAGGGTTCTGTATTTATATATACATTTTGCAGTTAACAGAACCATCTTTATCGAAATCACTAGACAACACCTAAAATTTTAAGCTGTCCCTGTTCTTTCTTGAACAGGAAATTAGCTTCTCGCTGTACATTCGATTGAAAATAGGTGTCTGAATGTAAATATCGATATTAGGCACACACGCACCCCCCCACACACACATATATATTTATATATATATTGATTACGGTAAATAGAGAATGTTTTCAAAAAAATCTATATAAGGCATTTTCATTAAGATATACGCGTGAAGTTTGTAACATTTTACTAGTCAAATTTTATTCTACTTCACTTAACGGCAATATTGTGCAACCATTGTAACTTAAAGACAATTTACTAGGACGAACTTTTATCCAAGATAGAAACGGACACGCCTGCCGTCGTTCAAATCATTTTATATAAATCAAGACTGCTGAATCCGTCAACATTCTTATGCAAACAAAGGTCATTTCACCGTTATTTTGACCAATGAAGACTTTTTTAAAGCATCTATTTGTTAACTGGCCTGCACGTACATGTGCATTTAAGTAACTCTTACACCATGGCAGGATGTGATACAAGGCCAATTTTAAGTGGAATGTATACTGTTACATCAAGAATTTCGGGCGGCTTAAAGCGTCTTTCAGTTAACAAAGGATAAAGAATCAAGTTTTTTCTAATTCCTTAACATAGGAGAACGTTCATTCTTTTTCCAATGGCATTTGCACGAACTTGAACGCAAACTACCTTGTCGTTGGACTAATTAATATATTATTTATGACTATAGACCTTACGCAAAGGAGTCTTCTTTCTCTCTTGATAGTATTGAATATCTGTTTCCCAAAAGAATGGATAACTACACTTCTACCAGGCGTACATTAAGAGATATATTGGTCACTTTAAAGACATACATTAGCTATCTTACTTTTTGCCCATCTTAAGAGGAATCTTTTTAAACTCCTCCCAACTGTTCAGTTCGGTAATCCAAAGTGACCCAAACCATTTTTGCTGGTGTTCATGAATATAGAACGTCCTCTGAAAACATTTAACTGCTTCCAAGATATCTACTGTTTGACTAAACATGGGTGCATAGAATATGTTTAAAACTATTTCATATAGTGCAAAAGCATATCTACATAACTCTGTATCATGAAAGCCAATGTCTTAAATTGGTTTACACTGATACGCTTAGAGTAATGACTTTCATGGAAGGAATTAGAATTAGTGACCAGAGTTCAAATCCTGGACAAATCTGATTTAACCTAAATGCCCTTAGGAAACACATGAATTTATCTTTTCACCACCACAGCAAATTGTTGCAACTATAAAATCATTCATAACAGGAGAGCAAAAATCACTGGATCATGTAAATTATTAGTTTCTCGATATGAAAAAGAGAGGGAAAATTTCCTGAGCGTTTTGTAACTTGTTTCTAACTTTTCCAAGTTCCATGATGGTGGAACCATGATATAACCATGCAAGCAATTTACTTAGAAAAGAGCAATATTATTTTACCCTAGAGAGTTGTTATTTGCAGCTTAAAATCACAACCGGCAACGTAATATTCGTGAGATCCTCATTGTTCAGCAAACCAAACCTTCTATTGAAAAAAAGGTCAAGATCTAAATGTGTTCATTTATATTTGACTGATCTTTGGTCTTGTAAATTCAACCAAACTCTGGTAAATCAGGAATTGTTTTCTTGAATATTCACTCAGTTCATTTAGAGGTGAATGTAAAATATAATCTGTTACAAGACGGGAATAAAAACGTTTGAGAGGCACAACTTGAAAGCGATATTATATAGATAGAATGGAATGGATTATGTGCTACATTTTCATTATATTATTCACTTATTAGACAGGCTGTCCGATCTTTTTTCACATCATTGGTCACAATACATTTCCATTTTCGTTCTTGGTCTCACTCTTCTTCTCAATGTTGGTCCAAATCACTTGACAATTTAATCTTCTCTTTGTTTTGGAGGACTTCCGAGTGATGCTCTCTTGTCTCTTGGATTCCAATGAAAAATTGCACGGATCCACTTCTTGTGTGTGAACCTTGTGACGTGTCCAGTTCAGCGAAACTTCTGCGTTCGGTAATCCGCAATCACTTTCTTCACTTCGTACTAATCACGAATTCCTCTGTTTCTCATGTGCTCACAAAATGATATTCCGGGCAAATATATTTTCATTCTGATCTGTGCCGTACGAGTTTCTGTCTTCCCTTTTTATAGTAACCCACGTTTCGATATTGGCATGTAGGGTTTTTTTTTCCAGTTTAACCTTGAGTACATCTTTTTTCGTGGTAAATGCTTTCTACCCTAACCTAATACTTTGAAAGCTTTCTGCATCCATATCTCGGCATATCTTCCCAATCCAGCCTAAACAGAACTACAATGTCACCTCATTGATTTTCTCGCTACCCACCAATAAAATGTGTGTTATACCCATTTTTCAAAAGATTTATTTTTATTTTATTTCTTTTTAAATATGTTTCTTGGAGGAAACATCCCGAATGGTCATTTTTGTAGCGCTTCTCAATACCGAAACGAATCATGACTCAGAATTAAAATAATTTTTAACGATCTCCATATTACCGATCATAGTATAGTTGATTATTTAATCTAAATATGTTCATTCGTTCCTTTATTTATTTCGAGTACATCATTTTCAGTTCTAAGTACAATTGATAATACCTAGTATTAAAAAGATAACAGTTAATTTGCAATTAATAAATCCTTGATAAATAAAACCTAAAGAGTTTTACGTTCAGGTAATTTATCCAAAATTTAAAAATTAAAAACATAAATTGTATGCAAAGTATCATAATAAAAATCAGTTTTCATACAACTAATTAAAATATTGACTCAATATTTGCACTTATATAGTAAATAAGAGCCTTTTCATTGCCTTATAGCTTAAAATTAAAATGGACCTTGATGAATTGATGGGCTGAGTAATGTTGCTGAAGTTATTCTCATATAATATCATTATGAAGTCACAGTCTCATAACTTCCTCCAGCCATCTCTCTCGTTCACAGCACTTGAAAGGTTCTCTACAA
>OY757904.1:141272798-141432798 GCA_963585895.1 Sepioteuthis lessoniana
GAATGAAAATCTACGTTCTTTCTTTTATGATTGCATTTAATTTTGACACCGCTTTTGCACATTTTCTAACATTTACCTATTTCTGCACCAAGGAAAAATACCTCACTGGTTGTTTGAATCATTTGGTAGACTTTAATTATTGCATTAATTTCATTCTCCTACGAAATGCGCCCATCTATTCCAAGCTAACACTTGGCACGAATTGAAAGCATATCAATTAAAATTTTCTTCACTCATACTAATCTTTGCTCACAAGAAAATATATTGGTAATTTTGTTTTTCAGCAAAATTTTCTTCAATTTAATGATTTTATTTTACTTTGAAGAACGGATTTTTTATTCATTCAATTTCTCGTTTACCTGCTATAAACTGGTGATCAGTGATTTATGAACACTCAAATATTCTTACACTGGAGCATGAATAAATTTTGATAAATAGTGAAGTCACAACAAAAAAACAAATATACTTAGATAGGAATATAAATATTTGAACGATGCACTAATTACTTGGTGATAAAATATTATTAACCCGACTTAAGAACACACACAAATAATTTCCAAATTATTAGTAATATCCCAAAATATATTATTAATAATCCACTTGGCCCAGCGGTTAGAGTGTTCGCCAATGGCCCGGGAGACCTGGGTTCAATCCCAGGTCGAGTCATACCAAAGACTTTAAAAATGGTACTTGATACCACCTTGCTTAACACTCAGCATTATAAGGTACGGTTCAAGGGTAAAGTGGAGCAATCCTGGGAATGGAGTAGCGCCCTCCCCTACACCTTGGTGTAGTAGCTATCGAAAAGGGACCCTTCGGGTCATCCTCGACTATGGTCGCTAACTAACTTTACGAATGTGAGTAAATAATCAAAACATTTTCCTAAGAATAAATTTTTCTTTAGACTTTTAATAATATTCTGACGTGTGAACAAAATAAATTGTCACACAAATTATTTACTATTATAGGACTTACACTCCTATAATTTAAATTGGGCGGTATGCCACTTGTTCCCATAACAAAGATGGTGCACGCACGTAAATATTAAGTCTCGGGAAACCATTGGCCAGGAGAACCACGTGACCTGCTTAAAACTACGTCCGCGTTTGAATTTCGTCCCGCGTTTTTTCGAGCCGATTCCAAGACACGTATTTTCAATAATACCTCGTCTTCAAACACTCTAGTTCTTTTTCCCAGTTACTATTGCATCGCTAACACATCCTCTTCAGTGTGACTCTCTTATTCACCAACAGGCGTCAAAGGCCACAAAATGGATAAGCCTTGCAAACATTCATTTCTTCAAAATACTTTGACTATAAGACTTTTTTCCAGCCCTGGAAACACCGACTGTTTCAAACCACTGGAAGAAATGGACATTTACAAATATGTAATCAACCTTAATAGGATGCTTTCATTATTTAACCTTTTCTGTAGTTTTAATTGTGTTAGACACACACACACACAAATACACACAGGACTATTTTCCTAGTAATGTAGAACCACAGCAATATTTTAAATGAATCATTGCATGTTTTGTATGGATATAAATTTGTTTTGTTTGTCACCTTGTTTTGAATGTTCCTTTTGTCCGCGCCGTTTCCTATCTTCATTCATTTGCTGCATTTTCTACATTTGTCTCCATGTGTCTATTTTACCTTTTCCCATATGCCTTTTTCCAAAAATAACATATCAGTAAACCTAACATAAACTAAACATATACCAAAGAACAACATTAAATTCTGGGGGACTAAACATATCTACCAAACAACATGTCCCCCTACACTATTGCTAACTTCGAATATTTACACCAGTGATACTACAAAAGATATGTTGACTTTCTTCGGCAAATCTTGACCAGCGCCGCTCGGACATCTCTACATCATACCAAATAATCAAAAGCTTCAACAAAAAATGGTAATAAAAATCATTAGTGACTCAAACGTGAACTTATAATCTGCTTTTTTTTTTCTTTTACAAAAATTGTCTGAAATTTTTTCAACGAAACTTCAACTAAATCCTCAGCAAAAGTCTTCGAAAAACAACTTTACAATTATGTTTCGTCAGTCAAGTAATAACTGATCAAAGTAAACACTGGGTCAAAAAATCAGTCGATGCTCAAACTTCAGAGGAAATTTTCGACAAAACATCCAACAAACTACATAAGCATTTCAACAAAAGGACTTCACTCAATTTTCGTTTGAAAGAACTCTCTCTCTCACTCTCTCTCTCTCTCTCTCTCTCTCTCTCGCTCGCTCGCTAGCTCGCTCGCTCCATGTTCCACTCCCCCTCCTCCCTCTCCATCTCTCTCTAAAAGAAACATTACAGTCAACTATAAAAAAAAATCAGCACAAACAGACAAATATTTCGTGAACATTACTTCTACATTTCGATAAATTTCACCAAAAAATATTCGGCAAAACCACTACTATTGCTTTCTTCCTTGTGAATATTTATCACTTAAAACCCATGTTTAAACAAGTCAACATCCAAAAATCTTCAGACTGGCTAATCTAAATACTGACTTTACTGCCTATATGAACTTAAAACATTCATCGTAACAAAACAGGAAAACTCAGCACAACCTAAAAAAAAATCTGGACAGTTGCTTACAATTGTAAATAAAATATTTTGGTGTTAAAAAGTAATAAATCAAATCACCTACGACGCTAAAATTCACGTTTACTCTCCAAATCTTTAAGAAACAGATCTGACAATATTCAACTGCGTAGATCCACTGACGCATGTTTCTCTTTAAATAAACATTTGCAAAAAGCTCGATTTAATCTTCAAAAATCGATTAAGAATCTCAGAGTTTGCCTTACACAAAGTTTTCTTTTTTTAAAGACACGAATCTTTTCAGTATTTCACTCAAGTGACTTCATCAACAAACAAAACCAAAAGTCTTCATGTATTTTAGAAATAGATGCAAAATTTAATATAACGCTACAGATGAATATCTCGGTGTGTTTATGACATTGCGGCATATATCTAGTTATATTTAAAACATTTTGACTGATGGTTCGTCCAACAAAATTCCAACTTAAAAGAAAATCGATAAAAGCCAAAAATAAGCAAAGGAAAAAAATAGAGTATGAGAAAAAGTTTTAAAATAATAACCTAAATTACTTGGAGGAAAACTGAACCTAAATATACAATCATGGAACTTTTTTCAGAAGATAAAAACAAGAAAAAATTGAAGGATCAAAACACTAAATATTCTTAGAAATATTTTATCTCCAAAAAGTTTAGAAATACAATTTATTTGCAAATTAGATTCAGAGATTTAACCATTAACTTTTTATCTATTTTTGAGCGTACCTAAATGGTATAAATAAGCGAAGAAATCAACATTTCTTCATTACGTATGGATTTGTCTCTGCCTACTCAGCAAAAAGTATGTTATGAATAATTACATTCTCAAATACCTTTCGGTTACTTTTGTCGAATGAAAATTGCCATACTTTTCTTTCAAGATTGCATTTCATTTCAACACTGCTTACCTATTTTGTATGTTAGTTTTTAACATAACCTTATTTCTATTTCACTTAATTAAAAAAAAAGGAAAAATGTTAAATATGTAACCCATGTATCTATTCATTCATTTACTCCTTTAACACGCAAAATATGCATTACATATATCCCCAGTATGTAAGTATTATTGTGTTATAAGCATATAAATAGAATTTTTGTAATATGTTCATATTTTAAAAGCAGATGATATTTAAAATGTGACAAGCATTAATAGATTGATACTGGTAAAATTAATACAAGTAAAATGTAAACAGAATTTATTTTCAAACCATAAAATATATTTTCATATTATTTGAAGATGCATATCTTAAATCTGTTTGTCATTATATTCTTTTAAGTATAAAGATATTTCTTTTCACAAATTTATGAAAATAAAAATACATTTTCATGTATCTCTTCAGATTTCTGATCATTGGAGTATGGAGTCTTCTGAGAGTTATTATAACTTTGCATTTTAAAAGAACTTGCGAGGGTCATCTTCAAACCCTTCTTTATTTTGGGGGTAAGTTTTAACATACATACAATATTCGTATTATATGAAAAGTATTCCAAACTTTTTGCATGATTGTTTGTAAAAATTAATGAATGGATAAGTTTATCTTTTTACTTTTTTTTTTATTTTGGGGTCTGTAAGAAAATCCTGAAACATGCAGAAACTCAATAGATTTGTGAACTGATACGTAAATACGAATGTTTGAATCAGATATACGATTATTTTCTTTTTTTCTATTAAAATTTCTGAATAATATAGTTCTAAAGATATATCATAACTCATTAAAATTTGCTACGAAGTTTAAGTCTCAATTGTATATTTTCAGATTTTATTCTTTCAAATTGAAGTACAGAAGAAAAAAAGAAAACATGATTTGCTTTTAGTAGTTCATACTCCCATAAATCGTGGGAGCGGTGTCCTTTCTAAATAATGATATCAATAGTGAAAACTGATAAAAAATTCAATTGTCATTTTTTTAAATTTTCCTTTCCTTTCCAAGTCTTTCCAGATGGTTTATTTGGGGAGTGTCATCGTTATTAGTATAAGGAGTGGAAATTTTTCTTCATAAAGACTAATATTTTTAATTATCTATATTTTGCGAACATTTGTGTGATTTAAGTGCCTGTGAGTGAACAAACAATTATTAATATATATTTAAGAGCCGCCGTCATTAACATACATATAAAAATCCATTAAGAAGACAAATGTTGATATTTACTGATAATTACTCACGTAAAATATTCCATAGGTAAAATCTTCTATATTGAACGCAGATTACAGGCTTATTAGTTTTAATATTGTTCTAGTTTAGACTATATATTATTACGATACAGATAATAATGCTAAAATGGGTTTGATCTAAGAAGATATTCTACTTGAAAAAGAAAATAAATGAAAATACTTTTTTTTATTCGATAGACAAAAAGGAAAATACTGAGGATGATACATTTTTTTATTTTTATATAGGTAACTCAAATCAAATACAAATATGATATTGCTATTTCTGAACTGGATTTATCTCCAAGTCGCAAAGAAGGCAATGGTTACGACCAGATAACAGAAATTAAACAGTTATAAGCATTCTTAGGTGCTCGTAGTGTAATGGTTATCGTCGTAGGTAATGGACATGGCGACTCGAGTTCAAGTCCTGGACGAGACTGGCTGCATTTCACATAGCACTAATACCCTTGGGAAAGGTATGAATCCAATTATTCTCCCTCCAGCTATGGGTAAATAGTAGGACAGACTAGATTCTTCAGCCTTTGTGAGGCAACTAGTCTAAGAGAAGGAAAACTCTGAATTCAAACCTGTTAAACTCCGCTTAAAAATTGACCTTGTGTCATATCCTGCTCGAGCGGAAGGGTTGGGTAAATATGGTTATAAGCATTCTCAGAACTTGGGAACGTGACCAATTACTAAAAGCAAGTGTATAAAACAAAGATATGATTATATGCAAGACTGTGTATATTTACTCAAACAATATATTTCCTGAGAAGGATACATAAAATTTACGATATATACATTTTTAGGAAAATAGCATGTCTTTTTAGAAAATAAAAAAGCAAGTGTTTATAATTAGTATATATGCTTCTTTGTAGAAATTAGCTTTTTCATGGAATTTATATCAGCTGATTATGATTACTCATTTACACTAACAGCAAATACACTTTGTTTATCAAGTTATACTACGAAAAAGAGAAACAGCAAGAGTCAGTATTTAGTTATATGATGCCAACAAAATGAATACACAAATACATAATTCGGAAACTGAAGATTTGCTGTTCAAGAAGTAGTAACAAAAATATTATTGCAGAATTCTTGTAGAATATTTTATATTAAATGAGACTTCACTGATACCTGAATAACTTTTGAAAAAAATGCACAGCTTATCCGGAAATCACGCAGTGTCAGACGAATATCGACAGTAAAGAGTCTTTTAGAATATAGGAGGATATACAGTGACACGCATAAGTGTTGGATACATGTTATTCTCCGTTATAACTCTTCACCATTTTGCCTGATATTTGGTAAGTAATATCTGGTAAAGTTGTTTTAGTTGTAAGTGGAAGGAAAATTAAAAACTCATGGTTGAATCCTTTTTTTATCAAAGTTTAGAATTACACAATGCAAAAGTATTGGGTACATGACATTTTTTCAAATTTACAATCAAAAATGTGTATTTTAAAAGACTTCATATATTGAAGATTTTGATAAAATAGGAATGTTATCTCTGACCAATCAGAGAAGCATACAATTTTTTACAAGATAGTGCTACTAATCATCTGACTCTGACTTGCATTTTGCAATTCAAGAATTAAAATGGCAAAAACTAAAGAATTTTACAGAGATATGCGATATAGGATCATTGAACGTCACAAAGGAGGACAAGGTTACACAAAAGATAGCAAAGAAATGAATTTAGCACTAAGTACAGTAGGAAATATCATCAGAAAGCATAAGTATGGCGACGGGACAGCAAACCAAGAAATGGAAAACCGAGAAAAATAAATGAGCGTACTTCAAGGTGGGTCAGCAGAAATGTGCAAATAAACCCCTTCATTACTCGATCTGAAATTAAAACTGATCTTGAGGGTGCTGGAATTAATGTAAATAAGAATACCATTCGCAGAACTCCATATCGTACAAGCTTTCATTTAAGATCGCCAAGAAAAGTGCCTTTACTGAAAACCAAACATGTCAAAGACCGATAAAACTTTGTCGAAACTTATGAAAAGAAAGGTAAGCAGTTTTAGGTAAAAGGTAATCAGGTCAGATGAAACGAAAGTTGAACTATTCGAAAGGAACAAAGTGACAAGTGTTTAGCGAAAAAATGGCACTGCCTTCAAGAAGCACAATACCATCCCCACTGTTAAGTTTGGAGGTAGTTCTGTTATGACATGGGAATGTTTTTCATCCAAGGGCTCTTGTGAGTTTCAAGTTATCCATGATAGAATGAATGGTAGTATGAACAGGGAAGTTCTAGAGAAGAAACTTCCGAAATCTGTGACTTCTTTGGGACATGGTCGGAATTTCGTGCTTCAACATGACAATGTACCCAAACATACCGCAAAACGTACAAAGGAATGGTTTGAAAATAATGGTATTAGTACTCTATATTGGGCAAGTCAGTCTCCTGACTTGAATCCAACTGAAAATTTGTGGAATAATTTGAAGCTTAAAGTTCATAAGCAGAATCCATAACATATCAACCAATTAGAGGAATTACGCCAGGAAGAATGAAGTAAAAGAACACTGGATCAGTGTGGAAACTTGTAGCCAACTGTAGAAAGCAACTGGAAGCTGTGAAACAAAACAGAGGCTACGCAAAAAATATTAAATTGATGTATCCAATACTTTTGCATAGGGTCATTTTAAACTTTGATAAGAAAAATGGATTAAACCATGAGTTTTTAATTTTCCTTCCACATAAAACTAAAACAAATTTACGAGATATTCCTGACCAAATAGCAGGCAAAATAGCTAGCAGAAATTAGAGATATAACTGAAAATAACATGTATCCAATACTAATGCGTGTCACTCTCTCTCTCTCTCTCTCTATATATATATATATATATATATATATATATATATGTATATATGTATATATATATATATGTTTATTTGTTTGTTTGGTTGGTTGGTTTTATAGCATATCAACCTTCGTTGTTTTTTTTAATGATGACAAATCTATTCTTATTCAAATAATCAATTCTATATCGAACAATTCATTTTAGCATGGATACATATTCTAATGGCTGCATACATTTCTATTTCTAGCTATTCAATTTATTCAAGCAGTTTTAATTCAACCAATTCACTTTAGTATAAGTATAGATTTTATTTACACACAGTTAAATGCCAAAACAGTTCTACATAAAACAATTCAGTTTAGCGTAAGTACAGTTTCAATGTCAAAAAGTGCTTCATTTCAAACAATTCAGTTTAGCATATTTACGCAGTTTAAATATAAGTACCGAGTTTAATTGACAATTGCATTTCTATTTAAAACTATTCAGTTCAATCAAAAAGTTCTTATTTAAACAAATAAGTTTAGCATAAGCACGCAGTTTAGTTCTATTTAACTCATTGACTGGCCAATAACAGGTGCTACCACTCTGGGACAGAGTGAATATGAGAGCGACTGCAATGAAGGGGCGCTCCTCATCCCCTAAGGCTCCAGCATAACAGGAGCCTCACCATCAGATTGTTTAGTGTCATATCCAGTACATTTGTTTGGGGTGGGTCTTTCTGCTCTGCAGAGGTCCAGTCAATGTATATTCTACTGCCCCAGCCACCTGAGATATAGATATATATATATATATATATATATATATATATATATATATATATATATATATATATATAAACGCTTAATGGCATATATATATAAATATTTATATTTATATATATACATATATATATATATATATATATATATATGTGTGTGTGTGTGTGTGTGTGTGTTATTAAGTGTTTGAAAGGTTTAAAAAGCATGAATTGCAATGACACAAAAATGTCAGAAAATGTATTGATTACTGTTTTCAACAAAACTAAACACGGCCTTACGTCAGCTGACTGGAATCCTCACTGACATATCAAGTAGCTGAAGAAAAAACATGTATTAGTCTTACGTAAAATGATAATCACATTGAACATGAATTAACGGTTAATATACTAATGCTGATGAGTATAAACATGGGACTAAATATAAAGTAACATGTAATTTTGGTTTATTACGGTGTCATAATGTTTCATAGGTTTCATTTTCTTCAATACACACTTAAAGTTATTTCGTTCATATACAACCACTTATGTAATAAGGACACGTTGCTGCTGATTAAGCCTCCAAACTTAAAAGAACATTAGCATTATATTAATATCATACAATAACAATTCCATAATGTATGAAGCAAATAAAATTGTTTAAAATAGGATTGTATTTGGTTTGCCTAATTATAAATGTTTAATTCATTTTATTTGTGAACTGGGTAAATACTTTATTATTTCGTTATCAGAAAACATTTTATTAACTCTGGCATTTTATTGAATTAATTTTGAGACATATTTTGAATATTATAATTATTAAGTAAACAGGCAGATAATGACGTTCTCAGAATATGACATTTCAGAATATTTCAAAAGTGGAGCGTACGCGTGGTTTGGTTTATGAAATACGAAGCGGAATATTTTGATGGGTAGTAATTTGGCATTGTCCTGGATATGCATACGTTAATGTTGGTTGGTTGGTTGGATGGATTTTATTGCATATCAACCTTTGTAGGTCATTCAACATCAAATTCTGTCTATATATACATACATATTCAACCAAAGATTTCAACTCGAATATTAAGGTTGGTAGAATTTTCTATTTGCAGAATTTCATTTGTTTGCACGAGATTAACCAGTTTTGAGTTGTCATATTTGTTGGTACAACTCTGTCTCTCTCAAGAAGGACAGAATGTTATCTATTTTGACGTTCTCGAACAGATCGGTTAAGTTATTTACATTGAAAAATCACTTTCTGATAACAGCGAAAGTTCTGCATTCTATAAGAATGTGTTTAACCCTGCAAGTTGTCTGGTAGGTTAAACACTGTGGTTGTGGTTAATACGTTAATGTTATAAATATTTGTATAAATTAGCCGACGTTGACAGGGGCGACACAAATATATATATATATATATACATATATATATATATATATATATATATATATATATATATGTGTGTGTGTGTGTGTGTGTGTGTGTGTGTGTGTGTGTATTTTGGCAGCATTTCTTCTATAAGACTAAGTTCGTTGAATATAATAGATATTTTCTGTCTTCATATTTTCTTGTTGATCCTTTCATATTGCCGTATTGATTTTATCGTATTCGGCGGGAATTGATTGATATTTTTTCCATAATTGTTAATTTCACCAAGTACTCTCTGCCCAAATTTGGGTCATCATCAGAGGAGGATGTATTACAAAACGCAACACACTGCGTCGACCCTGATGGTCTTCTTCTTACAGAGTAGTAATGTCCATAAAAGGTTACATCACTTTGGTAATACATCCACCCCTGATGATGGCCCGATGTCTGACAGAAAGTACTTGGAGAAATATATCAACCAATTCCAGGCGAATATGATAAAGTCAATACGGAAATATGAAAAGATCAACAAGAAAATATGTAGATGAAAATGTTTATTATATTCAACCAGATTATATATATATATATATATATATAGTCATCCACGGACAGATCTGTTTCGTTCTATCAGAACTCATCAGTGGGGCTAGACAGTATCCCCCCGTAGCTTGGATCGAAGCCCGGTTGACTGAAACACCAAGTCAAAGCTTCTAACCATTTAGCTACGGGGAGACATTAGCTGCGAAGTACATTTTTTAAAACGGTTATGAAACACAATTACTATTGTTTACATACATCCGTTCAAACGACCGCCGAGATCTCAATTCGGATACGAAGAGACTTGCAAAGGCGCTAATGGCAACACGATTACTTCTTTGCTAGAGAACTCAACCCTACGGGGGTAGGGGAGTTATCCACAGACAGATCTGTTTCGTTCTATCAGAACTCATCGGTGTTGCTAGACAGTATCTCCCCGTAGCTGGAATCGAAATATATATATATATATATATATATATATATATATATATATATATATATATATATATATATATATATATACTCTAAAATGTCAATAATGATTAATTTTTAAAAAACTTGTTTTATAACAATAAGTTCTATATGCATTTCAGAAAAGAAGATAGAATTAACGTTTCCTTTTATGACTGAGTATTTTATTCAATTGACAATATGTGAAACTTATTGTTATGAAATGAGAGTAAGACGATGAAATCATAAATACGTTGAATTTTATACCCACTTTCTAGCTAGCAGTTTCTAAGTTTTCATATACGTTTTCAACGCTAGTTTATTCTTGCGTTATTAATATATATATATATATATATATATATATATATATATATATATATATATATATATATATATATATATAAGGTTTTGTTCTTTTTTTTATTTAAGTTCAAGAAATAGCAAATGTAGTTTTATGTTTGCTCCAGGCTAGACTCTATGAATTTACCAAGGGAAGGTTTATCTGTGAGAAGTGCCATATCGTCAGCGTAGCGTTATATATATATATATATATATATATATATATATATATATATATATAGTTGTATATATATATATATATATATATATATATATATATATATATATATATATATATATATATGAGTGTGTGGGGGTGTATATGCATTTGTATCCATTGCCAGAAATCTAAACTTTAAAAATGCGAAAAAGAATGTTTGAATGACTGCTAAATACAAAGTCCACTTAACATGTCCAGACCCTGAAGTATTGTTTTTTTTTTTTAAATAATATGATAATTTATATTGTATTAACTCATCTTTCATCTTAGTCTTAAAAAGTAATCATTTCACTTAGGAGAGCTCAAAACTAATCTCACTGGTAGAAATTGACTGAGTATCCCACAGTGCACGTGAAAAACCAAGTTCCAGGGAACATCTTCGGAGGGACTTTTTCGGAGTCCTTTTGACGGAACCTTTCTCAGCATCCACATTGTCAGGACATCTCGCAGTCAGCATCCTGTCAAATCTGCGATTATCTGCCTTCTTGTTAAGATTGTTTACTGAACCTGTAGCTAAAAATGTGTACACCCACCGATGAATTTGGCTTTTCTCTGTTAAAATTCCTGCAAAATTGGGCTTGCATAGTTTTGAATGATTTTGTCCCCAAATAAGTAGTGACGCGAAATATTTTTCCTTTCGAGTTCAAAGTATTGGGATCAATGAGTAATAGTTGTTCTATATAATACTTTCAAATGTGATACAAAAACACAACATTATTAGTAGTAGAGTTATTAGCAGTCACAGGGGTCCTATGTACAGAGACACACCCTTTATATTTATCAAATATAAGTTGATTTGAAATGTTTACTAATCTATAACATTAATTGTCACAAGTGAATTCCATCCATAATTCTTTATATAAAAAAGAAGTCAGCTGTGTAAAGACATGATATAGCATCCGAATTTACTGATGTAGAGGTATGTAAATGTATATTTTGTATGATCAAGGTCGATATGTTCGAGATTCTTTATTTGAAATTGTAATGCCGTTTTCACTCTTCTTTTCTTTTTATGAGCTGGGGTGCATAGAAACAACTCTGTCTTCAGTAGAAGACAAAATATCTTTAATAGAAAGAAATAAAATAATGATGTTATATCATTTCATTAAAATCACAACGTACTCAAAACAGACTCTACTAATTCAAGTAATCTAATAGTAATCCCAGTATCAGTTATTAATCATTTTTATAAAAGGAAAACACCAGTGGGGTTCATGATGAAACTGCATCTCTGTTAATATGGATACAGCGATGGAGATGAGGTACCCCCCCCCAAAAAAAAAGAAAACAAAGAAAGAAAACAGCATGTATAATGTTGTGACTAAACATATGATAAAATGAAATAAAATCAAAACAACCTTTCCTGCACCTTCCGTCTGACCTTAAACGATTATAACAGTGCAACCTGTCGTGTTTACACTTAATGACCTGGTTTAAAATTTTGTTTCTCACGAAACATTATCCAACTACAAGTTGGAATAAGAAAAAGTCTACCGAGACAAGTTAAGGCTAATATTTGAGAAATCACGAAAAATCGACGTAAAGCAACAAAAATCACAATTTCTCCTGAAATACAGAAAGCAATAGAATCTCATTTTTGCGATACTAAATTCTTATTCATCTTCATGGAAGTTTTATAACAGGCAATTGTACAAGTATTTTTCTTTCACAGTATAAATGCCCGTTAAATTTTCATTTGTTATCTACTGTGGCAATATTTTTAAAGCATCAGAAACGTATCAATTGTGTGATATTTGTTTGCTGTCCTGGCATATTTTAATATTGAAAAGAAAAAAAAACGAAAATATTAAAAACAAGTTCGTTACGAAAAGTCTAAAAGATAGATTACACGTAATGGCATCTAAAATACAGCTGAACATTCTTAGAAACATTTGTAACGTCTTGATGTAGGAATGAAATAAAAAATTCATAAGTTCACGCTTTCACTCTAGGAGTACACATGATTAATTGTTTGATTCCAACGGCATTTCAACCCACCTAGAATTAATCTATACCTGTTTGATGAGGTATCGGGTCATTTTACTTTCATATTCACATATGATATCAAATATCAAACATGGGTAAAGCAAACCAAAGTAAACAAACTCCAAGAAAAGGGAACATAAATCCTTTTTAAAATCAAATCTGACCTGACAAGAATCATTTACACTGGAAACAGGAGTGAGTTCAAGTCCCATTGACTATCCATTGTGCCACACATGTTCTCTGACGACAGCAACAAGCTTGAAACATACTCGTACATAACACGTATGTAAGTAAAAGATAAATCTATTTAAAAAAATAAAACTCTTCGTGGACTATTTTATTTGAAATATATCCTTATTCTTTCTTTGGACCTACAACAACCATGTTTATATATATATATATATATATATATATATATATATATATATATATATATATATATATATATTATTTGAATATTGGAGAATAAAGAAATTCAATTAAGATTCACTGGACGAAAGAAATGAGCAATCAATAACAATATGTCTACATGATATGAATCTAATAAAATATTTCTATATGTTTATATGATATTTTATGAAAAGTAGTGGAAAGCACATTCTATCGATTTATCCCATGATTCAAATAAGATCTAAATTAGGTCTTTAAAAATAAACGAATTCCCTATCATTCTAATTAGTTACAAAATGTAATTTAAACAATCTACACAGAAAATGTTTCTTTACTCATTCATGATTTTGATCTTTTAAATTTTACGCTGCAAGTCAAATATTGTCGTCTTGGAAACATTGAAGTAGTGTTAAGAACAGTGGCTCAAACACCGATTAGTCAATAAATGCAAAAATATGGGTACAAAAATACGAGTACAAAAATTCTCGAGTTTTTTTTTTACAATAAATTTACATTTTCTTTTATGGAAATCTACTGATTTTCTATGAATGTTATGACGCTGCATAAATAATAATCCCAGAACAAGAGTTCGTTTTATGTGCATGTGACGTCGAGGGCAATCTGGCATTTGATCCTCCGCAAAATAAGTCCTCGTAAAGATTCTTATTTCGGGCATGTGGTAAACTGGCAAATAATGTGGGGGTTAATTTGGGGATAAACTGATCTCCGACGCTGTTAATGGGGTTTCCAATTCACTTTCACATACCCCAACAAGTCCTTCGTTTTCCTACCCACTTTGATAGCGAAAAAAACGGATTTCAAGGTTAGAAAATATTAACTGTTGTCAAATTCCCCAAATTCCCTTGTAATGTTTTAAGGTGAATAAGACATTTAGCGAGAATCAATGAAAGCGATACGAAGCTGAAATATATATGTTACCAAAAAGGAGTATTTCACTATAATTTTATTCAAACATCGCAATAAACCTAATAAGGGTAACTAAAATTCAATCTAATGATATATTAGCTTGAATATATAAACCAAAAACTAGGAATAGTATATTCCAGAAATATGCTCGTATACCCTTTAAAAATAAAAATAAAAATTGTTCTGTGACATCTGCAAGGGTACTATGTATAGGTCAAATATAATTGTTTGACCTGAAAGCTGTGTACTTATGCTAAACGGTGTTGTTTGAAATAGAACAGTTTGTAATTTTACTGTGTAAACAAATGACTTAGGGTTAATTGAATTGTTAGTTTTACATGGCAATACTTGGTACCGTTTAATATTAATGACGTGTTAATCTTAATTGTTTGAAATATAACTTTTTGAAGCAAATAGAATAATTTGTAAAAGAAATAAGGGAGATAATTTAATAGCCCGCAAAAAGAATGAGCCCTGGCTGGTTTAAAAATGTAATCAACAAAATGTGTTCATAAATCTTATATATAATATATCTGAATAAAAAGATTCGGTATTAAATATCCTACAATGGTTAATATGCCACAAACCAAACCAAACTGAATTAAATTGGCATAACTATCACTTCAGCTACAACTAAAAAGGCCAAGATTACTATATGATATACATAGACGTGGAAGATTAGAGAGGAAGCAGGCAAATCTTTCTTCATAAAATAGTTAGAAAAGCTAATTGAATGAAGGAGTTTATTGTGACTGCAGATTGTGTCCGAAAACAATTAACTATTCGATAATATACTGAAAACAATACATTGTTAAATATAAGAGTAAATTGATTTATAATTATAATAGATTTTTTCTATGTCATTTACCATCAGGTTGATTCCATAAATCATTTTCCTGTATTTAGACCGCTCAGATTTCCTAAATCAATTATATATATATATATATATATATATATATATATATATATATATATATATATATGCGTGTGTGCGTGTGCGGGTGCGTGTGTGTGTGCGAAATACGTGAACAAACATTATATATATATATATATATATATACGAGGATCATAAAATAAGTTTCCAGACGTATTTTGTATGGCCATTTTATTGATAGTTCACACATGAACCTATAGTCCCCTTCGAAGTAATCCCCACCGGTTGCAATGCACTTCTTGTAGCGTTCCAACAACTTCTGGAAGGCTCTACGGAAGTTCTCTTATGTGAGCGTGTCAATGACCTTCGTCAGAACCTCTTTCATCTTCTCAATTGTCTCATAACGACAGCCTCTAAGCTTAGAGAATAACCAAAAGTCACAGGGAGCAAGGTCTGGAATATAGGGACGATGAGAAACTGTCTTGATGCCCATCATGGTAAAATAGTCTGGATGGAGTTATGGACTGGTGCATTGTTCTGGTGAATGCCACTGACCCAATTTGAAGAGTGCTGACCTCTTCCGACGGAATCTCTTCTTGAACCCCCTTAAAACCTCAACTCTGGTGTATTGACTTCCTTACTCCTCCAACACCTCTCATCATCCCTAACAGACTCCCTGCCTTCCTTGAATCTCTTATGCCACTCAAAAACTGATGCTCGATTCGTGCAAGATGCTCCAAAAGCAGATTTAAGCATTCCATATGTTTCAATGGCATTTTTTCCAAGTTTAAGATAGAATTTTATTGCACATCGTTCTTCAAAAGAGTTCGCACGTCCAGATTGCATATTTGAAATTCACCATCAGTGACAATCAGGCTTTAGTAGGGTGTATTCCAATTGCTGTTGTAGCTGTTCATTTGAACCTGAAATCATAAAAGTTAGTCAGTCATCTCATATGATGTATACCAAAAATACGGAATTTCCAAGAGTCTACGACAATTTTATTGCCTGTACAAAAAGTATGGAAAGGCACCACACACAGAAACACACACACACACACAAACACACACACACACACACACACACACACATATATATATATATATATATATATATATATATATATATATATATATATATATATATACGTGTGTATCACGTGTATAAACATCACGTCACGTTTTTTCCCCTATATATTCTCCTGATAACGGTTTGATTCACGTAAAACATCAAGCCATTGATTTTAAGTGTATATACTTTGACTTACCAAGTCTAACTGAGGTGAAAATCTTCATAAACATTGTCTCCTTAAACCAATCAATATCTGATCATTTAGAAAGTGTCGATTTGATACGTTCTCATACTTCTTTCAACTGATGGTGATAATCTTCATTTCTCTAATCGATCCATACTCTTTTTTATAACATTTGCCCTCGTATTTGTATACTCGGAATGTTAATTTTTTTTAATAATTTTTTTTCATCATACAACGTGTGAAATCACGTGTGATGCCCTGTCCTCATCAGCCGCCGACCAAGGGTGATAACACAGTTTCGGTAGCTCAAGGCGGTACTGCCACTCCTGACGCTACCAAGCATGTTTTACCACTGGACAGAGTATTAAGAAATTATATATATATATATATATATATATATATATATATATATATATATATATATGCCAGATAAATTAAGAGCAGAGACTTCATTGGATGTTAATCTTCATCTTTGGTGTGCAGTTTCTAATTTAAAAAAAAAACAGAAAAAAAAAAACAATAACGCGTTTACTCCCGGTCGTTGATGTTATTGCGCGTTTACAGTAACTGTCTCTTATAAACACACAGGAATGTTGGTTCCGCGTGTATTTCCTTCATGCTGAAAACTTATTATACTGGATATTATACTGCAATTTCAAATTCTTGAACGCGATCTCAACAAATAAAGAATTGTAATGACAAGATTTAGTCATATGAAATAATAAAACAGAAATGGAAAATAAAACAATTTAATGTGTTCTTCAAGTACAAAATAAGCAACAAAATTGTACCAAATGAATGCAAAATTGATTCGACTGAGTGGGGAACGTGACCCACGGGAAATTATGAAGTGTGCTAAAATATGTCCAATCTTTATTGTTAAGAGCAATCGGACTATTGCCTTAATTTTTATTGTTATATCCACAAGTTTTCGGCGGATACATCCCTCGGTCTTTTTCTGGTGTTTCTTGTCGAACTCAGGTGCCTATACGGAACTTCGAATCGAACCCATTACATAATTTATGGGGTAGATTTTCCTAATTCTGTAAACAATTACAGGGAACAAGTTTTAAACTATTGTTAGAATTCCTTCTTTTTTTTTACCCGTAATCAGGATCAAAACTGCAACCCACGGAGGATTTCACGTAGAATTTCATTAACCAAATGCCTATATCCGTTATGACACATGGCCTGATGTTTTGGAGGATTATAAACCAAACGTTTTTATAAACAATAGAAATTAACCGGCCTATTGATATAATAGAGTGTTACCCAATGGTCCGGAAGACTGCACATCAATCCAAGGTCATGTCATCCCCAAAACTCAGAAAATGATACTTGATGCCACCTAATTTAACACAGTATGATAACGTACAGATCAAGAGTAAGTGGATCAATCCAGGCATAAGAGTAGTGCTCTCCCTGACACGCCAATGTTGTAGCTATTGAAAAGGGATTCCTTGAGTCATCCTCGACTCTGGTCGGCCATCAGCTATTATGAACGAAATTTTTTACTTAAGCTCAAAGAACAATTTTTTGTTAGCACCTGAATTCCATAAGAAGCATCAGACAAAGGCCAAAGGATGAATCGACCGAAATGTTGTGAATATTGCAATAAAGCTGAATAGAAACATCGGAATAATCTAACTGATAAAAATGTGGAAGCTTCGTCTCAAAAACTCATGTGTACAAAGCAAAACATGTCCTAGACAATTCTATGGGATTTTGAGATACAAACAGATTATGCCATTCTTGGCTAGAAGGCAATACCTAGTATTAATTAACAAGAAAAAATATTGTGGATTTTGCTGTTCCAGGGGTCCATATAGTATAATTGAAAGGAACAGAAACGAATAGCAAATACATCGACCTTGTCAGAAAGCTGAAAAAGCTTTGGAATATAAGTGTTGTAGTTCGTATTTTGGATAGTCAACAAATGATTAGTAAAGAGATTGGAGTAATATGAGATCAGTGGAAGGAACATCTAGTTTTAATGTATTAAAATAACTTGGAGATTTGTGGCGAATTACAGCCATCCGTACTTTGAAAAAAATCGCAATTTTTACTATTATTTTACTCATTTGAGAGTTGTTCACACTTGCATAACCTGATGTTTTTCCCCTGGAGTCTTAGTGACAGCAAGCTTCCTCAAGTCTACAGGACTCTTCTTAGTATTCAGGCCAATCTCAACCATTCAGTAGTTTTAATGGTCTCAGCTCGTCCTCTTATTCCCAAGCCCTCCCGTCTGTGTACTTTGGTGACTGTAACGAGCGTGCGGATTAAAATTGGTATCACCACCACTTTCGTGTTTTCCCATTGTTTTTTCAGTTCTCTTGCAAGGTCTGGGGACTTATCTGTCTTTTACATCCCTTCAATTTTAGCTTGTGGTCAGTTGAAACGGCAAAATCAACTGTTCGGCAGATTCTCTTTTCTTTCTATTTTTTTTTTTTTTTTTTTTTTGGTCTATCTCTAGGTCTGATCAGGTGGCCGATATTAGGTCATCGGCTTAAATTTCAAAATACCAGAGAATTTTGTTCATTTTCTAGAACGGATTCCGGCTTATGCATATACCATTTATTCGGATTGTCCTGTTTAAACTTCTTGCACTATTCCCTGTGAACCTCGTTCGCCACCCAGTCGTGTCTAGTCTTATATTTTATTTGCGCTTATTTTCTACATTCTCTTATGTGACTGAGCGTTTCATCCCTATCACCAGATAATCTTTTATTATTATTATTATTATTATTATTATTATTATTATAGTGTTAATGATGTAATAATCCAATATACGTTTTATTCTTTTGAGTGGGTTTAATTAAAGTGAATATTTTCAAATGCTATGGATGTCTATTTTATTTCATATAAAAAAAGCTTTTTTTCCATTTCGTACCAGTGTGCATACTTACTTGCAGTAGCACTGTGTGGGCACTGGATGTAGTCTAGAAGACTTGTTAGAAGTGTTTTATGATAGGTATGGGTGGTAAGAGAGAGTCAGGAAAGTCCATCCTCTAAGCGCGACTTGATGATGATAATGATGATATCACGTGCTTAAAAAATCTGAAAATTGTTAAACAAATTATAAAATTCAAATTATCTCAAATCATGAAAACAATTAAAATTAATTTTGATATTGAAAACAGACATTCTTTTTGGCAAAAATAGAGGTGACATTTAAGCCAACTATTTGTTCCGAAATCTGTTTTTTAAAATATAACATTTTAAAAATTTGGCAACGCTATTTATTATAATAATATAACATTACTAATCAAAGCAAAACTACTTAATTTTATTGCAACTAACACGTCAAGAATAGTTTATTAGCAACTAAGAATGTTTATTACTAATTACGATGCAGTAGTTATTTTCAATTTCACCACTAATTATTATACGAGATATGAAATGACGTGAACCATGAAATTTCTTGTAAAATGCTCATTATGTAACCATATAAAATACACAGAGCGACAAACATACATACAAATAGAAAACGTAAAAGCTTTCCTATTCTATTGCAAGTGTTTTTTTAGGTATGTATGATACAATTATAGATAAGATTTGATGGTATAAGATTTGTCGGCTTGCGTATATCAAATACGCGAGCGATATTATTATCTTTAAAAAATGCTTTTCCTCTAAACTTAACATACAAGGATTTTATCAATGTTTATGGAACACCATGAACTCTTGAAGCTCAGCTTACATTCACATTAGTCCTAAAATAAGTGCACCACTTACACACACACACACACACACACACATATATATATATTTATTTATTTATTTCCATCCTGTTTTGTGTTTCTGATGTAAACCAAAATCGCGAAGAAAAATATAACAGGACTTTTTCTGATTTTATGGACAGACACTGGGCGGGGAGAGAGGTGAAGAGTTATCTCCTCGTTTTTTTTCACTTCCGCTTTTTTATTTGTTTATCTATTTTATTTAATTATTTAATTTTACTGTCGGCTGGAATTATTGTAATTTAACTTTTTTATTTTTCTGCTATTTATTTTATTTCTTTTATTTTTTAGTTAAGTTCGATAATTAACTGTTTTAATGCTTTTTTTTTTTAATATAACATTTTTTGGTGAGGGAAATAGTAATACTTATATTAATTTCGAGTCTATTTCCTTAGTTACCTTTGTTTTTTGTCTTTTTTGTTGTGTACGTATATCAGATACGCCTTTTCCTTTTCTTTATTTTTATTTCATCTAATTTTAGTTCACTTACCTTATTTCTAAATTTACCCGAAAGAGAATATAATGGATAGAAAAACTTATATCGAAATTTCCTCCACGAAATGGAAAGTGAAATACGCAAATCACACATATTCTTTCTCCCACGAACATCTGGAACACCAAACAGCACTATCTAAGCAATTCTGGAGTTTGAAAAATATAGGGTTAACCCCTGAGATTCAAGGGTCTATATTGAAAAATATAAAATACTCCAAAATGTTTGCCGGTAGATGTAACCTGTACTTTGAAGAAAAGATACAAATAATGACTTATTCCGAGCCTGAAAAGTTATTAAATAAAAGATGTGAATTAATAGCAAGATGTTGGCATAAGACTAAATCTAAACTATAGACTAATTATCATGAATAAAAGTTGTCCCTAAAAAACATAGAAATAAATTGAGAAATAAGGTAAAAGAACTATATATATATATATATATATATATATGGGGATGGGTATTGAAACGAAGGTTTTGTCGAAAAATGCTGAAGTCACGGATAATATCCGCAAAGTGAAAAACATATAAAACATATAAACATGTTTGAAAAGTGTTGCATGACCGTCTTTATTAATAATTGCTTTTTCTCTTCTTAGGCTTAATTAGGTCAACGTGGATGCCATTTAAATTTCGGGTCGGGAAAGGACTCAAACACCGGGCTGGTAGCTGTCTTTCTAATACTGCTCCCGTGAGTTTCCTGCAATTGAACAAACGATGGCCCTGCTATTCTCTGAAAGTATGGCTTTCAAAATATATCGATCCATCGGTTAAAATGTGACCTTTTTCTAGAGACTTCACAAGTTTTCAAATATTGAATTATATGGATTGTTTCATCATAACCTATGCCCTCTGCTAACGCTATAGGTTAAGTTTTTTATATAATTAAATTTTTATTTATTTAGTGCAGACTTTTTGTCCTCATCTTGGTAGTTTTTTGTTGTTGTTGTTTCTTCTCACTATGTTTTGGCCAAATTTCACCTCTGACCTTCTTCAGGTGATTAACCGCGACCTCGGATAGGAATGCTAAGTCTTGTAACCGTATTCCCAGTAATTACTGCCTTCCATAGTTGTTGTCTATCGCACCACGTTTTTGACCAAGTAAACGTCTGGCCAGCTTGGGTAGGAATTGAAACCGCTATCTTCTGACAATGCTCATCTGGACCGTAGAGACTCAACGCCTTTATCCGCTGCGCTAAGACAGTAATTATTCATCTCAGAAGGATTCCCAATAAAGACAATTTATTATATAAGTATTAAAAAACATTTATCTTTTTTGACATCGGAAAAATTCTTAATATCTATTTCACTATCTATTGTTTAAAAACTATCTTACTTCTCACGTTTATCAATCATTTAATATCATTGTGCATAAACTATGCACATACAGATTCTCTTGGTGTAAAGGTTATCAAAAAATAGAACTAGTTTCCTGATTTTTTTTCTTGATTTAACTGTCGTAGATTATACACAAAATCTTTTATTTCATATGAGCATTATAACAATAAGATTTCTTTTCACCTTTAATGAAGTGAGTCAGTCGCACACTATCAATGTATTTATTCAGAAGAATTCCAGTTTAATTTTTATTTGTAAGTTTTGAGACTTACTGTCTTCATAACAGTATATATTAACACTTTACGATTGCATTGATGTGTGAATTTGCTCGTATTTATAAGTCTCTCTCTCTCTCTCTCTCTCTCTCTATCTCTCTCTCTCTCTCTCTTTCTCTCTCTCTATCTCTCTCTGCCTTCGTCAGCCCACGTTTTTGTATTATTATGTTCTGCAATTTCTCCACTGATACAAACTTCCCTAAATGCGTTATACAGTAACGAGATAAATTTGTTTTAAGTTACTTGATTGGGTGGTTGGCAAAGATGCAACGTAAAATACCAAAGAAAAATATTTTGCGTCAACATTTAAAAGACAAACTACTTTCTCAAGTGGATCGTATTTATTGTAATTATTTTTCAGTTCTAAAAGTCGATTCTTTTATGAATCTTTTACGAAGTTTAAAGTTGATAAAATGAAACATATCTGGTCAGTGATTTCTATTTATTTATTTTTTTTGGGGGTTGAGGATGATATGCTAATTTCAAAATGTTGTTCGGAGGAGAGGATAAGTCATCAAGACTATACCCTATGTCTATCTCTAATTTTTTAATTTAACTTTAACAATATCCCTTTGTATTTACTTGACAAACATTCTGCAATTGACATTCTATTATATAGCATTCCTCAGGGAACCTGTACTGAACTCTTCTTATATAAAAGTCTAATCCTGTTTTCTATCCTCCTCTATATCAGCTTTTATACTGATTCTTTCGAATCGGTTTATTGGATATCAGCATTTTTAGATTATTTAATGCCAAATCCTTTTTATACATATTTATTAAATGTATGATTTCTAAACACATTTCTAAATAAAATCCTAAACTAGCCCGAGCTCAGCCTTTAATTGGTTACTGTTATATCTATCAAATACCTTTAATTTTCTTTACTATTTGTTATCCGTTTACTCGCGATTAAACGTTTCCTAGTATTGTTGTTGACACACGATTAAATATTTCCAAAAATTGCTGTTGACACACGATTAAATATTTCCAATTATTGTTATTTAACACAAACAATTAAATCAAACATCAGTCGTATGCTTAAAACAGTTAAATGATCAAACAGTCCTCTTTCAAGCAATTCAACTTTTTATGTCAATAATGTTAAATTCTTGGGGAAGCACCGCCTATAACCGTTACGCCATGTGTCTTGCTGGACAATTTACAGTGATTTTTTTTGGATTTATAAACTTAATGCTCATACTTGAATAGAATTACTACTATAATGTATGATTTTAAAAAAATCTATGCTCATATTCAGATTATTTTTTCTCCCTCAACCCTTCTTAATTATCGGTTTCCATATTGTATTCAACTCTATACTTGGTCTACTAAGCAAGTCATTGTAACGCAACATATGTCTGATTCATTAAGGCATTTAATCTTCCAATGATCAGCCCAATCAATTATTTCAACTTTACCCTATGAGGGCAGATGGTTTCCCTTTTCCTTCCATATATGGTCCGCCATACCCAACTTTTCAATCTCACCTCGTACAACTGCCTTCCGATCTTCTTCTAGCCTTACTTTTAGTAGGTGACCTATATTTTACCACAACTGCAAGGGATAGAGTAAACACAGTTCTTGGTCATGTTGAATTCCGTTGGTGTCTTGACGCGGAAGAGATGCCTCCGGAGAGTTGAACCACTTGTGAATACTGTCCTGATGTCATATGGACAACATAACTTTTGGATCCTTTCGACTAGTCCTTTGACATAGGGCAGACATACCGAGGTGAGTTTTCGGGTATTGTCCTGTATCCCCCTATCTAGGTTTCTTGGAGCCGATATTATGCGCTCTGGGTAATTAAGCAATTAAGTTTAAAATAAGCCATTTTTGCACTTAGATTAATATTATAAAACTCAGTTTAAAAGTCAGGCAGTTTTACTCGGCCCATAGATAGGACCCTATCAGGTGTTCCCACTCCATACCAGAGTGGCACTAGAAGCAATGAAGGTATACTCTGCATTCCCCAACTTTCTAGTATTACTGGAGCTACATTATCAGATTATCATCATATTAGGATATGTGGTGGGGAAGTCTTACCCCTCTACAGAAATACAGTCAGTGTATTCTATAGCTCCAGCCGACTGGACCATGAAATGAATGGAAAATAACTTCGTGTCACATTTTTAGACATCATTTAGAGAGACTGTATTAAAGAAATTTTTGATCACGACACTAACTATAAATTCAACCCTGTTAAAAATATTTTCTTATTAAACCAAATATTAAAAATCTTTTAAGAATAGTTATCAGATTTTTTATTCATTGATAAAATTTATGAAAACTAATTTTTAAAAATCCTTTTTTTAATTTGTCAAGAAAATTTTAATATAGTTTAATTCTTTTAAAATCAACTGATTTTAGCGGGTAATTTTTTTGAAAATTCATAGGAACACATTTAAAGGATTATGCACGCAGTCAGTTTTTGAAAGGCTATTAAAAGATTGACAGGTTTGACATTTGTTATGAATAATGATCAAATAAAATATTTCCCATTGAAATATTGAAGTTCACACACTATAATTCAATATGCACTTTTGAAAAACATGTCACGATAGGAAAAATGTTATATCTGACACAAGCTCAATTTTACTAACAATTTTACTGACATTAATATTGAATTATATGTTAAATCACAAATAATTTCTCCCTATTGCCAAGAGCCTTAAAATAATCCTGAATGTGTCACAAGTAAAACATTGTATAAATGGAAAATAGACCACTTGATCCTGTGGGCCCTACGTACGCCAGAATAAAGAAAGGAAATAAGCATTTTTTTTTATCTTGAAAAAACTATCTAACAAATATACACAGTTGAAGTAAAAAACTATGTCGGTGAAAGCAGTTTTTTCTCTGTGAAATCACTGAATTTTTGAAATGTTTATGGCAATTTATCGCCTATACTTTAACGCAACTTAATAGATGGTTTTATTTACGTGTTTAACGTCGTATCAACTCCTTATCGGTTATGTGATTCCAGAATTTGATTCATTCGTTAATGTTCTCTTGCATTTACTTGATTTATTTAACTCTCTTATTTTCAACAATCATTTATTTACACAAATACAATATCAGTTATATGTTTCAAGAAAAAATTGACATACGGTTTTATTTTTTCAAATATTCCTATCGAATATTAATGTTGTATACATGATTAAAGAAATTATTCCCATAAAATAATAAGCATTTGTTCGCACAGAGACCATTGGGAAATGTGCAGGAAATTGAAATTTGACCACACCAACAAATGGTATATGCACAACCCAGCACCTGTCCAAGAAAATGACACACATAAACTCTTATGGGACTTTGACACACACAGATCACCTAATATCGGCCAGAAAAGAGATCTAATAATATTCAACAAAAAACAAAAATAGAATTTACAAAATTATCGACTTTGCTGTCCCAGCCGACAACAGAATAAAACTGAAAAAAGGTGAAAAGAAGGATAAGTGCCTCGACCTTGCTAGAAAATTAAAAAAACTATAGAACATGAGGGTGACGATTGTACCAATTGAGATTGGTGCATTTGGCACAGTAACTAAAGGATTATTAAAGTGACTGGAGGACTTGGAAGTTGGTGGACGAGTGGAGACCATCGATACTATTCCACTATTAAGAACGGCCAGAATACTGAGATGAGCCCTGGAGACTTGAGGAGACTTGCTGTCACTCAAACTCCAGTGAAAGACCATGAGCAAACGCTAATGGGGAAAACTCAAATTGTTATATATTGAACCTCGACCGAGCTTTCAATCAAGAGATGCACCTGTGTAAATAAGGGGAAGCACAGCAGAAGCAGGTGGATGTAAGACAATAATATAACCAGGTACCCGGAACGGTTCGAGTTAGTTGGAGACAAGATGCCGAAGTGAGAGCCAGCGGCAGACAGAGGGCTTTCGGCTCTCAGTGATCCATCGTTTAGCAACCCCAGCCAAGATGAGGAAGGACTTCTGCGATGGTAAGAAAAAATATGGGTCAATATAGCACTGTCCCCGTCTCCAGCTCATTTCTCACACACAACAAACATCACCCTTTCGAAAATAAAGTGTGAGAGATTATATTTTATAAAGAAGTGTATTCGTTCGTTTATTGAAGTCGACATTAAGTTTGCTTATGTTCCGCATATATTTGTATATGCATAGGTGAGTATACAACAAAATAAGTAAATAATAATAATAATAACAATAATAATAATAATAGAACTTGGCATAGGAAAATGAGCCATGCTAGTAATTAAAAGCAGCAAACGACAACTGATGGACGGAATGGAACAAATAAATCAAGACAAGATTAGAACGCTCTGAGAAAAGGAAACCTACAAATACGTGGGTATCTTGGAGGCTGGCACCATCGACAAGTGGAGAAGAAAGAAAAAGAAAGCTGCTCGAGTCAAAACTAAAAAATGACACACACAAACTCCTATGGAACTTTGACATAAAAACGAATCAACTAATCTCGGCTGGAACACCAGACCTCATAGTAATCAACAAAAAAATAGAACTTGCGAAATTGTGGTATTTGCTGTCCCGGAAGACCACAGAATAAAATTGAAAGAAAGCGAAAAGAAGATTAAGTATCACGATTTTGCTAGGGAATTAAAAAAACCCAAAAACTATGAAACATGAAGGTGACAATTATACCAGTAATGATTGGTGCTTTTGGTACAGTAATCAAAAGAGTGTTAAAGTGAGTTGGAGGTTGGAGGACGGGTGGGGACCATCCAAACTACAGCATTATTGAGAATGACTTGTATACTGAGTAGAATTCTGGAGACTTGAGGAGACTTAATGTCCCTCAAACTTCATCAAAAGGCCATGAGATAACGCTGATGTGAAAATCTCTCAAAGAGTTAATAATAATAATAATAATAATAATAATAATAATAATAATAATATAGATAAAGTAGATTCGGAAGGTAAAGCTCCCCTGTAATTTTTATCTATCTTTGTTAGTATGCTAGATCTTACTTGTTTGTAAATATTTCCTAAATATCTGCAGTTCTTTTGAATCCAAAGTGATATTTAATGCTTCCATTTTTAATCTTAGATTTTATTTATGCATAGTGGGTCGAAATAAAGGACAAAAAAGTTTTTAAAATGAAGTTTAAAAGTAATAGAAGCAGGTTTCTCTTCCCGTTTTCAAGCCACATGACTAGAACTCTTTTGGCAAAAAAAACTCTGGAAATATTCAGTCACTAAGAAGATAAGAGAAATTATTGAAATAGAAACGAAAGGTAAAACTAATTCTTATCTATCTTCGCTGTCATGCTAATGTTTTTATTTTTAATATTTTTATTTACAAATATCTGCCGTACAGTCGAAGTAATATTTTTGCTTTCCAGTTCAATTTTATCTAACTCTCTCTCTCTCTCTCTCTCTCTCTCTCTCTCACACACACATACACACATATATATATATATATATATGCGCGCGCGTGTGTGTGTGTGTGTTGTTGTTGTTGTTATTGGGGGATAAAAGAGGAAAAAAGAAATGATGCAAAATGAACAAACATTTTAGTAGTAGCAGTATTCTTCTCCATCTCAAGGTCACATGATGAGAACTCTTGAGAGCAAACTCATGAAAAAAAATATCTCACAGACTGGGATGGTGAAAATGATTTAACACACTTTAAACGATAAGCAAAGATCGAGTGTTTGTGAATACCACAATATTGCTCGAGTTTAAACAACTAAACCTTCCTATCAGTTATAAGATAATCTAAGTACCATGTGGCATTTTAAGTAACGACGTCATCAAACGAACTGGCTTAGAAAAAAGTGACTGGTGAACCTTACTAATCTAAAACTTAGTAAATGTAAAACCAGAGTATTTAGTTTGCTTTTTTGAGCCCTTAAGATACCTGGTGACATCTGTGTTAGAAGTAAAGATAATTAATAAACCGTCAGTCTTTTATTGCAACAAAATACTTCCCATAAAAAAATGTTAAATCTATACCGACTTCAACTCGGGACCCAGATAACAAGTCTGGATGACATGACCCGCAGGTGCTCCCTCAATATCCAACATGGGGGATCCTGTCGACATTCTGCCAATGTAGACTGTTCTAATAAAAGGCGCACAAAGAATGACTAAAGCTACTCCTAAACTCATAGATACTGACGGAAAAAATGGACTAGAGAAGGTAACGAAAATAGACTTCACTGTTATTTAAACAGCAATCCTACACAAAGAGGGGAGAGAAAAACACTTGTAGAGATTTTGGAAGGATCTGATAAAAGTAATATTACATACCAAAGATTTGCTGACCAAGCTTGAAAGATTTTTTTAGTTGGATTTCTAATCTTGGGAAACTAGAAATATCTTTTAAAATAAAAAGGGAAGAATATCAACAAGATCACCCTAACCGAATTTAAAAGCAAAATACTGAAAACGGAAACATCACTCACCTCAGCACCACAAAAGTAATGTTAACGCAAAAAGAAAAGAAAAATATTGAATTAATAAAGAAAATCATTGCTTACATGAAGACTACATTACCATCCCTCAGGAAATAAGTTTTGAAAAAGCCAAGGCTGAAACCGAAATAGTAAACAAATTATTACCAAATATCCCACTGGTCAACATGGCTGAATTACACGAAATAATTTACGCGGAAGCAAAATTAATCAGTGATAAAAACGGCGTTCCCTAAAGAACCCAAACAGAGATACAATGCCAGGATGTGAAATTAGGGAACAAGGACACGTAAAGAAAGAGCCACAATAAACAAAATTGCAAAGAAGGAAAAACCCGTGTTAATAAGTTGGGAAAAATGACAAAAAAATGCAGTCAAGCCGGATAATGCAACTTGGAAACACAACAAGACATTGCAAGAATAAACGAATGTGTCAGGTAGGAAAAATACAAGAATATGTTGAGATGGAAATACCCCCCACCCGACAAAAAAACCCAGCGGACAAGTCTAATAATGTAATCTGAAGAGATAAATCAAATATATTGGTAAAAGAAGGGAGATTTAAAAAAAACAGGTAGAGTCAAACAATACAAACAAAACAGAACATTTGAAAATACTGAAAATATTCTAGAAATAATTAGGTAGAGGATGCACGTGTTATATTTTGACCTTCGACCCGGCCCAAAAATACTATTCCAAGGTGATACACCGGAAGGAAGTGACACTTTCCAATGGCCAGTAATCGAAAGAGATCGCGTGGGCGGATTAAGGCTTATGATATGGGACAAGGTGAAGGTCCCATTGTGCCACTACAGTGATGCACCGGAAGAGAGTAACCTCTGAACTGCATGGTAGTTATTTCCGCTTGATGACGATTAAACATTCGATTTCAAGGATCCAGTGGGCGATCGTGTGGGCGTTGAATTATTATATAATTGAGTTGAGTTGGGTGCCAAAGCAGTTGCCAGTAGAATTACAGACACCTAGAGACCAGATGTGGTAGGGAAAGCCACACCCGACCGAGGGGGCCCTCGGAAAACGCCCGATGGAGTAGACCCCAGCATTAGGAGAACAAGAACGACACAACGTGACAGTCATAGCAGTGGGGTCAAAATATGAAGTTTATGTTCGGTCACCAGCACCCTCTCACATGCTTACCTTGAACAACCCTTTCGAACCCTTGCAATAAAGTGAGAGGTAAATATATTTGTAAAGAAGTCTTCCTGCTTCCTTTCTTCATGCGTCTTTCAGTGTGCGTCTGTCTTTACTATTATTGAGTCGTTATGATACGGCAAATGAGTATACAACACAGTGGAAAAACTCAACAACCAGATGGAAAGGAAGCAAAACGATTTTGGAGAGAAATATGGAAAACCAAACAACATAAAAGAAAGACCGAATAGATATACAAATGAAAAATGAATTACAAGCCCTTAAAGAAGGCCTGAGGAAGACTTGCTATTACTCGAAATTCAGTGTATGACCATCAGCTCATCCTGGTGTGAGAAGCTCATAAAAATAATAATGTTAAACTATTATAACAATTACACCTTCAAGTACATTTTGAAATACTCATAAGTTACAGACAGTTATGCAGCATAAAATACTATCAATACAAATATTTTTCAGAAAATGTTTTTGACCCGTAGACAGGAGCAAAACAGACACTATCTTTTCTACACTCCTCTGAGCTCTATCATTAGAACCTCACCACTGGATACTGTTTAGAATCGTATTCACAACACCTTTTAGGAGGTAAGAGTTACAATTCTACAGTCTATACAGTGGGGATAATCTAAACCTCACAGAGATTGTGGCCAAGATATTTGATAACCCAAAATACTTATTCATGTCAAATGTTTTTCAGATGTTAGCGAATCATGAAACATGACAATATATAATGCCATACAACACATATTATACGTGAATGATTTTGGGGAGAATTTGTTGTCCTAGCTATCGAATTCCACAAGTCTCTCTAAATTATAACTTCTTTGATATGATTGGAAAGCAAGTTCGCTCAGTAAAAACTCCATTTAGCTGTTGTTAAAGAGGCTGATGTTCATATTATACCACCAGAACCGATAGAATAACACAACAAAAATTGTAGACCTCCACAGCTGATCAAATAAAACAAGTTTACTTTGCAAAAGCAGAGAAAGAAGCTTATTAAGAGGTTACTATTAGATTTTGGCAGATTAATTCATGTTGGTGCTAACTGAGAATAGTGTTTTATATTTGGAGATAGTTGAGAGAGAGAGAGAGAGAGATAGATATAGAGAGAGAGAGAGAGAGAGAGAAATAGACTTGCAGTAGATGGATAAAGAAAACGTGAGATAGATAGATTAATATATATATATATATATATATATATAAATAGATAGATAAAGAAAAAAATAGATTGATAGTCAGATCGATTGGAATTCAATATATTTTCGTCCATTGAATAATTTGCCGCTATCACAATTCATTCATATGGTGAGTTGATTTATAATCGCATCTTTTATGTAAATGACTTAACTTTACCGACACATGTAGAATATGGCAGTGTAATTTAATTTTCATTCCTTCTCCGGGGAATGATTGGTTAAATATATTTTATAGTTATATCATTCTGTCACGGTCCATATTTAATCCTCAAGGTACATATACGTTTACACACACGTACATACGTACACACACTCACGTTGAGCAGGAAATTTTTATCCGATTATTTTGGTAAGTATTTGTACATTGTAGGTTTGATACCTGGGAAAGTGCTTTGCAAATCCGGTAGGTACACGGATAAACATAAAAAAATGTTTTAAATATCCTGTATATGATGGTTGGTCGACGTTATTTATATCCATCAGTGAAATACATACATTGGCAATAGAAAAAACCGTTAGAAATAATTGTTTATATATATATGTATATATATATATATATATATATATATATATATATATAATTTAGAAAAAACACAAACCGGTCACATTAAGATTATACATTTATTTCCATCCTGTTATGTGTTTTTGATAAAATCGAAATACACGAAAAAAAATTAACAGAACTTTTTCAGAATTTATAAATAAAAAAAAAATCAATAATTATAATAAAGAGTTAATTAAGGAATTTCAAAACCGAACAGATAATAATAATAACAATAATAATAATAATAATAGTAAACAAAACAAATGTAATTGTAAAACTCGAAATGGTTGTCCTATGAATGGATTGTGTAACTTAAATAATGTAGTATATCAAGGAATTATTTACCCAAAAGAGAATATAAATGATAGAAAAACTTATATTGGAATTTCCTCCACGAAATGGAAAATTAGATACGCCAATCACAAATATTCTTTCTCCCATGAACATCTGAAATATCAAATTCTCTATCTAAGCATTTTTGGAGTTTGAAAAATAAAGCTTTAATCCCTAAGATCCAATGGTCCGTATTAAAAAGATCAAATACTCCAAAATGTTTCGATAGTAGAAGTAATCTGTGTTTAGAAGAAAAGATACAGATATTGCTTTACCCAGAGCCTGAAAAATTATTAAATAAGAGATATCAATTAATAGCTTGGTGTAGACATAGAGATAAATTTAAACTATAGAAAAATTAACATGAATAATATTTAAAAAAAAAACCTTGGAGTGAATTGAGAATTAATGTAAATGAATAAGAATAAAAATAAAACAAAATAAAAGATAAAAAATGTGAAAAAAAACATATAATATGTACGTACTAATCATTAAAAGAAAACCGGAAATATTTTGGAAGCTCACGAAAATTTGCAGTTTTTTTTTAATTAAAAAAAAATGGCATATTGCAACTTCGATTTTCCATCTAATTTTTTTATTACTGAACATTGGTTACAAATAGAATAGACACTGCAGAAACACTATTTTTTTTGTCTGTCCTTTCGTGTTTGCATACAAATTGCTTGCAATTAGTTTATTGCTTCCCGTGAAACAATTTCAATGAGTTAATCTGTTTATTTGAAAACAAAATCAAAAACAAATAGACACTTATGTACTGCTTTGACCACCATCAAAATATCGACTATATAAACGTTTCTAGGATAAACAAACTTGTTGATATATGTAAGCACGTGAATTACGTTTGTACTCACTCAGAGGGAAGGGTATGATCAAGTAAAACACTTAAGACAGACATTCATTAATCAAAATAGCACATATGTACTTAAACGTTCTTACTGTTCAATAGAATTAGATGTGTCATAAAGTATTATTTTCTATTTAATGATATCTGTTTCGTATACAAGTCGCCATTTTTATCACAGACGTACAACAAAATAATTTTCAGACTTCCTTAAATGTATATATAATTCACTAACATTTTCACTTTTTCTAATGGAACCAAATTCATTCGTCTAAAAAAAGGTTACAATTATTTGCTTTTGTTAAGGTCGTGCATCATTTTTATATATTCAATTTTATAATGTCTTCCTTCTATGAATCTATTTTTTCATGAGGACTTATTAAGCTTGTTTATACTATTCAGCTTCATTTTGAGTTGAAAGTCATGATAAAGAAACAAGAAAAGAAAACATCATCCTTTCCACAAAAATACTTCACTGTCCTTATTCAAACATATGGAAGCTAAGAATACTTTTAATCAGATAATCGGGTATTTTATAATACTTATATATATTTTTATTTATCACAAGAACTCTGTTACCATAAAAAAAGTAAATTATTTTTTACGTATGCATCGGGAATAATTTCCGTAAATATGGCTGCATTATCGATATATATTTAAACTAGACTGTAATATTTGGGCTCTCTTTCTAGGTTCAAACTATCGCTTCTAAACACTTTTATCTTGGATCAAATTGTACTATCTGTAGATTCAATATTTATAGATACGAAATCAACAAAATTAAATGAGGCCTGAGAACAGATGCATTCACGAATAAATGGAAATACACTGTAGTATCTGCGTATATATATATATATATATATATATATATATATATATATATATATGGAAGAAAATAATGGATAGTAATCCGACAATTTGTGAAGAAAAATTGACAACAAATAATCCATATATATATATATATATATATATATATATATATATATATATATATATATATATATATATACTGACCTTGTGAGTAGAGTGTTCGCCAATGGATCGGAAAACAGAGGTTCAATCACGCATCGACTCATACCAAAGACTGAAAAACTGCCCCCTCGCTTAACAGTCAACATCATAAGGTAAAGTTAAAGTAGTACGATCTAAGAAAAGTTATATATATATCTTATATAACATTTCAACTCGAATTGTTATTTGATTAATCTTGTATAACAAATGCTAAATGAGAGTACGTTGCTCAGAAATGTTTAAATTCATTCAATTGTTAGTATGCAGGGTTTTTTTTTATTACTAGTAAAGGAAATATGTATTCAAATAATACTTTTTTTTACCTGGGTTTGATCCAAGACTTGTCAATTTTTTTTATATCTAAGTATACTCACGTAGTGCACTTTCCATGGTGTAAGGGGCAGTAAACTAAATCAATAAACCATTGTTACTGAGTTCAATTATCAAGGGCTGCACCAAACTTCTGCCTTTGTGCAATGATTATGCTAAATTTCCGAAGTAACACTGTATAGTTAATTGAATTTCCATGACCAGAAAATTCGCCGAACGCCTACGCACGACATACGGGCATACTGGACAGCGGTTTCGACCTTATTAGGTCTCATCAGCAGTGCATACCATAATCTCCACCACTGGAGATAAACCAGCGTCCACAGATTGCTGTGCCGAAACTCTACAACAGAGCCACCAGTTTATATCACACACTAGTGACGCCAAATCAACTAGTCATGGTAATGGCGCGGCCAAATAACCTAAATGTGTCTTGCAAGTTACATCCGTACTCTTTCCAGAGGACACGGTCACCCCCAGGGCCATATCTTCCCAAGAAGCTTAGAAAAAAAAAGTTTCGGCACTGCAATCTGTGGTCACTGGTTCTATCACTAGTGATGGAGATTACGGTATAAACTGCTGATGAGACCTAATAAGGTCGAAAATGCTGTCCAGTGTTCCCGTATGTCGTGCTTATGTATTCGGCGGACTTTCTGGTCATGGTAATTCAATTCACAATATTAATTCCTCTACTTAAAAAAAAAATGTAACTCTGTATTCTCGTTTATACGTCATTCCTAGTACAATTGTTATCATCGTAAGAAGTTTGCATATCATCTAGCGCTCAACAAAGATATGCATGTAACTTTTCTTCCTCCGACCATGTGAAAAATAGTTGCAAAGACAGCTCTTTAATCTCGATATAGCAACAAGTCTAAGAGGAGGAAAAATCTAAATTCAAACCAGCTAAAATCTGCTTTAAAAAAACCTTGTTTCGAATCCTGTTTGCGTGATGAGCGGGGGTGAGTGAATTAATGCTCAGGAATAAATCAATCTTCTTCATAGGTATATACTGATTATAAATTGATATTCTCAGGCGAAGGAATTAACATTTGCCACCCGTGTAATGCAAAGCTCTTCTAACAACTTGAGTCTGGCGGGTTTTGCTCCAGTCTGAAGGGTCCTGCGTGTCAAGTCACGCTGAAGAGTTGTGATACGGCAAAACCGTCTGTCTGTGGATGACATGGAACAACAAACTACGAGACCTGTTTGAGATAGACCTATTTAAATTAACTATGAAAATTGATTTTGTTTTTTTGTTATGGTCGTGATCGGTAACAAAGAAAAAACCGGAATTGGCCGAAATGGGGAGGAAACTCTTCACCCCTCTTCATACTGTTCCCTCTTGTGCACATTCTGGCTGTATTCATTATATCCATGAGGATCTGAAGAAGTCCTCTTAAATTTTGAGTTATTGATTTATATCAATACTCATAGGAGGTTGGAAATAAATTTATTATCCTAAAGTGACAGGGTTTTGTTTTTCTCAAAGGTATATATATATATATATATATATATATGATTTAGACATGATTAATTTATCATATTTGCCCAACACCTCCGCTCAGGCAGGATATGACACAAGGTCAATTTTAAGCGGACTTTAACGGATTTGAATTCAGAGTTCTCCTAGACTAGTTGCCTCTCCAAGGCTGAATAACCTATTCTGCCCTACTATTTACCCATAGCTGGAGTGAGAATAGTTAGATTCATACCTTTCCCAAGGGTATTGTTGCTATCTGAAATGCAGTCAGTCTCGTCCAGGATTTGAACTCGAGTTGCCGTGTCCATTTCCTACGACGATAAAGATTACTCCACGGGCACTTCCCATGATTAATTTATGTTTTCCCTTTATTCTAGTCAAGGGTCGTCTCGATCATTACCACTAAATCGGAATTTCAGCTTTATAACTTTAATACACATTGATAGTTGACCCTCAATTTTGGGCCAAAGGTCTTCAAGATCATAATCATGCACAATCTAATACAGAATTGCAAAAATGGAACTGGCCAATACTGTATCATAGTGAATATATTTAAAGATAGTTTAATATACTTGCGAAGAAAACAGTGCTGATTAAATATTTGGTGACATTAACTATTGGGAATTCTGTGTAAGTGCATACAACTATATATAATTTTTTTTTTAGTTTGAGTTTTTGAGTTCGTATGTGTGTGTGTGTGTGTGTGTATCGTTGAGTAATATATCACTCGTGTTCACGTGTAAAGTTTGAAATTCCTGATACGAACACTGCGTGTATACGGGTGCTTGGAAATTGTGGAGGGCTGGGTGATAAGATGATTAGTTTTTAAAAGAAGAGAAATGTTCGGTTCGGTAGCAATGTTGGAGTCTTTAATGACGATTCTATCATTCTCACGTTCCCACCCTGCACATAACTACGCCCAGCCCTGAAGCAGTGACATTATATCCACAAGACAGCAATTATCGAAGTTTGAATAGAGGTAGTAAAAAAAATGATAATTAATTTGGAGCGGATGAACAACAAAATGCCACGAAGTGGAAAGAAAATTAAAAGAAACGAAGATAATAATAATAATAATAATAATAATAATAATAATAATAATAATAATAATAATAATGATAATAACGACGGCAACGACAATAATAATAATAATAATAATAATAATAATAACGACGGCAACGACAATAATAATAATAATAATAATAATAATAATAATAATGATAATAATAATATATTCAAGGGTACATTCAAGCAACAAGCAAGAGAAATTGTACATGAAATAATCAAGACACACTTGTTTGGTTAACATTTGGAAAGAGAAAATGAATCACTGAAAAAAAAATCCAGAAGCAGGTTGAATAATAAAGCGATGATGAGATTAAAAGATCTTACCAAAATACGGAATTTCTACACAGATATCATCTCAATGTTATGTTATTCCATCGATATGGACAGTGACTAAGAAAATCGGGCAGCCTATTTAAGGGTTTAGAGTGACCGCAATCAGCAGTCTTGTAATATAGAGTCAAACCCCGGTAACATGGAATTTTACACTTTGACTGAAGTTTGTTAAGGAGGTCTTCTACAAAATTACAAACCATCACATAAAAAATATAATGACTTACCGATAATAAATAAACTTTTATAAAAAAAATATCTCATGGACAAGATAGTTTAAATTTCAAGAAAAAAAATTAATAAAATAGAAAATTGTACAGTATTTAACAAAGTTTTATCAGTTTTCTCGCGTAACGTGAAACCTATGATTGAGCCACAAAAACATCTCTCAAGGGATACTATCTACTTAGCAGAGTATAATATATGTGTAGGGCTACGTAAAAATAAATTTAAATATAAAAAAAAAACGAGCCTGTGTATTTAACAATGATAAATCCACGCATATATTTCTTTATTCAAAAATTGTAACTTAAATGATCTTATAAAAATTAAATCATATCATATTTAACTTAGATATAAGTTTACAACCAGTGACGGAGTGTTATTTATTTATTTACTTATTTATTTATGTATCTATTTATTTATTAATTTGTTTGTTTATTTGTATTTTAACATTATGTAAACAGAAGTATTGAGACATTGTACAGAGCTAACGACTTTTTCTTTTGATCCTTTAAATTTCCACAGGATTTATTTCGTAACAGTTATATACATGTCTTTACAGCACATTGAATTATGAATAAGATAAGCCAAATATATCTATTTTATTTCAATTGAATTGGAATAATTATTTTTAATTTCATCTCATTCAATTTTATTGATTTAATCTTATTTCATATGTTCATTTGTATTGAGTTTGGTAAATATTTTTTTTTTTATATTTTAAGATAAATTATCGATGTCCGTATATGTTTTGATATAACTATTTTTCCTTTTACTTGTCATTGACGTTTTTTTTTAACTTACGATAAACTGTAATAGATGTGTCACAAATTCGAATGTTCATTACAACCGACTTTGTTTTTTTTAATATAAGAATATTTAATAGCAATAATAGTGGGGTTGATAAAAGTTATAATAATGATAATTATCATTATTATTATTATAATTTTCCGTGCTTAATACTTTATGGTTTACGGGTGTTTTCTGTTGCTAAGGGGAAGAGAAAAAGTACCTGGGTTGGATAATTAACGGTAATAAGTGGAGGGTGACTTTAGAATCGAATATTCTCTAATATCCCTTGACCTCTTCTTATAAAAAAAAAGTTGGAGTCGCATAGAATAAGACACCTGGCAAAGAAAACTGATAAACGAATCTTTACCGTGTGTTTTTTTCAAGAAGAAAATCCGGTTTGTTAAACTTGCCTTTATTTTTAAATCTATAAGATAGTTCCTTGCCCGTGAAATCTTCTGGTAAACGTTTGTGATTTAAAAAAAAAAAAATTTAACTAAACTATTTCAAAAGTACTATTTGGATTTGTTTAATTTTTCCGAGCTAAATTCCATATGGTTAACGCGTGTTTTTTTTTTTTTTTCAGATAGATGAAAATTTAATGTATCTGAAAGCGTTAAGAACAATTGCCGTCGTCAATTAAACTGAATAGGTATGTAAGGAGCCGACTCTTTAATCCGAAAGGACCATGCTTAATGGAAATGAAGTCAGTAAATGAGGGCAGTAAATATTAAACCCGGAGAGGCGATTGAGGAAAATGGACTAGGTATAATAATGACCTAGCATTATATTATTATTCTAGAAGCAACACTTTAAAAAGAAGATATAGTAAATGAATGATAAAAATCTGGACAGAATTCGGCTGATTTAAGGCAACAAACTTACCAGGTTCACTTACCAGGTTCAGACAATAACGAAGAATGGTTGGTTTTCTAACCTCAGAATGCTAAAAATTCACCAAAAAATATATATGCAAACACATCAAGGAAACCTTAACACAATAACTGAGACGCACAATATAGGAAAGCCAGAACGTTCAAATAAAACACACAAGGCCTCACATTGACACAAGAGGAAAAATGATATAGATATCATTAGAAGAATCATTTCTGAAAAAAAAAAACACTTTGCCTTCTCTCAGGAACGAAAATTAGAGTCCAAAACCAAGAAAGTGAACGACTTATTGGCAAATATCCTGACAAACGACACCCTGGAGTTAAACGATTTAATATACGCAGGAGTAAAATTAGTCTGTTAAAAATTCGGGGTCCCCCTGAAGACCAGAGTTAAAACCCGGGTAGGAACTCTGACAAGAATGACTGATAAAAAGACTTCGAAAACAACCAAGAATACGGAAACGAATCATTAAGAAATATACTGACGAAACTGAAAAAACACGGCAACAAGATCTCAAAAAAGCGTTTGGAGACCAACAAAAAATACCGTTGAAAGAAAGAGGACTAAAAAGATATCGAAAGAAGATCAAACAATATCGATAAAACACGGCAACAATATCAACAACCAGATGTAAGAGAGGCAAAAGGATTTTGTAGCAAAATATGTGAACAGAAAAATCATAACAAAAAACCAAATGGATGAGCAATATGGAAACAGAGTTGCGAATGCTCGAAAAATGCCCATAGGTGAATATACACCTCACTGGGCAAAAGGCACCACTTAAAAAAATGGCAAACTGGAAAACCCCTGGCCTTGATGGCTTAAAACATTCACTTCCATCCACGACAGACTTTTTACCTAACTGAATAAATGCATACAGAAAACTGAGATACCGCATTGGATGACCAAAGGGAAGACCACTCTAATACAAAAAGACACTCTCAAAGGAACTGCTCCAAACAACTATAGACTCAGCCTACCGATGATGTGGAAAATACTAACGGCACAAATTAGGGAGAAGATCTTCCACTCATGGATAAGACGAGGATCTGCTGTGGATGCTTTATTTAAGGAAATCTGAGTATTATAGAAAAACACTTAATTTTCACTACACTTAAATCCCCTATGATCTGAAGTCGATGTTCCTGTTAACGTCTCATCTATTGCTCTAATAAATTTGTATTCGATAATGTAATATAATTGCGGAGGGATTTCGTTTTTTATATCTTGCCTTTCGGTTTAGTTAGGATGAGAACATTTCGACTCAGTGCATAGGTTAGTTAGGTGCAAACATGAGCGAGGTGTTCACACACGCGCGGAGAGGATGTGTCATTCACAGATGTCAAAATAAAACCCCAGTTAGGAAATTGGAGCAGGAGGTGTGAATGACGTCATACACCGGAAGCGTGGGCTTAGGATTTTTGGGATTTGAGAAAAAGCAGTTTGTTGAGTTCTTGCCTCGGAGGAAGAAGTTTGACTTTCGGGGCTCGCCGAGACCAAACCAGTAGTTTGCGGCTCGGTGCCGCATGTGGTGGGGGGCAGATGGAAAAGTCAGCATAGAAAGATTGTCCCTCTCTCTCCTCATGTCGAATTACCTTTAACTCAAAGGTAATAAAAAGTTCCCTACCGGAACCAATTTCGTAAAGGCTCGTGTTTTTAGATTCCCTATGTCTATTCCACACATCCGTATATTATGGATATGTTACAATAAGACCATGTGCACAAAAATCATTTTGAGAAAAATATAGAGTAAACTCATAAACGAATGTTCAAGATACACGATTACATAAAAACAAGATATAATATAAATCTATCGGTGTTGGCATGGCATTAAAATCAGTCAAGCACTCAATATATCTAGTAATGCTGAATATCTAGTTTTAGGATGTTTCTAGAATTCTTGGAGCAATAGAGCGTACCACTGCACATGTGTCAAAACATATCACTTCTGCAACGATTCACCGGTTTGTCATTACAGAAGGAAATGGTGATACTATTTTACATAGATAATAGAATATTGATATAACAGATATTATGTTGTAATGATATTCAATATCAACTGGGCAAACAGTCCTTAATTACGCTTGCAGAATAATGGAAAAACGCCAAAAAATTGATATTTACATTGGATAGAGGAAATAAAAATGTTATACCTGTAAAGTATATGAAAGACACCATCGTAGAAAAAAATAAAAGATGAGGGAACCAATTGAGTATATATATATATATATGTATATATATATAAGGTTCATTAAATAAGTTTCCAGACGTTTTCCGTATGGGAACATTTATTAATAGTAAGCACATAAAACTCTCGTCCCCTTCGGAGTAATCTCCTCCAGATACAATACACATGTTGTACCATCGCAAAAACTTCTGTAAGACCCCATCAAAGTCCTCTTGTGTGAGCGTGTCAATGACCTTCGTCACAGCCTCTTTCATCTCCTCAATTGTCTCATACTGACAGCATCTAAATTTTTCCCTTGAGCTTAGGGAATAACCAAAAGTCACAGGGAGCAAGGTCTGGAGTATAGGGAGGGTGAGGAACACTTTTGGTGCCTATCTTTCTCAAATAGTCTCTGAAAAGGATGGAGTTGTGGACTGGTGCATTGTCCTTGTGGAAATGCCCCTAACCCGATTTGAAGAGTGCTGAAATCCCTTAAAACCTCAACATAGTATTCCTTGTTGAATGGCTGTCCAGTGCGAAACCACTGCATGTAAATCATGCAAGTGCTGTAAAAAAGGGATTATCAAAAATCTATGGGTGGATTTTCTCTGTCTGGCCTTCTTGAGTCTGAGAGAGCCAGCATACTTCCACTGGAAACTCTGTCTCTTCGTCCCTGGGTAATAGCAATAGATCCAGCTTTCATCGCAGGTCACCAGAACATCAAGAACTGCGGGATCTGAATTGATTAGCTCGACATCTCCCTACTGTCATGACAACGTCTTTCTTTCTGATCTTCTTTGAGCACCCTTGGGAATAACTGATGCTCGATTCATGCAAGATGGTCTAAAAGCAGTCTGAAGCGTTCCATACATTTCAGTGACATTCTTTCCAAGTTTAAAATAGAATTTCATTGCATATCGTTCTTCTAAAGTGTCTTCACGTCCAGAATGCATTTTTGAAATTCACCAGCTGTGACACTCAGGCTTTAGTTGGATGTATTCCAATTCCATCTGTTGCTGTTCATTTGAACCTCAAATCATAAGAATTAGTCAGTCATCTCATAAGATGTATAGCAATAACATACTGAATATTAAAGAGTCTACTAAAATTTCAAATGCCTGTACAAAAGAATCTGGAAACTTATTGAAGGCACCTCGTATACATATAGGTTACAACACACTTCAGGATTATATATATATATATATATATATATATATATATATCTGTGTGTGTGTGTGTGTGTGTGTGTGTGTGTGTGTGTGTGTGTGTGTGTGTGTTTATCCTAAGCATTTTCTATAATATCATAGAGACTCGGTTTTTGCAGGTAAAAAGAATTCTTATACAACCTCAAAATTAAAAGCGGTTCAAGTCAACCATTATTTTATCCCGGGGTAAGTTAAGAGTTTTCTTTCCTTTGGCGCATCCCCATTGGTTGCTAGGTGTATATTCTGAGTAGATTGTTATCTTGCGATCGTTCTCCGAAGAAACATAGTAGAAAAATAATTACTTTAAGCCTGAATACGTTTTGAGTAGCATCTCTCTCTCCCTCTCTCTCTCTCTCTCACAAACACACCCACAGACACAGACACACATGAATACATAGAAACTGTAGCAGCAATAACGATTCTCTAAAGAAACACCATAGTGAAAGTACGTTCACCAGATGGAGACACAGAATACTTCGATATTGTTGAAGGAGTACTACAAGGAGACACGCTAGCTCCGTACCTCTTTATCATCTGTCTAGATTACGTGCTTAGAACATCGATAGATAAAATCAGAGAAAACGGCTTCGAGCTGACAAAGAAAGGAAGCAGAAGGTACCCTGCAAAAACAATTACCAACGCCGACTACGCCGATGACATAATGATACTGGCCAATACACCCAACCAAGCCGAAACACTACTGCATAGTTTGGTGCGCGCAGCCGCAGGCATAGGCCTACATGTCAATGCACACAAAATGGAATATATGTGCTATAATCAAACAGGTGACATCTCCACTCTAGACGGAACCCTTCTTAAACTAGTAGACAAGTTCACTAACCTAGGAAACAGCGTCTCATCAACCAAAAAGGACATCGACACGCGGCTAACAAAGGCATGGACAGCTATCAATAGTCTATCGATCATAGAGAAATCAGACTTGACCGATAACATGAAACGCAGTTTCTTCTAGGCAGCTGTAGTATCGATACTGCTGTATGGATGCATTAAATGCACGCTAACAAAACGGCTTGAGAAGAAGCTAGAGCGCAATTACACAAGAATGCTGCGAGCAATATTGAACAAGTCCTGGCAGTAACACCCCTACAAGACACCAACTATACGGCCACCTGCCTCCCATCACGAAAACTATCCATGTTAGACGAACCAGACATGCAGGACACTGCTGGGGATGCAGGGACGAGCTCATAAGTGATGTACTCGTAAGGACCCCCACAAATGGCCGGGCAAAAGCAGGACGACCAGCCCGAACATACATTCAGCAGATAAGTGAGGATACGGGATGTAGCCCTGAAGACCTGCCAGAGGTGATGAACAGTGGCGAGAGAGGGTCAGAGATGTCCGTGCTAGTTGCATGACATGATGATGGTGATTATGATGGTGATGGTGATTAAGTCTTGCCTTGTGGCCGAGATCAGGGGATCAAGTGATTATGATGATGATGATGATGATATATATATATATATATATATATATATATATATATATATATATATATATATTACCATATCATATATCCGAGAGTCAAGTTTGAGCTTACAGTATTTTGGCCTTTCTATCCATCATTTGGACGCAGTGTCATATCTAACAACATTTCTTGTAAACAAATGAATCTCTTTGTTAAATATTAAAATTAGTGACACAATGCCTTCATTATCTTCTTTGAAATGTTTATGCAATTTACACCAAAAAGTTTCTATAAACGAACTGCTCTTTGGATTCTAATTTTCAAAAAAATAATTTGAAGTTATTTATCCATCGAAACAGGGTTATTTTCTCTATTTGACATTTTTTTTTATATTAGACAAACAGCAATTATCTCGTTCATTGTATTATTCATGATGTGAATATTAATTTTCCAGTTTCCTATTAATTCCTTCCCGATAACGCAAGTTCATAATGCAGAAGTGTTAGCACTTTGTTTTTCTTTTGAGGAAGAGTAGAACTCTGCTCGAAATAACCAAATGAAACATTAAACTCTTATACACAATTAATTTAATTATTGTTTGCATGCTTATATAGAATATATTACTGCAATCTTTTCTTAGAAGCGAGTTTTATTTGCATGATATATAGATAGAATTAAAAAAAAGTTATAACAAGAAAATGTCGTATCGTATTAAAGCGTAGATATATAAACAACAAATAGTTCACAACTATTATAAGATTATCTTGAATTAATCTAATCACACAGAATTCTTATTGCAACTGAAAGCATGTATATTTTCAAATTGGATTTGCAATTCCAAAATAATTTACGTTCTGCTGTATGGTAAAATATAATTGCAAAATCACGACGGAGACATTAATTACATCTGGTTTGTTTGATGTTCCTTGCCGCGAACGTCTATTGAATCTAATCCGACAGACTACATGATCAAATACAATAGTCAAAATAAACTATTTTTTCTTCAACTCCTCATTGTTTTACATTAGCTTATCTTATGAATATGAGCATTTCCAATTCAACCACACAATATCTTATTCACAATATCTGTTCCAGAATATAGTTTTAAAAAAAATGTCCTTATAACCTGAGGCATCTTCCCTGGAAACCAGTTTACCTCATTGAAAATACTATGAAAAGTTTTGCAAAATCTTAATGTAAACTAAACTTCTTTTTTTCTTTAGCAAGTAACTTCAAAGTTAAACAAAAACATATAATTTGATCCCAATAGTCATCATTGGTTTACCATATCATGTATTTCTCTTCACAGTACCTCACAGAGCAGCAGTTTACTTATTTCGTTCCCTCACTAAGCAACGCGTGACAGTTTACGTTGAGTTTTATTTTTCACCAGCTGCCAAGGACAATTTTAAACTTGATCGATTATGCCTCCATTGCTATAAAATATTTTAAGATAGAGTTATTTTCTTGTGTATGTGTTTAATCTGATGTGAAAATGAAATAGTAGCTAAAATCTACATGAGACAATGATAATCAAAATTATATCAAATCTACCTTGGTGTAATGGTTATCGTCGTAGGAAATGGACACGGCGACTCGAGTTCAAATCCTGGACAAGACTGTTTGCATTTCACATAACCTTAATACCCTTGTGAAAGGTATGAATCCAATTATTCTTCCTCCAGTTATGGGTAAATAGTAGGACAGACTGGGTTCTTCAGCCTTGGTGAGGCAACTAGTCTAGGAGAAGGAAAACTCAAATTCAAACCTGTTAAACTCTGCTTAAAAATTGACCTGGTGTCATATCCTGACCGAGCGGAGGGGTTGGTAAATATGATTATAGAAAATGTTACATCTATAACTAATTTCAATTTCAAAGAATTTTCATAATCAAATAGTCAATACCAGCGTTTAGGTATGTTATCCAAAGGACATTTTGAACTGAAAAAATTCATTGATATTTTAAATTGATAAATTTCAGAAACTCGTAGTACATTGATTCAAATTTCACTCTACTTATTATTAGAGAAAGATATTCAACACGCTTAGAATTCACGTGTAATAGGGGTGTCCTCGTGGTGTAATGGTTAAAGAGATGGACTGCGGAATCGTTGTGAGCGAGTTCGTACTCCAGTCGCGCTATTACGTTTACTTTCGGTCAAATGCCCTTGGAAAAGGTATGAGCCCCCTTATCCTCCCAACTATGGGTTAAATAGTACTGCTACTGTTCTTCAAGGAGAATTGCTTTGGTAGTAAGCAACCCGCAAAGGTTGATATGCCATAAAACAAAGAATCCAAACCATCAAGTGTAATGTAGAGCCTGCCTCTCTATAAAAGTGAACCTGTATTATGCTGAATTAAAAACAACAAAATATCAGTTAGGAAAAGGCATGTTCTGGTTATTAGAGACAGTGAAACACGATTCATCAGGTTTTAAGATGATTCAGTCCGTTAGCTATCGCGAAACTGACAATTCAGAATCATCATTTCTAAGACAAGCAGCCATTTTTCAATGAGGATGGGTTAGAATTTGTTAAATTGAATATTTTTTATCCACTTAAAAATACCACTTCGCGTCTTCTTATTGTCAAAACATGTCAAGAGGTAAGTTATAACATAGGGCATGAAATGAATGAAATATGTCTTTGAATACATGTCTAACTTTTTTTTGTCCTTGTAATGCCTCCCTCCCATTTTTTCTTATCATCTGGGTTTCTTTGACACCGACAGAATTAGAGAATTGGCATAGAAATAAGATTATATATATATATATATATATATATTATATATATATATATATATATATATATATATATCAGGGGCGGAGACGGGACTAGTGCTACTCGTGCCCAGCACGACCAATAACTCGGTCAATGTTATTCAAAATGGATTAAAAATCATCCATTAATTTCAAGCAAACATACTTATTCTGATCTCAATTAAATTACGTATCTATTCAAGTTTCGATAACTAAGTAGCCAAAAGTTCATAAATATATCTGGGAATAATACAACGATGCTGTTTTTAACGGATGGTCTTTGTCCGGCCACTGTCAGATTCATTGAACATCCCATAAAATCGGCTATAATGTTGTACACGCGCAAATCCGTGCCGAGCACTAGACCCTTATAATAATAGTAATGTTAGAGAAATCCGCTTTTGGCTGTAGCCAATAGCATGAGCAACCCAAACACCGAGCTCAAAAATCTTAGCACATTCTGACTGTTGACAGCTGTCTTGGGAAGAGGGAGAGGGATAGAGAAAGAGAGAGAGAGAGAGGGGGGGAGATAGCAGATAATAGCCGTCCCCGACGTCATCATCATCGCTATGGTAAATGTTGGTTAAACGGCGTGTTTTAATTCGTTTTTTCAGATCTCTATTTCTTTAATGAATGCTGCATATATTACATTCTGTAACTAAAATTTGTTTATTTGATTACATTTTCAACAAATAATCTTTATTTTAAGCGAAATTGAAACTACTAGCTGTGTCTGTGTATATTGTCATCAGTTTCTTTGTTCTAATAAACATATTTTTCTCGTCATAGTAATGAACATCTCTTTTCTTCTATACTTTTGAAAGGAAAAAAAAATCTTATCTACTGTATTAACAAGACTACAAATTATGTAGTATCTTGATTGATTACAACAAAAAAAAACACCATGCAAGGTACGTTTGTCAATCTGTGCTATACAATGGAGAATCACGCAATAGCAACTATGATGACTTATTTTGGGTCCACGGCCCACGGGTTGGGAACTGAAGTTGACAGAGGGCGGGGGGGCACGAGTAGCAAAAATAGGCTAGAGTCGCCACTGATATATATATATATATATATATATATATTAGTTTTTATGTATATTTCATTAATGGAAGCTCATCTGTGACCACTGGTTTCATCCCATCCTCATTTGACAATAAACTTGTAATCGGGATAATCATATCTTCATGCCTTGTTCCCATCTTTGTCTCTTCGTTCGCAACAACCTTTTCGAAACTCCCACAACACTACACCAATGTATGTTTGAGCGACTTTTTTTTAGTATGATTAGTAATCATTCCTAGCGCATGCAGACCAACAATATAGTGCAAAGAATTTGAAAGCAACTTACAAAGAACTAAAGGGTAACTTATCTCCTTGTGGTATGTAGATGCAAGATAAGGAAGGATGCATGAAAATTGGTTAATTCTCTGATTCATACATTTTGAAAAAGAAAATGTATGAAGCGATATTTGAACCTAAACGTCATAATGAATTATTATGTTAGAGTGCTCATACATATAAGTGCTATCTTCCATGAATTTGCGCAGATGAAAAGGATTGTTTTATATGTTTCCATAAGGAATCTGTTTGTCGACGGTAAGCATAAAAAATAAAACTGATATGCTTTTATATATCTTCAGCCCATTCGGCATCTCTGCAGAGGCGTAAAACCATTCCATCCAACATATATCCTTGATATGACACCAAACTATCTAATGGTGAGGCTCCTGCCCCGGAATTTTGGCAAATGTGGAGTACCCCAGTTAATGCTATTACTTCCAGGTCCACTCTGAGACCATGTGGTACTATTTACCAATTCCTCCGCTCGGGCAGGATATGACACGAGGTCAATTTTTAGGCGGAGTTTAACAGGTTTGAATTCAGAGTTTTCCTTCTCCTAGACTAGTTGCGTAATCAAGGCTGAAGAACCTAGTCTGTCCTGCTATTTACACATAGCTAGAGGGAGAATAATTGGATTCATACCTTCCCCAAAGGTATTAGTGCTATATGAAATGCAATCAGTCTCGTCCAGGATTTGAACTCGTGTCGCCGTGTTCATTTCCAACGACGATAACGACTACATCACGGGCACCTCCCGTGTGATGCTGAAGGGAATTGTTTGTGTTACATAGAATTACAGGAAACCATTTAACTGTCCAAGCCAATGTATGATATTGAGTAACTAAAAGTGATAAACAGCAATACTTAAAACTCTTTAACTGAAAATTAAAATAGGATTATTGGAATTGAATAATTTTACTAAATATATATATATATATATATATATATATATATATATATATATATATATATATTCATCCAAAGAGAGAGTGTTTCGAAACCAGCCTAATTTTACGTTAGACTTGATATTAGACCGCTCAGCCAACAAGCATACCACGTCAACTAGGGAATTATAAGCTACGTGGTAAATTCACGAGGTTTCCAAACGTTTTTTGTACAGGCATTTAAAATTGTCGTAGACTCATGAAAATTAAGTATGTTATTGCTACACATATTATGAGATGACTGACCAGTTTTTAGGATTTCAAGTTCAAATGAACTGCTACAGCAGGAATTGGAATACACACTACTAAAGACTGCTTGTCACAGCTGGTGAATTTCAACAATGGATTCTGGACGTGAGGACACTTTAGAAGAACGATATGCAATAAAATTATATTTTAACCTCGGAAAAAATGCCACAGAAACGTATGGAATGCTTCAGACTGCTTTTAGACCATCTTGCATGAATCGAGCATCAGTTATTTGAGTGGCATAAGAGATTCAAGGACGGCAGCGAGTCTCTGAGGGATGATGAGAGGTATAGGAGGAGTAAGGAAGTCAATACACCAGAGTTGATTGGCCAAAGGGTTAGGGTTAGGCTTACGGTTACTATATTGAAGTTTTAAGGGGGTTTAGGAAGAGATTCCGTCGGAAGAGGCTATCACACTTCAAATAGGGTCAGTTGCATTTCCACTAGGACAATGCACCAGTCCACAACTGCATCTTTGTCATAGACTATTTGACCAAGATGGGCAGCAAGACAGTTCCTCACCTTCCTTATAGTCAAGACCTTGCTCACTGTGACTTTGGTTATTCTCTAAGCTCAGAGGCTGTCGTAATGAGACAATTGAGGAGATGAAAGAGGCTGTGACGAAGTACATTGACACGCTCACCCAAGAGGACTTCAATGGGGCCTTCCAGAGGTTGTTGGAACAGTACAACAAGTGCATTGTAGCCGGAGGAGATTACTTCGAAGGGGACTTGAGTTTCATTTGTGTACTATAAATAAAAGTGCCCATACAAAAATAAGGCTTGAAACTTATTTAATGATCCTCGTACATATAAAACAGATGAGCAAAGTATTATGACAACAAGAATATTTTTTGCAATCATTTCCTTTTTAATATACTATCTACAATAAATTGTTTAGATTTGTGAACTATATGCGTTCACAAATAAAAGCTTTATGTTCTATCATCATCATCATCAAATCCCGCAGACAGCTTTGATTTCACTGACTCTATATCACCATGCATTTCTATCATCAATCAATCCAGACTGCATCCAGTGTACACTCATATTGTTTTATTAATTTAAAGTATAATGAATACAACTTACGTCATTTATTCTCTACCGTTCAATATCAGAAACACTGACATTATAAAGTCACATGTACTTTGATCATTAAAAGCACTTTGCAATTTTTTAAACGAAAATGTTATAAAAGAACACGGTCACCGCAAGCACTTCCTAATATATATATAACCAAATAAATAAATAAATAAATATATATATATATATATATATATATATATATATATATATATAAAGACGTTAGAAACAAGTGGTCGTAGATAAGCATGTATGCAATTAAATGTATATAAAAAATAATTTATAGTTATCTATAATCGTATTTTATAATAGCTCTTTCACAGATTTGGAACACTCTTCAGATTATGCTATTTACCCTACCCCTCCGCTCGGGCAGGATATGACACAAGGTCAATTTTTAAGCGGAGTTTAACAGGTTTGAATTCAGAGTTTTCCTTCTCCTAGATTAGTTGCCTCACCAAGGCTGAAGAACCTAGTCTGTTCTACTATTTACCCATAGCTAGAGGGAGAATAATTGGATTCATATATTTCCCAAGGGTATTAGTGCTATGTGAAATGCAATCAGTCTCGTCCAGGATTTGAACTCGTGTCGCCGTATTCATTTCCTACGACGATAACAATTACACCACGGGCACTCTCCAGATTATATGGAATTTTGTCTGTCACAAACACACGAAGTGTGATAGTGAAAAAATACAATGTTTTAATACAAACACACACACACAGACACACACACACACACACACACAACTATATATATATATATATATATTGAGAGAGAGAGAGAGAGAGAGAGAGAGAGAGAAAGAGAGAAAGAGAGAGAGAGAGAGGGTGATGATAAAATTGCCTGGATTCATGTACATTTCTGCAGGTGTGGATGAAATGTCACTAGACTGTGACGGTGTCAGAAAGGAAAAAGAAAAGAACAAAGACAAAACTTTAAAGGACACATCTTGCTTAATGTAAAGGGTATCTGTAACATTTTCTTACCTGCCTATAATTCTGCTTTGTTGGGTTGGATAAGAGCCAGTCAATCTCGTCTTACGCTCGTCTAACTTCAACGAAACAGAACTGCAATCTCGTCACTGCTCATATTAATGTGGTCCCAGCTTACTCTCACCTAGTATGAGACATCGTATGACACTACTTTTAGGATCAGCTCTCTCTCTCTCAGCCACGTCACGACTCCACTGGTCGAATTTGAGTCTCCTTCATATGTTGGGTGTTTATTTCTGAGCGACAATCACGCACTAGCGCTGGGTACATAAAAGAGCTAAATTCTTTCGACTACTGATTAGCGCTACAAAAACTGTGTCTAAGGAAATATAAAAAGAAACTTCATTGTCAAGTGTTGAATACGTAACAGGCATCCATTTTCCCAATATCACACCCAACACCTATCTTTAATGCCAATGTCCCCGGGCTCTCCCGAAGAGGCATGTTCATCTCCATGCAAATATCTACACACCAACACACTGATACCTCGAAACTTGATATAGATGCTTTTACGTCAGCGCGCGCATGCACGCACAGACAGCCAGACACACACACACACACACACACACACACACATGCACACACACACACATGTGTGTGTGCGTGCGTACGTGTGTGTGTGTATTTCTGCTCATATGCCTACCCTTACATGTATCTATAAATTAACAACCACCCATCATGCACCCTGCCCGTTCTGCTAAGCCTGTAGAATATACGGACTCTGTCTCTGTATAGAGGTAAGAACCCCAACAACAAGCATTCTGTATATGACATTAGACAATTTTATGGTTAATCTCCAGTAATGCTAGAGCTTGGTGTAATACAGAGTACTGCTTCATTGCCATCACTTCCAGGTCTACTCTGACCGAGAACGGTAGCACCTGATAAACTTCTATATATGGGTCAAATAGTAATGTCTGACAATCAAACTTACAACAAACAAACGATTTATGCTAAATCAAAAAGCTAGAAATAGAACTGTCGGTTGATTTTTCTGTATGTAAACAATTGACTGATGTTTAATTGAAATGTTAGTTATACATATCAATATTTGGAAAGATTTAAATTTGTTGATTTATGCTAAATTAAAAGGTTAGAATTAGAAATTTTTGATCATTTAACTCTGTGTTTCTTCAAAATGCGTTTACAAATCACATAAGTAATATATTCGTTAAAAAAAGATTTGGTATCAAACAACTAAAAATTGTGGATATGGCACAAAACCACCAAACCATACAGGGGGTGTCCTCGTGGTGTAATGGTTAAAGCGATGGACTGCGGAATCGTAGTACGCGAGTTCGTACTCCAGTCGCGCTATTGCGTTCACTTTCGGGCATATACCCTTGGGAAAGGTACGACCCCCCTTTTCCTCCAAACTATAGGTTAAATAGTACCACTACTATTCTTCTTTGAGAATGGCTTTGGCATTAAATAACCTACAAAGGTTGATATTCCATTATTTGGCATTAAAAACTTAAGTTTAACAATACCAACAGAAACATGTATATATAATAAAAATGAAGGGGACAAATTATCCTTAATAAAATGAGATTTTGAGGACAAAGTACAATCTTATGAAGAGATAACAGTAACTGCAGATAGTGTCCAGAAGAAAAGTTATACATTATACATACTTAGTGAATAAATATCAATGTGGATACATATCAATGATCTTTTTATATATCATGAGCCACCTGAATAAATCCAAATTTAATATCCGCTGTTTGGACAGACTTATATATATATATATATATATATATATATATATATATGTGTGTGTGTGTGTGTGTGTGTGTTTGTTGACATCTCAATTATATTTGGATATGTAATGCCAAATCCTGTTTAAACTTTACTTTTCAGGGAATATTTTATAAGCCACGATATAAGAGCTTTGTTGTTTGAATTTTTGAAACAAACCTTGATGATATTTGTCATTTAAGGCTTTTGAACTATTGTCTTCATCTTTATTTTTATTCCCACAATGTTTCGGCCGATATGTCTTCCGGCCTTATTCAGGTGTTTGTCGAACTCGGGAGGCTACACAGAACTTCGAACTAGATCCTTTATTTAATCTACGGGGGTCGCTAGTTCTGATCCCGTAAACCATAACCGGGTAGCAGTCAGGATTGAACCTGAAACCTCTAGATGATTGTCTCTTTAGAAGCTTAGGGAATATACACCAATAATCATTACGCAATGTGTTCTACTGGATAATTCGGTGTAATTTTATTGGGACTTATATCACTATTATTATTTCTACTATGTATGATATTTTTACCTGAACAGGACACAACGACGCAAAGTAATAGTTATCAACTGTTCATAATTTAGTATTTTTCTAGTTTTTATAACTGTTTTACTGGAAGAGAATTGAGTGGGTCTTGTGGCGTATTTGTTTCATTTCCGTTGTCACGCGATATCCCACTGGGAGGAGGGAGATAAAATTACTACTCCTCGTATTTGAATTGACAGTATCAAGCCGTCAAAAAAGTGACCGTTAAGGAAGAGTGTAGGTCACAGAGGGGAAAAACAGATGTTGGTACTTGGTGACCTTACCCTGGTCGCCGGACACCAAGAAGAAGAAGAGAGAAGCCAAATGATTGGCTGGGACCCCAAAACGGAAGTGGGGACTTCCTCCCCTCAGCGGAAGTAAATAATAAGAAAATTAGTTTTTGAGCGGGGTCCGTAGCGGGCAGACGAACCATAGCCATTTTACTCCGGGTGGAAGACAAAAGAATTACTGAGACACAAAGGACCCCAGGTTCTTCAAGCCAGTGTAAAAAAAAATAGAATAAAGTCTATTAGCCCGTGAAAGAAGAAAGATTCTCCAGTGGAACACCATCGAAAAATAAGGTAAGTAACTTCGGGGACATTTCTCCTTTATACCCAAATTTTGTATACTACTCTCTCTTTCTCTCTCAATTTGAAGAAAGACAAAAGTCAAGAAAAGACATTTATATTCGTGGACTGTCCAATTATTATATGTTTTGACACTTTGAAAGTGTATATAACTGTAGTAAAGGAATTCATGTATTTTTATGTTACCATGTGGTCTATGTTGTTCTTTGCCGTTCTACTACGAATTTGTTGTTGTCACATTTTCTTTTCAGCTTCTATTCGCCTTATGTTATCTTGCTTAGAATTGTCCTATTAATTCCTTTAAAATATCACACGGGAAACCGGAGTTGCCGACTACTACAATATAATATTATTACGACTAAAACCTATAGGCTCATATCTTCTGTTTGTCTAGGGGGAAGAAGTTTAGCGGCCTGGTGGATGTGTGATAGTGTGAAATTTGGAACCCCTTGCCAGCGGCAGTCAGTCTAGCTCTAAAAATTGATCCCTCACGTAATATGCCAGGTCTTATATGCCTGAGAGAAAAACTCTGAACGAGGACTTATTCTATAGGGGATCAAGTGCCAACCTGCCCCGTCTTCACACGTGCGAAAATAAAGTCCCGTTTTGGGATTTTAGTCAATTTGCCGTCACACCGTTTATCTTTTTACAACGAACACACACGCACGCGCGTATATATACATATCTGTATATATGGTGCGATAGTATTATAGATTGGATGCACTTGAGATGAAATGGTTACAGTCATTGGAAGTGCGAGAGATGTTTTGCAATTCACATAGTGGGAGAGATGTTTTACAATTCACATAGTGGGAGAGATGTTTTGCAATTCACATAGTGGGAGAGATGTTTTGCAATTCACATAGTGGGAGAGATGTTTTGCAATTCACATAGTGGGAGAGATGTTTTGCGATAACACATAGTGGGAGAAATGTTTTGCAATTCACATAGTGGGAGAAATGTTTTGCAATTCACATAGTGGGAGAGATGTTTTACAATTCACATAGTGCGAGAGATGTTTTGCAATTCACATAGTGGGAGAGATTTTTTGCAATTCACATAGTGGGAGAGATGTTTTGCAATTCACATAGTGGGGGAGATGTTTTGCAATTCACATAGTGGGGGAGATGTTTTGCAATTCACATAGTGGGAGAGATGTTTTGCATTTCACATAGTGGGAGAGATGTTTTGCGATTCACATAGTGGGAGAGATGTTTTGCGATTCACATAGTGGGAGAGATCTTTTGCGATTCACATAGTAGGAGAGATGTTTTGCAATTCACATAGTGGGAGAGATGTTTTGCGATTCACATAGTGGGAGAGATGTTTTGCAATTCACATAGTGGGAGAGATGTTTTGCAATTCACATAGTGGGAGAGATGTTTTGCAATTCACATAGTGGGAGAGATGTTTTGCAATTCACATAGTGGGAGAGATGTTTTGCAATTCACATAGTGGGAGAGATGTTTTGCGATTCACATAGTGGGAGAGATGTTTTGCAATTCACATAGTGGGAGAGATGTTTTGCAATTCACATAGTGGGAGAGATGTTTTGCAATTCACATAGTGGGAGAGATGTTTTGCAATTCACATAATGGGAGAGATGTTTTGCAATTCACATAGTGGGAGAGATGTTTTGCAATTCACATAATGCGAGAGATGTTTTGCAATTCACATAGTGGGAGAGATGTTTTACAATTCACATAGTGGGAGAGATGTTTTGCAATTCACATAGTGGGAGGGTTGTTTTGCAATTCACATAGTGGGAGAGATGTTTTGCAATTCACATAGTGGGAGGGTTGTTTTGCAATTCACATTGTGAAAGAGATGTTTTGCAATTCACATGTTTATCCGAAATGTATGACTCAAACTTTTTTTCCCACGAGCAATGGATAAATGGTAAATTGAACTGGGCTCCTTAACCTTGGTATACGAACAAGTCTCGGAGAAATAAAACTCAGAATTAAACTTTGATTGAAAATTAACTTTATGTCCTATTCAACTTGTGTGGCGTGGTAACGAAACAGATCTGTCTGTGGATGACTATAGAGATATATACTCGCCTACCCCCGTAGGGTTGAGTTCCCTGGAGAAGGAGTAAATGTGTTGCCATTAGCGTCTATTGCAAGCCTCTTCGTAGATGAATTGAGGTCTCGGCAACCGTTGAACGGATGTATGTAAACAATAGTAATTATGATTCATAACCGTTTAAAATTTAATTCGCAGCTAATGTGTCCTCGTGGCTGAATGGTTAGAAGCTTTGCCTTGGCGTTTGAGTCAACTGGGTTTCGATCCCAGCTACGGGAAGATACTGTCTATCTACACTGATGAGAACGAAGTAGATCTGTCTGTGGACGACTATATATATATATATTGCTAGATTTAATTCAAGAATTATCGAGAACGGATATTAGCGCCGGAAATAGTGACTTCGTGCGTACTATTGGATAATTAAGTACAGTTTCTTTTATCAAAGCTAATATTTGGGATTCATACAAGGAAATGTGTATAAATAACCCCGTAACGCTTATAAAGATTAAAATGTTTGACCGCTCCATATGTCCTGCAGTCGAGTCCAGATTTCCGCTAAGTACCTCATTTTGCTAAGAACCTAGATAGAGCTTTATTTATGTTTTTTTGTCACTTCAAGAGCTGATAAAACAAGAATTATTTCTTACATCCTAATCCTTTTGGTATCACCTGTAAACAAGCAGCTGGGTGTCGGTTGACATGTCTGTGGACTCTAGTTGATCTGTTATTATGCCTAGCTGAATATCTTTGATTTCTTCAAGTGCCTTAACTTTTTTTATCATCTGATAAGCCAGATATCCGTCGACGAACATTATCATCTGACAATGATGGAGTATTCAATTTCTTTGCCACATTTTCTTCCAGCTAACAATATCTTTGCAGCAGGATCAAAGTTTCAGCAATCGTGTTTTTTTTTTTTTTTTTTTTTTTTTTTTTAGTGTAGCCTTAAAGGAGCCAAGTATCATTTTATTGATGTGAATCCCCACACATGTCAAATCATATACGTTTAGATTAAATGCTTTCTGCTAGAAACACAATTGCTTTTTTGTTAGTTTGATCTGGGTGATTAGACGGGAAATTGTTGTATTGAATGATTGATAGACGTTTGTGGCATAAAACACTATATAAATAAGATGATTACTTTACGCATTATTCAGTTTATGATAATTTATTTAATGCAACACCGAAAAAATGATTTGTGTGATAAAGTAAATATTTCAGGAGTTATTTACACAATAAATCTCATTATATTCAACGGAAATAATAATAAAAAATACTCGAAGTAAGGATACAATTTATTTATTCGTTGATTTTTATCAGCGTGTAAATCCAGCTGGATTATTTCAAGCCAAACAGAAAGGTAATTGCGTACGTTGTACATTATTTGCATTTCTTGTTAAAGGTATTTAAAGGATTTTTTAAATCGCTGTTGTATAATACCAAGTATTCTGATATCACATAAATCATTTGCGAGAATATCTATTTCGCTCAAGGATGGTATGATAACAGATACTCCAAAGTAGACTGAACCTGGGAGAATTAACAATGAAGGTTTTCTCCTAATATCTTAGATCTTAAGAACTGGAACCTCACTACCAGCTAAAATTTAGTAGCATGCATTGAACTTATCTTTTTTTTGTGGGGGGGAGTGTTATTCTTCTAAAGAGTATAAAGTTAGCGCACCCTGAGCCACATTAACATAAAACTAAAAAAAATAAACAGACAGTAAACAACAGAGTAAAAGCTTTTAATTGTGAGTGCAATTAATTGAAAAAGCTAAAAAAAAACTTAATGCAGGTGGTGTATTAAACATGATAAAATCTATAAGGACTAAAGAACCATTCTTGTTTGTCAAAATACTCTTTCTTGATATATATATATATATATATATATATGCGTGTTTGTGTACGTGTGTGTCAGTTTATGTATAAGTGTGCGTGTGTGTGCGTGTGTTTGTGTTTGTGTATGTCAGTGTGTGAATAAAAATATGTGTGTGTGTGTGTGTGTGTGTGTGTGAAAAATATTTCATACAACTGATATGTTGTATCATGTATGTTAATGTTGTATAGTAGTTCGTACCACGTGACTTCCGGTATATCGGAGGAATAAAAGACGTCGTGTTTCTTAAGCACAGTAAATACTGAAAGATCTCTGGTTTTCAAAGGATTGTCTGGTATCCGTGCCGGACGGTCTCTGAGCCTCTGGGACTCTTCCCACCAAGCTTTAACCCTCCTTTGAGGAGTTAGGTTTATCGCCTGGCGTCTGAGGCACCCCTTTCTTTTAGTGGGATGCCGACGGAGCCCGAATTATTTTTGGAGCTGCTAGGCGTGTCTAGACCACGGCCTTGCACGTGGACCCTGCTAAAAATGGCCTTGTGTCACACTAGTCCATTTGGTGGTACGTTCGTCAAATATCAGTACTGAAAGATATCTGCTTCATGAAGAGGTTTTTCAGCGGACGGTCTGGCATCCGTGCCGGACGGTTAATGATCCATGGTAGACTTGAGACCAAAAGGACGCCGGCTTCGGCTGGGCCACCTTCGGCTGGGCCACCTTCGGCTGGGCGAGCTGCATCACTGACATCTTTGTCACCCTTGTGTAGCACTGAACCTTGCTGTCCAGTTTAAGCTATAACCAGCAAGGCTTATCAGGCTCCCATTGCACTATGTAGGCCGATGAGCAGTACAGTCCAGGAGGGCTCAAGCCTCGGCTACTGCACGACCTTTCCATCCACCAAAACCCCACTTTAATCGACCTTCGGGTTATTGACCTTGTGTCATGTCCTGTCCGGTTGGAGGCAGAGACAAATATTCTGTACTGAAAGACCTCGGTCAGTAGTAAGCCCAACATCGGATGTAACACCAACGACGCGAGACTTATAATATTTGTTGGACTGTACCACTTCAGTTGATTAAAAGTTAATTCTATATCGCTATGTATCTCTTCCTTACTATAATACAACAGTTACACTGTCACAGCACTATATATATATATATATATATATATCTGTGTGTGTGTGTGTGTATCTATATATGTGTGTTTTTGTGTGTATTCCTAGACTATATCATAAAAACTAGCTCACATTTTTATCGGACTTTCAGTCAGGGATTGACATTTCGTCTATATTATTGTTTAATTCCACAGTCGCATATTGGACACAGTAATAGTTTTACTGCTTTACTACTGGGTTAAATTATGTTTGCATATATATATATATATATATATATATATAAGTTTTGAACATTTTATTTCCCTTGGTGTTTTTCTGTTTCAGATTTTTGTGAGTTCAAAAATCTATTTTCAAAAAATTAACCTATTTCCTTAAAAAATATTTACAATGAAAATATCGATATTATATATATATATATATATATATATATATATATATATATATATATATATTTCGTTCATATCAGCTTTTTTCAATATCAGACTGCTTCTTTCTACAGGGGCCCGACAATATTTTTTGGACACTTTAGTATTCGACTTTCCGAGTACTATAGAGTGGCGAAATTCCATCAATAGAATAGCATAAACATATAAAGACAATACCTGTAAGAAAAATGGAAGAAAATCGATTAGGTAAGGAAAAATATTTAATTTTCGTCATTTTTTACAAAACACACGTGACATTATTTTTCGGACATCGTGGTAAAACTGTTAATAGTCTGTAATATCACCTTTCTTCTCAATAACTTTTATCAATCTCTCTTCATAATGATCAAAAATATGCGCAATAATATCTCTACGTGTTTCTATTAGTTGTTTTTTGGCTCCTAGTATTCGTTCCCATAGTTGAGCCACTTTCGTTATTTCAGGTCCATCATAGACAAGTTGCGCAAGCATTTCCCAAGCATTTTCTATTAAATTAAGATCTGGGCTTCTTGCAGGCCATTCCAAAGTGGTCATGTTCACTTAAGCCATCCATTCTTTCACGAGTTTTGACACATGGATGCTGCAATTGTCTTGCTGTAGAATGAAATCATTCCCCATCTCTCTTCTTATCCTTGGTAGGGCTTTCTCGTCCAGCAACTGTTTGTAGCTTTCGCTGTTCTGTCGTCCTTTCAGCAACTCCAACCATATATTTCCATTAGCAAAGATCATACCCCAAACCATAACTCCTCCTCCCATCTGTCGTTTTTTTCAGTACAACAGGATCACCCCTTCTCGACCAAGTACACCATCCATCGGACCCATCAAACTTGAAACACTTCTCATCAGTAAATATAACCTTCTTAAAGTCAACATGCTTTGTTAACTACCTTTTAGCACACCCCAGTCTTGCTCCTTAGTGTTTCTTTGTTAGTGTAATTTTTTTCTTAGCGTTTGCATACTTCAAACCAATCCTATGCAGCGTTCTTTGTACTGTTCGGACGTTTACACCCAATTCACATTTCTCCTTCACTTTTCTTGCTGTAACTTTTTCTCCAGATGTCAAAAGCCGTGTCACAGTCCTCTTCATTCTCCTTTCAGTCCTCTTGCCAATTGATCTTTTCCGCCTTCTCTTCTTTTTCCGCTCGGAGTTTGTCTTCAGCATGTATTCGACCGTTGATTTCGACAGCTTCAAATCCATGGCGATCCTTCTGATGCTGAGGCCATCTTCCCGCTTCTTCCGTGCCAAACAAACGACTTCTTTTGAATGCATTTACCTCATTAAACTTAATTGTTTTGCCAAGAAATGTCCGGACTATTTATGCTGTTAGATTGTCCTATGTTAACATAGTAGTAGGGGTGCCAGTGCCCCAGAACAGTGTACAAGCAGAAAATTTGCATACAGCAACATATACATGAACATAGCTCTTATTAAAATAGGATTTTTTGTCATGTCCGAAAAATAGTGTCGCGCATGTTTTCGAAAAATCACAAAAAACTTAAATTATCAAAGCCAAACTAAAAAAAATGATTTCACTAGTAGTGGATTTTCACTCCTCAACTACGTACTTACAATCTCAAAAGTTTTTGGCACCAGTGACCACCTTGAAGTGCTTTTTTCAAAGTGTCCGAAAAATATTGTCGGGTCGCTGTATTACTTTCAGTCTGTGATATTTATCAATCTAGCTAAACGATGAAGTAAAATTATTTTTCGTTGTTACCCACTATAATTTTAGTGGAATCGCTCTTTGTGTAATGGATATCGTCGTAGGAAATAGACATGCTGTTCTGAGTTCAAATCCTGTTATACTCAACTTAAAATAAAACTCTGTGTTGCATTCTGTTCGTGAGGAGGTGTTGGTAAATGGACACTCACAAACACACTCATATATATTTGTATAGGCAGCTGTTTATCTGACAAATATTCATGAATTCTGTGGAGAATTTATGGAGTTGTTTACAATCTCGTAAGATTAAATACATTTACTCGTAAGGAAATAATACAAGTTGAGTAACAAAATAAAGACATTCTTTGATCATGACATTTACTTAATTTTCATTAATCACACAAACACCCAAATGAATTCATGCATTTTAATTTAAACCAAAATTTCGATGACAATTTGTTTAGTAAACCTTATATTAATCGTTTGTGGGTTTTTAAAAATTGGTTTCTGTTTTACATTGTTTTAAATTATTATTGCAGCAATCCAAAGAATGTCAATTATTTATTTTATGATTTAATCCTATTTACCAACCTCTCCGCTCGGAAAGGATTTCACAAATACACCTACCGAAGATGAATCTATGGTGCATAGTTTAGAACAAGCAGTAAGCGACAATGACCCTTACGAGTACATGGATAAAACCGAGTCCATATTTCTTTCAAATATGAGGCCATCTCTACAGAAAGCGTTGGAAATTAGTACGCCTGTACTCTAACCTCTGCAGTAATATCTCACTGAATGGAAATGATGTTAACAAATGCATTGTTAAGGAATGGACTGCAGTTTCCACGCTATCAATTTTATAGATATCTGATAAGATCAAACGGGATTTCATTCAAGATTGGACCATGTTAATATTACTGTATGGTCAGACCACCGGAATTATAACAAAGCGCAACGAGAAAAAGCTACATTGGAGCTACACAAGGATGTTTCTTATAGTTTTGAACAATTCCTCGAAAGAAAAACCCCACCAAAAAACCAAAAACCAAAAGAAAAATTATTTACTGACACTTAATTCCGATTCCAGATCATTCAAATAAGACAAACAAGAATTTCTGGACATAGATGGAGAAATAAGGACAAAGTCATAAGTGATGTTTTTTATGGTGTCTTACATTTGAACACACAAGTTTTGACTGACCAGCAAAAACATATATACATTACCTTTGTGCAGACACTGGATACTGTCTAGATGACCAGCTATAGGCAACGGACGATAGGAACAGATGGAGAGAGAGAGGCTACAGGCACTCTGTTTATTGTGAGCGACTTTATAATTATGATGACTTCTAATTACTTTTCTATCTTCAATGAAATTCTTGGGTTGATATCAGAAAATTACATTCCTTCTTCTTTTTTCGAAAGAAAAGGCAAATCAAGTGAATATAAAGCATTAATCTCAAATGTTTCTTAACATAATAGAAGGGAAATCATTTGCATTGTACATATTCTGTTCAAGTGATGGCTATTCTTCTAAATGTTAATCTATCAAAAAAGAATAGAATTGATATTTTAGCTAATTTGTTTAACATTCCCGATTGATTTCCTTTAAGATATCGATATTTAACAGTAACAGTCTTTTTTTTTTTGGTTAAACGCTAAAATAATCGATTAAATGAGGAAATACGTCAATGTTGTCATATAAGGAAATCGATTATCGAAAATCCATTGAAAGCTAATCAAATACTGAAACATAATGATTGTAAATGTATATTATACATACGGCATATTGAAATGATTATTTTAATGCTGCAGTTTTAATTCATCTTTTGTGCGTGGCATGTTTTTGCTGCCTGGAACAATGTGTATCATCTATTTCAGTGTACATATTCATTTCTTAATACCTGTCACTGAAAGGTATTCTCATCATTTCAGATGTAAATTTCAGAATTGTTATATTTTCTTGCAACAATGTAGAAATCCTATTTTGCTTTTCTGTAGAATAAAGAGCAGTATGTATTGTATAACTGTTACTGTACTATGAACTTCATTTCAGGTATATAAAAATGCTTTCTATATTGGCTTTATACGATAAGCACCTTCCAACATTTCAATTAGAATACTGGCTTTTACGCCATTTTAGGTTTGGACGATATCAAAGAGTGAACACACACACACACACACACACACACATACACACACATATATATATATATATATATATATATATATATATATATATATATATATATATATAGGGTTCAATTCCAACATTAAAAGCGTTTCTAATTCGGAAAATTACTTACAGTGCTCCACACATGAAAATACTGAATATATATTTACTAACCCCTCCGCTCGGGCAGGATTTGACTCAAGGTCAATTTTTAAGCGGAGTTTAACCGGTTTGAATTCAGAGTTTTCCTTTTAGACTAGGAACCTCAGCAAGGCTGAAGAACCTAGTCTTCCCTTCTACTTACCCATAGGTGGAGGGAAAATAATTGGATTTATACCTTTCCCCAGGGTATTAGTGCTACGTGAAATGCAATCAGTCTCGTCGAGGATTTGAACTCGTGTCGTCGTGTCCATTTCCTACGACGATAACCATTACACCACGGGTATCTCCTAAAAATAAAAATGATGAATATCATCCCAATATTTTTTCAAGTGTAAATAGCGTACTAATAAAAAAGAATAAACAACGTGATTCAGATATTCATGTCCTTGATCCTCAGGTAAAAAACTAGTATCCAATTTAACGAAGATTTAGATAGATAGATAGATAGATAGATAGATAGATAGATAGATAGAAAATGGGATAATCATTAAAACGAATGTTCAGATCCCTACGATATTATATTCTTTAATTAAAATTGCTAATAATTAACGGTAGGATATAGAGGGAGCTTATTATCAAATATAAATTGGAAACCATTATTGTAACTCATTTTTATTTATAGTTCCATCATCATTGTGTTCAAAAGAGTGCTGCAGATATATTTTACATTATTATCCAAACGTCGAACACAGATTTTATTCAGTAGTGGAGAAAACTATAAAAGAAAGAACATTGTACTAAATTGAAATAAAGTGAATTATTGCCTAATTGTTGAGATGCATTAATTAAATTAGTTTATTTAATGATACACATTTTGTACACTATATTTTCATTATTGTTAAGATATTTTATAAATGTTTGTGAACAGTGGTAAATTAATGTTCTATTTGAATACACATGCACAATTTTCATATACAATGTGCATGTAAGTGTGTTTTTTTGTTGATAAAAGCAAAAAAAAAACTTCTTGGTATTACACTTTTTAAAAATGAACCTCATTGAAATAATGTGAAAGGAAATTTTAATTATGTTCATCACTGCAAATAAACATAAAATAATTCTTGAAAACTTCATTGAAACTAGAAATTCTAGAGAGTAATTTACAGTCAAAAAAATGCTTAATATTAACTTATGTAGCAGATAATAATAATTTTCATTTTCAAAATCTCCAAAAGTCATTAATATTTCCTAATGAGAATTTCGGCGGAAAAATATAATAATCCGGTAAACCAGTCAATCAAGGGGAACAAACATATTTTTGGACAATGTTGAATCTGATTCAGATTTATGTCGTCAACGTTGAGAAACATGCCAATGAAAATAATTATGAGAGACGAAGTATGGAAGTAGAAATTGTGAATTCAGAAACAGATCTAGAAATATGGAAAACTGAAATAGTATTGTAAGTGTTTTCAGCAATTTTGAAAGAACAATGAAAGAAATGGGGCATGTAAGATTTATTCAAATAAGGTTTCCTGTAGTGTGATGCAGGTTCAAATTTTTATAAAAGAAATATTTCTTCTATTCCGTGGAATTGTTCTCCATTTCAATGCAACTTAATTCACACACACACACACACACACACACACACACACACACACACACATATATATATATATATATATATATATATATATATATATATATATATATTTACTAATCAATTATCTACCAGTATTCACGGCACCAGAAAAAAAAAACCCTGGCCAGGAACAAGAGAAAAAAATATCTCGAATCACGGTCCAGAGGAAAAAGAAAAAAGTTTTTTGGGGTAAAAAAGAAAGAAAAGACCAACCTCGTCCTACTCCTTGAAAAAAATCAAGGGGTACTAAGTCAGTGGCCAAAAGAAAACCAAAAAACCCTCCGCGAATACTGCAATGCTATAATTACTAAAGTGCTCAACATTAAACAATGGAGCCAATTATAGAATTAACTTAAATCGCTAGTCGAAAATCTTCTACTAAAGTTTCACCTTAACGGATCATCAGGAAGTTTCGCCTAAACCATTCTAAGGAGAAATTGCCTTTATTCACCAAAAACCTCCACCTATCCTAAACTTTTTTTTTTTTTTTTTTTTTTTTTAATGCAAATTTTAGGATAGGTGGAGGTTTTTGGTGAATAAAGGCAATTTCTCCTTAGAATGGTTTAGGCGGAACTTCCTGATGATCCGTTAAGGTGAAACTTTAGTAGAAGATTTTCGACTAGCGATTTAAGTTAATTCTATATATATATATATATATATATATATATATATATATATATATATATATATATATAAAGATTATAAAATGAAAAAATTAAGAAATCCGTTTTCTGAACCATGAACATCAGTGTTATATATACATTATAGTCTACTTGGATTTTATAAATTATTACTAAGAGAGAATGTCTTTAAAATAGGATTCTACTGAGATCTCTGTACAACCTATATACCTCCTGCGTTTTATATATATATTATTTTATTTTCTATGTGCATATATCTTGGCACTAGCCATAGCTTTTGATCATCAAAAGAAGTGTCAATTGTCACTTTTATTTCCCTGTCTTTTAATCTTACTAGCTGTAATCTTATTACCTTCATCAGCTGATGATGTTTAGTTCAGACACAGTTTAAGCTAAGGGTTATCAGATGATGAAGACTTTATTAGAGAAAGTGTCATGTATACCTGCTACATAAAACACTCCAATTCCATTTTGAAAGTTCTTGAATAACAGTAATAGAATCAACGTTGAAGATGTACAGAACCGATTTTTGATAATATACACATAAAATTACAAACAAAATATGCATTCACACAATGCAAATATCTATACCACCTACTTCTTAAGTAACCTTATTACGATAATTTAACGTAACATCATTAAATGAATTAATAATATGCAAATAAATCTAATAGGTTGGTTGGCTTGGGTTTATGGCATATCAATCTTTATAAGTTATTTAATGACAAATCTATTTTTACATAAATAATCAATTCTTTTTCAAACAAACCAGTTGAGCATAAGTACACTGTTTAATTGTAAAAAAATATTCTATTTCAAGTTGTTCAGTTTATTGAAATAGTTCTAATTCAAACAATTCAATTTAGCGTAAGTACGCAGTTTAGTTTTATTTAACCCATAGACAGGGTCCTATCAGGTGTTACCGCTCCAGGCTTGAGTGGACCTGGGAGTAATGCCAATGAAAGTGTCCTTTGCATTCCCAAAAGCACCAGCATCACTGGAGTTTCACAATCAGATTGTTTAGTATCATATCCAGAATATTCGTTGATGGAGTTGTACCCCTCTGCAGAGGTACAGTCGGTGTATTCTACAGCCCAAGCTAACTGGGCGAAACAGATTTAGGATAGAAGTTTCAAATAAATAACAAATATTAGTAACTATGTTAGCTAACAAAACGGCTGGAGAGGAATCTAGACGGCAATTACAGCTAACAAAACGGCTGGAGAAGAAGCTAGACGGCAATTACACAAGAATGCTACGTGCAATCTTGAACAAGTCCTGGCGGCAACACCCCACAAGATACCAACTGTACGGTCACCTGCCCCCTATCACGAAAACTATTCAAGTTAGACGAACCAGACATGCAGGACACTGCTGGAGAAGCAGGGACGAACTCATAAGAGATGTACTCTTATGGACCCCACACATGGCCGTGCAAAAGCTGGACGACCAGCACGAACATACATTCAGCAGCTATGTGAGGATACGGGATGTTGTCCTGAATACCTACCTAGGGCGATGAACGATAGGGGGGAGTGGCGATAGAGGGTCAGGGATATCCGTGCTACCAGCGCGATATGATGATGATGATGATGATGATGAGTAACTATGTAATATCATTCTAAAATACTTCGGTGTCTCACCTTATATTTTATTTCAGTTAAAGTGATGGTTGCCTGCAAGGAAGATGATGTAAAGTATGAAAATAGTTGGAATCTAGAGATATTGAATACAGGTAAATAAAAGTTACATTCGAGACAACTTCTGTCGATCAAATGGTAGAGTGGGTGAAGATATATATATATATATATATATATATATATATATATATATATGTATAAATTAAAACTATTTAGAAAAACAGGAGACATATAGACTGTATAGAGATATTAGTTGAATCACATTTAAAAGAAAATCTTTCTCTGAGAGTATTCATAAGAAGTCTAAGTGGCTATTATGGATATACAACATTGATTTTCATGATTCAAAAATTTATTTTTTTTCTTTTTTGTGAATTATGTAAACTCTGTATTTTTATGGCGCTTATGCGAAAAGACTACTTTAAAATTATATATATATATATATATATATATATATATATATATATATATATATATAGGGCGTTTGGCTTATTATGTTCTTATTATGTTCGATAAGATGTGTCAAATTTGCTTATTATAAATGATTGTGAAAACGTAAGAATACGTCTGAGCTATACAATCTTAGTTATTTTACAAGTGTGTGCATGCAAAGCATCAAAACATGTATGTATATCAAAAAAATTATAACTCCACAAATGGTTACAAACATGCGTACAAATATATATATATATATATATATATATATATATATAAGTAAAGTAAAGTTGGCGACCTTAATTGAGGGTGACCCGAAGGCTCCCTTTTCGATAGCTACTACACCAAATAGTAGGGGAGAGCGCTACTCCTTTCTCTAGATTTCTCCATTTTACCCTTGATCCGTACCTTATAATACTGAGTCTTAAGCAAGGAGGCATCAAGTACCATTTTTAAAGACTTTGGTATGACTCGACCTGCTATTGAACCCAGGTCTTCCGGGCCATTGGCAAACACTCTAACCATTATGCCAAACACTTTCTTTCACACTTCAATCCGCTCACACAATCCACCTGACACCTCCTACTCATATTTAATGAAAGAAAACAAGAAAACCCTAAAGCACCGGAAGTACCATTTTCCTCCTACTACTACCACACAATACACCCACACTCCTCAACCATTTTAACTTATAAGTTTTTACGAGCATTAAGATAGACCTCAACGCTCCATATTCCCCTTACCTACCAAATTATCTCTAACCTTTTCTTCAAGAGTATATGTACCAACCATCAACAAATAATATGGCTATTAAAAAATAACCCCAACCTTCAAACCCGTTATCTAATCAATTTCTTTAATTTACAATGACGACACCCTACCCTTAAGTTATAATCATCTTCGTACACAAACACATTAACTATTATTCAAACCCTTTTTATTTTATTTTATTTCATTACCCACACACCACCTATGAGACTCATAATATATAATATTTTCGCAATATTTCATTCATTTATTATTAGCATTACAACAATTTATTACGCACATATTTATTATTTAACTCACTTAATATTTTTACCCCTATCTATTTTATTGCTTACATACCACCTATATGATCCATAGTATACAATTCTTACGCTATATCCCATTTAGTTATTATTATTATTATTATACAATCCCCCCATATATATTACACCAACATATTTACGACACAATATAATCTTACTTATACCAATTGTAACTCTTGCTCACCATACTATTTTACAAATCAGATTCTCACCCATTCCCTACAACTTGCTGCGATGATAATTTACCCCACTATCAACGAAAAAAATGTATACACATTCGTTACCCATTCTCGCTATAACCAACGTCTCACGTTCCTGGCCTGACTTAACTTAAAAACACGCATCCACACGCTCACACATACACCCACACCCATATACACAGACATAATTACAACCACACACAAACGACATCTTAATGGCTTTTTGTCTGTATTTTGTCGAATTTTGGATTTTGTCTGTATTTTGTCGCATTTTCGATTTTCAGTTTCATTCCATCTTCTTACCTGCTTGGATGGACATTTTAGTATTCTACTAATGATTCAGATTTTGATTTTCTGAAACTCAGTACAACCCCGACTTAAACTCAGCACCTGAAAGACTAAAAACATTCTGGATTAACCTAACACATCACTCAATAACTTCCGGGCCTAACTAATAAAGCAACAAGTTTTAGGCAAAATTCGATTTTGTTTGTGTCATTCTAGGTTTATACACTGATTCCAACTCTTCTCTAACAATTTGAAGCCTTTTTTGTTGAAAGATTTTTCTTTGGTCTCAAAATACGCCTAAGTTTCCAATATAACTTCTTTATTGGAGCCAAATCTCTTTCCCTGGAGTATTCTTTTGAGGTCTGTAAGTTGCCAATGCGTCGCTAGGGAACAGATCCGGAAAATAGGGTGGGAACAGAAGCAATTCGAACTGCAATTCATGTAATTTTGCAATCGTTGCAATCGACTTGTGACGCAGTGCATTGACTTAGTGAAACACACTTTTTTAAACTTCATTTGCTGCCGTTTTTGGCGATTTCTTCCTTCAAAAGCAGTGATGATGCTTTGTAATGCATACAACAATAAAATTTAGAGAATTTTATCCAAAAAATGCAAAAAGAATTTGCACTAAATTGGATGATGACTCGATTAATGAAAGCCATATTTATACCCTGTATATTCACATATCCAAAAAACCTTTTTTTTAAATTATCATTAGTAGAAAACAATTTGAAAATGATTCTTCATGGTTATTAATAAAAATCTTATGATGAAAAAAAAAACAAAATTATAACCGGAAAAAATTGACAAAATTGCAAAAAAAATAATTTTAGGTTTGTTAACTAACATTGGCCCAATTGGTAGAGTGTTCACCGAATGGTCCGGGATACCTGGGTTCCATCCCAGGTCGCGTCGTACCAAAAACTTTAAAAATGGTACTTGATACCTCCTTGATTAACGCTCAGTAATATAAGGTATGTATCAATGGTAAAGCGGAGCAATGTTTTAGTTATTTTAAAGCAAAAATGTAAGGAATCTTTATTATTTAAAAAAAAATCGAGAATATTTTATAGCGTCATCATCTATATTTGTGGAGGTGTATGGATGTGTGTGTGTGTGAGTGTGTGAGAGAGAATGATAGAAAAAGATATAGAGAGAATTTAGCTTATAAAGTTACAATCACTTTTAGAAGGGCGTTGAACGTAGGAAACTATGATGAAAATGATTCATTTCAAATCAGGGCGGATATCTCAGTTGCAAAAACGAATTTGTAGCTTGTTTATAGAATATAATTAGGGATTTTATATGGCACACTCCCTTTTCCTGAAATGTCAAATATGAAAACACACTTTATTCATTACCTATTCGTTCTATGGGTGGGTCGTGGTTAATCCGATTACATAATAAGCATTACCGACATTCTTGTATTTAGTACGATCTTTTACAAACATGTTGAACCAAATTAGAGAAGCAAACCTTTAATTTTACTCGAACTATAACAGATCTTTAGATTAGATGAATTTAAGGGAAGGTCTCTTTTGGTAGATATCACGCCATAAAATAAAATCTTTCTATAAGAGTTAAAGGATGGCAAAAACGAAATATTTGATAAAATGATCTTTAAAAGAATGAATACACACACACACACACACACACACACACACACACACACACACACACACACACACACACATAAATATATATATATATATATATATATATATATATATTAGTTACAATAGTTAATTATGACAGCAAATAGACCAAAGGATTTATTTATAATGAGAATAAAAGTTTAAAACGAAGAAAAAATGACAAGTAGACTAACCGGTTTTGGTCATCACTCAAGAAAGCTAAATCGACCATCATAGCGAATAAAAAAAAATGAGAAATGTGTTGGGTGGAGAGAGAAAAATATATTTGGGGACTATATCGAATCAATATGAAGTTGTAGCAAACATTCTCTTTGTTTTCAGAGAGACTGTCTGCCGGACAAAATAAGAATTATCTCCACTGCTTTAAGATGGAATGAAGAGTCTGTCTTGATCAGTATTGGGAATAGGTCACCGCTAAATTTCTCAGCACAATCATGGATTCTTATAAAGTGTTCAGCAAAAGAATACCAGTATGTACTCTTAAGATTATCAGTCAAGCTAACGTCAAAGTTTCGTATTTTCGTAGGGACATGTTGTATAATTCAGGCATCCAGTCTTTGATTATTTCATCCTATCTTGCGTAAACTGTGACAAAGCTTAAATATATAAATAAAGTGATAAAGAAGAGAATTATTATGATGTGGGGGATAGATGTCAGATTACATGGGGTAAAAAATAGCACTTCTCGCAGCTTGCTATATTTGGTCAGCAAATATATGACTAATTCCTCGCAGCCAAAGGAGACACAAATAAACAGAACATTTTTCTAATGATGTCAATTATATTTTATCAAATTTTATTATTAATAACTGTTTACACAACATTCTGAGAAAAAACTGTTATTCGAAAGAGTCATGGAAATAAACTGAATCTTGTCATCAAGTTTAGACATAGACCCAATAATTAATGCTCATGTTTTACTAGAACATTTTTGTTGACGAGGCCAGAAGAAAAACCCAACGGATGTACAGACATATAAATGTAGGCCACCGAGATATCGAAGTGTCATAATACTAAGGAGTCCTACAAAACAAAACATCTAGAAATGACAACATGAAGACAGTTCCATTATCAAGAGTAAATCCAAAGGCTGGATGGATATTATTAAAGGAAGTAAAAAATAAGCCCGCCATAGTCTCACGATAGAAGATTCAAAACGTTCCATCGACATAACGAAAAAAGAATTCTAGCTGATGAAACATACTAGCTTAGCTGGTGACGATGAACTTAGCAGATTCAATGCGATCGCATGATAACATCAACAAAGTGGTTTCCCAGGACAGAGAATATAATTTATTGCCTATGGATAGAGTGACAGCTATTTCCGTTAGAAGATAAGATCAACAAATTACCGGAAAAAAAAAAACGGAAGTATGTAAGTTCCGATAACAAGCCATAAACAGAAAAATACGTGAGACGAATAGGACGTTCATACTTCCGGATGGCACTTAAAAAGATAATATAAGGTCTATAATTTTGGACTGAAGGCAGTGACCCGCTGGTCACTCCAGCGAAGGAGAGAGGTCTGCTGGTCTCTCAAACGAAGGGAGAGACCCACTGGTCACTGAAGCAGACTTGTCAGCTTCTCGTGTGTGTTCTCCAGCCGTCGCACTACTTCACAAAAAAGGTCCCCACCACAGAAGAAATATATGTGAGAACTCCCACTGACTGTATTTCTACAACACACAATCGTCGCCGTCGAAGAATAAAAATGTAAACTATATTTTTATATATCTTCGAGTTTTTCGTTGTTTGTCCAGCGGTGCGATATGCGACACTCATTCGGACTAGACAAAAATCGCTTTTCATGAAACCCTACGAAAATATTAGCTAACGCAGGTTCCACGGGATATCCTGTAGAAACCCCGTCATACATCGGTACATAACATTATCTAAACTAAATTCCACAGACAAAAGAGCAAATGTTATTAATTCAATGAAAATGTTCTCAGGGATCTCACTGAGGATAAATAGCAACGATATAGTACATAGGTTCATTTGTAAATAGTCTCAAGAAAGGGAATATATGTAAATAAACGAAAGACATCAAAGAAACAGACAACCATATCAATCAAAAGATAACCATTTATAAATATGGAAACTTGTAAAGAATCTGTTATAGAATGGACGCTATAGTAATACAACAAAGGTTGCAAAACAATAGTAAATCATTTAGCAACTTTGTTTTGGGACGAACATTTAAAAGAATGTATAATTCTCAATGTGACAGCAGCCTTACGTATTTTAGGCAGCCCATAAAGATGAAGGCAAATAGAACCTATCGGTATAATCAAATCAGAAATGGTAGAGGAAAGATATCATCTCTTTTGACTCATTTGACAAGGTTCTTTTGGAGATAGATAGATAGATAGATTCATCTGCAGAATCTAGTGAGATTTATGGGTCCGAAAACTTCCCTATATTCATCATTGCTCCGTCGGCTGGGGCTATAAAATATACCAACTGCATATCTGCAGAGGGATAAGTCCCCCTAACGAGTGTCTTGTATATGACACTAAACAATATGATGGTGAGGTTCCTAGGATGCTGGAACTTTGAGAAATGCGGAGCACCTCATCATAGCCATCGTACCCAGGCCCAATCTGACCCGCTGTGGTAGCACCTGATAAGGCCCTATCTATGAGTCAAATAGAACTAAATTGCGAAATTATACTTAACTGAATTGTTAGATAAAGAAACTGTACCTTTGCCAAACAGAATTGTTTAAAAAAATAACTCAATGAGAATTTGTAAGGACATATTGCGAAAATATCTTAAAAAGGGATATTATCATAATAGCCACCAGGCGCCGTATTGAAGTTTGTCATGGAAGAACTGATACATATTTGCAAGAATTTCCAAAGTCGGAACAAAAGGAAATCGAAATATTACAAGCTATTTTGTGACAAAAGCTTCATAAGTTATTAAATGTGTCGACGGTTGGCAGACTAGATTAAGTATTTTCCGTGGATTCTTTGAAAAGTTTGAAGGCCTTTTATTTATTTTCTCCTAAATCGCACGATGACTCAAAACATTTTCCCAGTATACCTCTGCTCTCGTAGTACTTTCGTTTCTTTTCCTAATCCTACTAAATCCTATGTGTTATCAAAAGATAAGTTATGTTTTCATGGATAAAGAGAGCTTTTAGTTGTATACTTAGTCAGTGTTTAAAACAAAGTCCGACAAAATATCTTTTGCGGACGCAAAATATTGACAATTAGGGAAACTTTCGTAAATACTGTTATTAATTCTTAACTGGGAACAACTGTTAATCTCGGGAAACCATAATAAATTTTTAACTCAGTTGTCTTTCACCTTCATTTCACTTATTTCCATTGAATCTAATCAGACCGTTACATTTAATAAACTGTGAATATTTGAAATAAAGGAAAAATTCCCGGTGAGATTTGATCTATCAGTTAATGGCATGGTTGGACTACTTTTACCTATTCAACTACAAGATTAATATATATTGCAAATAGAATCCAACCTTGTATTCAATACCACTTACTCAGACAACCGCAGTAACCCCGACCTCCCATATATATATATATATATATATATATATATATGAAATGGAGAACCTTCACAGCAAATTTAGTTCGTGGAGAAATATTTTTCAACTGGCTTATAAATTCTGAAATTGTGTCGTAAACTGCGTCTGGAGTTCTACAACTGGGCGGCACATTGCCCCAAGACTTGATTAAAAAAAAAGTCGAACACTTGAAAAAATATCTTATTTATTTCTTCAAGTGAAGTGTCTAAAAGAGAGAGAGAGAGAGAGAGAGAGAGAGAGAGAGAGAGAGAGAGAGAGAGTCGAAGAGTTTATGAGTGCATATGGAGTCTTGATGGAATATCTCTTCACTTCGACCGTTAGCCAGGATTCTACCCAGACATCCAAACATGGATGCTTTCATACGCACATCTACCCGAAGTTGACAACTTACATTTACTCAGCCAGCAAAGTATTTTCCTTTTTGCTTCTGGGCTTTTTTGTCCACTATTTTCTTAGTCTTATCTCAAGGTCATATTATTTCACATTTCAATGTGTCACGACCACCTGGTTAATTGACCTGACAGCTTTTCACTCATTTCCTTTCAATTTGGGTAACATTAGTTGCTGTAAAACGGCGAGGTCATTTCTAATACAATGTGTGAAGTGTGTGAAAAAAAAAGATAGAATACCATATTGCTGCTTAAAAACTAACCGTTTACCGTTCTCTGTGCATAGTGTTAATAAACCTCGGTAACAGAGCTGACTCTAATACGACGAATTTTGCATGGGCAATGTATTCTTTTTGTATTGCCCAAACGTCAAGGGCAAATGACTGAGTGCCTTGTAGTCAGAGAAATATGTGATGGATAGCCACGTCAGACTTACGTTGAGTTAGAGGTTTTCGGTGAATGGCTCGTTTCTTTTTTTTAAGCGAACGGTGGTAGAATATTTGTCCTTCTTTTAAGTTCCCGTAAAGTAAATAGGTTCTCTACTTTTTTCTGGCTGCTAGATATTTATCGTGTCACATTGAGACACTCTCACACCAACCAAAAGAAATTTCAGTGTTACTTTTATTTTTATTTGCTGTTGATAGTAAATAAAGATTCGATTGATATGTGAAGCAAGAGGGAGAAAGGGAGGATAAGAGAGAGAGAGAGAGAGAGAGAGAAAGAAAGAGAGAGAGGCTGACAATTAGGAATTTCTTATAGCTTGTTTCTTATACCAACTAACAGACTTTTTGATTTGGAAGATCAACACATTACTGACTATCCGGATAATGGCTGAATCCACTCCCAATCGCTGAAACACGCACTATGCCGATTAGGTACTTTCACTCAGAGTTGAATACTGTCTGACCCCGAATACTCTATGACCTGGTCAGAGAGGTATCCGCTTACTGTTTCAAAAAGAAAAAAACTTCGCCTAACTTTCCAATTCCTCCAGCACGAACTTCAAAGGATGACCGCTACGCTGTACGAAATATGTTATTCATTTTGTCTGTATGTGTGGTTGGCCGATCAGTGATTTATATTATTCATTTAAACCAAACAGTACCTTCCACTCCTTAACAAAATGTAACATTCGTAGATTATTGATATATCCAAGCTTTGAAGTATTTATGACGGATTATTCGTTCTACAATTATAATATTTAAAGATTTAGCTATATATTAGGGTAGGAGTAAGGGACAGCATTTCGACCTGGAGATTTAAAATAACTTCATAGTACAATTGACTCGTTTATCATAACAATTATCTACATAGAAAATGAAATCAGTGACTCGAATTCAAGCCCTGAACGAGGCTGTTTGCATTTTTCTTTGTACTAATGCTCTTGGGAACGGCATGTACCCATTCATCTCCCTCGTTATTGGTAAGCCGTCGAGTAGACTGAGTTATTTTTCTTTGGTAAAGCCACACGTCTTGGAAAAGAAAATCTTTGAATTCAAACCAGCTTCACTCAGCTAAAAAAATTGTCCTTCTATCACAGCCTGTTAGGGGTATTGAAAGGGTTGGATGAACACATGTTAAAGTTTCCGGTTCTTTCGCCCCGGAAAGCAGTCGGCCTCCAATTTTATAGACGAGGGGATGGGAGGGCAACCAAACGAGGAATTTTTCCTTGTTTTTCGTGTATATATATTTCGGGGTTTTTCTCCCATTTCCATCATATCCATTGTAAATAAATCATATATTGTAAAAAAAATCATACATCACTTTGGGTTTTAAGTAGGTCTTCATCATAGAGCAAATGTGGTATTTTGGTAACTGCGGCAGACATGGCTAAGGGTGAATGGTTATATATTGTAATGTTGAATGGGTCGGCGAATGTGGCTAGCTAGGTACCCTTAGAATATATAGAAAAGCATGACCGCTCCCTTCACCTCCCACAAAACTTCAAGGCCTTGTACCGTCGTTGTAAATTTTACTGTGGAATAAAGTTAAAGTTTGCATAGTAGGGCGACTCATAGTGTTAGTATAAAATAAGGGTAGACAAGTATCTAGGGTAGAGAACGATATGCACGTGTGTCCACAAGTTTCATTAGCTGGTAAAAAGAGTGAATAAAAATTGGGCGCCAAATATATAAAGCGTCTTTAGAAAAGTCACATGACACGCCGTCGCCTAGGAAAGAAGAAGTAGTTCAGTGATTTGCCTCACCGAACCTGGCAAATACGTTAGGGACTATTTCAGCTGATAAGTACAACAACACATTCGGAGAAAGATTATTTTGATAAGATTAAAAACTCAGAAAAATGTTTATATAAGTAAATCCCTGATGTAACATAGACTTAATTAAGATATAAATATTCAGATCTAGAAAACTTTGGAGAAATTTTCCAAAGAACAATCATCATCATCATCATCATATCGTGCTGGCAGCACGGATATCCCTGACCCTCTCTCGCCACTCCTCCCTATCATTCATCGCCCTAGGCAGGTCTTCAGGACAACAACCTGTATCCTCACATAGCTGCTGAATGTACGTTCGTGCTGGTCGTCCTGCTTTTGCGCGGCCGTGTGTGGGGATCCATAAGAGTACATCTCTTATGAGTTCATCTCTGCTTCTCCAGCAATGTCCTGCATGTCTGGTTCGCCTAACTTGAATAGTTTTCGTGATAGGGGGCAGGTGGCCGTACAGTTGGTGTCTTGTGGGGTGTTGTTGCCAGGACTTGTTCAGGATTGCACGCAGCATTCTTGTGTAATTGCCATCTAGTTTCTTCTCCAGCCGTTTTGTTAGCGTCCATGTAGTGCATCCATATAGCAGTATCGAAGTGACCGCTGCCTGGAAGAAACTGCGTTTCATTTTATCGGTTAGGTCTGATTTCCATATAGTCGATAGCCTATTGATAGCTGTCCATGCTTTCGTTAACCTCGTTTCGATGTCCTTTTCGGTTGATTCGACGCTGCTTCCTAGGTACGTGAATTTGTCTACTAGTTTAAGAGGGGTTCCTTTTAGAGTGGAGATGTCCCCCGTTTGGTTATAGCACATATATTCCGTTAACAATAGCAACTCCATAATATAATATAAAATATATAATCGGGCAGGATAATCTACCCGATAAAAGATTATGGGTGAGTAGGGATTATAAGCTGTCAACGGGAGAGTGGAATGTTTTTGAGCAGTGGTAGCCATTCAATTTCAGTTGCTATGTAAATATTGTTCATTTTTTAGAGAAAAGCTAAATTTTGAATAGGATCTATATTAACTTTTAATTTAGTTTCCAAACTAGATATCTGATTCAGCCGGACGCTGTATATTTAACAAATAGCTCTGGATGTCTCAAAGTAGATGCTACCCATTTATATAATAAAGATTTATTACTGAGACAAGCGCGATGGGGATCATTTGGAACACGTTCCGTTAAGAATGCATTCTTTGAACGAGATAGATTAAATCAATAATTTATTTAAAAACTTGCAATTATAACTGTTTCAAGGACATGATATCTTTTTTTAGTCTCTTGTCTAAGTAATACATCATTATCATATTAATGGATTGCATCTATTTTGAGACAGTTTTATATGATTTGGTGGCTAAAATGTAGTTAGGCAAAATATGTTCCTGTTTTGTAATTGGCGTTGTGATTAGGGAATAATAATTGTTATAGTATACTAAATTCAAATATGAAACAAAAAAGAACGCAACACTATTATTAGTAGAGTTATTAGCAGTCACATGGGTCCGACGTATAAGGAGACACCCTAAATTAGGTAAATTATTTTTATACTAAACATTACCATTACTATAGTAGCCCATTCAGCTATGGGTATAGAACACATAATCTTTATCTCTGCAGAGGAGTAAGACCCCCACCAACAATCGTACTGAATATGATATTAAACAAGCAGATGGTGAGACTCCAGTCCTGGGGCTATTTGCACTTGATTTCGCAAATTAGTTCTTTTGGCAAAATGTTGGTGGCTGTTCAAAAGCTTCAAATTTCCTCTTCAGGTTACCTCAGAGCACCCATGTATAAATCATCACTTTTGAAGTTTTCGTAGTTTATCGTTTGAAGTATCCATACAGTTGTTTTTCTTTCCATTTTTTAAAAGATTTCATTCTCGTCGGCTGGGGCAGTAGAATATGCCAACTGCATCTCTCTAGAGGGGTAAGGCTTTCCCACAGAGTGTACTGCATATGACACTAAAAAGTCTGATGGTGAGGTTCCAACCTTGAAGATTTGAGGAACGTGGAAAACTCTTTCTTGTCATTACTCCTGCGTCTACTCAGACCGGAAGTGGTAGCACCTGATAATATCCATTATATGGGACAAATAGAGCTGTTTGATATTTAAACTATGTGTAAACAAAGACATGTAAAATTGAATTGTTAGAAATAGAACTTTTTGATAATTTAACTGTGTTTAAAGAAATGACGGTCAAGTTGAATTTTTAGTGATAGATAACAATACGCGGGAACATTTAAGCGTGTGCAAACGAATGAGGAATGTTAAAGAGATTAACTATTGTTAAATGCCAATCCCTGTTTGAAATGATTATACTTTGAGCAAACAAATGGTTAATAGTAAATAGAATTATAAGTATTAGAGATAAATACTTTAAATCATTACTTTAACTGCTTGCAAAAAATTAAATGAGCTCGGGGACTTTTAAAATATTATCTAAAAATGTGTTTGCAAATCATATATATTAAATATATATACGAATATGTAGATTTTGCTCTTAATAACCACCAAGGGCTAATATGCTATAATACCTAAAAAAAAAAAAAAAAAAAAAAAAATTGAGAGAATAAAATGTTTGGAAAATAAGCAGTTGCGTCTCTTATCCTGAATACTCAACGTCAATAGAGAATTTAGATACTATTGTTGATTTGAGCTAAATGTTTTATTTTCCTTTTCCTAAACATGTTACTATTTTAAGGTTTTAAAAATCAATCTGCCATATTATTAACACTGTGAAAGAATGAGTATACTTAGACCTATACATTACCCAAGGGTATTAGCCGTACGTGAAAAGCAATCTCGTTCAGGATTCAAGCTGGAGTAGCGGTATCCACTTCCCAAGATGATAACAGCTACATTACAAGCGCTTCAATTTTACAATTATGCGAACATAAATATCACTGTTACCGTAAAATCTTATTTGTGGAACTCGTGAGATTATCTGCATTGGAAAATCACACCATTTTTTCCTACAACATGACTTATGACCTACAGTCGAATATAGCAAAACCAATCGAAAATACATATGTTCTTGTTATACAAGGTGAACACAATAAAAATTTAGTTCCAGCATCTTGCATTTAACTGAGGTATTCTGCATATCTCACAGGTGAACTTTACTTTGCTGAAAAGTACCAACCGCTCTCGGTGATGGAAAAAAATTATATGTTCATGACATTCTTGTGAACATGAAAAAGGGTTAAAGCACGTCGTAATCATGTTTTATTTCATTTTTGCTTTATTCTACATGATACAGCACATATTTTTCTAAATAAATGTAAAAGAACAAGATAAAAGTATATCATGTCGGTATGTATGAAAATCAGAATGAAGACAGAAAAACTGAAATTATACGATCAGTATTCTTTTTTTTTTCTTTTCTTTAAGAATAAGAGACAGGAAAAGTTATGAAGAAAGGATGTAAGTAAACAAAACACACACGCACACACACACACACACACCCATACACACACCCATACACACACATAAACACACACACACACACACACACATATATATATATATATATATATATATATATATATATATATATATATATATTTCTCTCTTGTAAGAGCAAAATAATAGTTTCACTTTAAATATGCGATGTTTATATGGTCTGTTCTCTCGAGTTAACTAAGTTCCACTGAAAATCAGGTGTAGAAAGTTATATGTTTGTCCTAAATAGTAAAAAGTAACAGCATGCTTAGTTATCCTTAGAACCTAGGCTGCTGGTATTTGTGTCCCTTTCTAGACTTGAATATGCCTAGGAAGTTTGAATTATGGCTGGGCAATCTCAATTCATTTCATTACTATTCTATATTATAATGTTTATTATTTGCGAGATATATCTACACTAGTTTTAACATGTGAGTTTTCCTAAATAATAGCAACAAGTATCACCAGGTCTTCATAATTCCTGCCAAAAGAGCTTAGAATACCTTGACTGTATCATCTACAGAGGGATAAGACCATTCCCTACAAAAAACGGGGTCTTCCGGGTAAACTACAAAACTGCATCTGACTTTGCGACTCCAATTCTGGAGAGTATTGATTGTTTCTTTTGGGCTATTAATCTGGGCCACCTTCTGGTGGAAGAAGAACCAATGCTCAGCTTAGCATTAAACATTTGGGTCTGGTGAATCTACGAACAGCAAGATCTCCAGGTATACGTGCCATAAGATTTGGCAAAAGCTTGCTTAGCTGACATAGACCTTGCGATCTTATAACCAGCATTTTCCAGCAGCGCACGATTCTTGCCTCGTGTGCCACCTCACCCTCTTCAACTTCCTCTCTAAAATGGCCTTGTGTCAAGTCCTGCCTGTTTGGAGACAACACAAATATCATGGTCTAATGTGACTAGGAATGGTAGTACCTGTTACGTTCCCCGGCATGGGTCAAATAGATCTCTTTGAAATAATTCATATAATGTTGGAAGTGTGTAAAAGTGAAGTTACGATAGTTGACAAAATTTAATTGGGGACAAGTAGAAGAGTTGTTAGAATAAATCAATCCTTTAATCAAACAATAGAGTTTCCAAGACCCTTCTAAGTATTCTAGCTGACCTTAACAGAGCAGTGGTTTCGATGATAATGATTCCTTCTCCGATCTCTAGTTCTCCCATCTTTTTCCAGAACTCGGTGCTTGTTACAAGGGTTCTAATTTGGATTGGTATCCCCGCAACAATTTCAATGTTCCATAGCATTTCGATCTCCCCGACATTATTATTATCACTATTAATTTGCTTCTTACGAGTTCTTCACACTAGTGTTAGCTGATTGCCTTTTACTTGAGCATTAGATTTCCAGAATTCTTCTGAGTATTTTGCATGATCTAACAATGATGTAGTTTACATAGTCTTGATTCTACATTTGATTCCCATGCCTTCCAGTCCCTTACAGAATAATTTGAGGACAGCTACAAGTGTGCAAATCTCCGTCAACTCCATGTTACACATCTTTCTTGGTTCTCTGCACAGGGTCCGAGTAGACTCTCTTTTCACTTTTTTACATTTTAACTCTACGGTCAATTGGGAGGGCAGAATCTATTAGAGAGGAATTTCTCCTTTTTTGTTGTAATTATTACTGGGTCTGGTTTTCTAGTCGATATTAGGTGACCTGATTTTATCGCTAAAATCCGAGAGAATTTTATATTTCTTATTCTCCAGGATAGATTCTTGTTTGTGCATATACCATTTGGAAGTATGTTCAAATTCTATTTTCATACCAAAGTCCCAATGAATCACCTTACCCATCCCGTCGTGTCTAGCCTTACACGCCCTTGGTCCAAGTTTACTATATTTATTTATTATGCAATTAATCGTTTCGTCTCTGTCACCACCTACCCTACACTAATTATTCTCTTGTGTATTATCGAATTTGGCCTAAATATCATCATCATATGGTGCTTCCAGGCCGTTTCTCCCTGAGGCTCTCTCACCACCTGTCTCTATAATCTACCGCCCCTGGGAAGCCTTCAAGGCTATATCCTGAATAGGCACAGAGCTGTTGTATATAGGTTCTAGCTGGTCGTCCTGCCTTTGCTCGTCCATGTAAAAGGTTTCCACAGGAGTATATTGCTTATGAGTTAGTTCTTACTTCTCCAGCAGTGTCCTGCATGTTTGGTTCGTTTAACTTGGATAGTTTTCGTGATGGGTTGTAGGTGGCTGTACAGCTACTTTCAGGACTTGTTCAGTATGGCTCACAGCATTCTTGTGTAATTCCTGTCATGCTTTTTCTCCTTACGTTTTTTTAGCATCCAAGTAGATAACTCATATAGCAGTAAAGACACAACTACTGCTTGGAAAAAACTGCGTTTTAATTTATCGGTCACGTCTGACTTCAGTATGACGGATAGGCTTGTGATAGCTGGCCATGCCCTTGCTAGTCACGTGTTCAGGTCTTTCTCGGTTGATTAGACATTCATTGCTTCCTAGGTAAGTGAACTTGTCGACTAGTTTCAAATTCCCACCCTTTAGTGTGGAGATGTCACCTCTTTGATTAAAGTACATGTACTCCGCCTTGTCTGCGTTGACATGTAGCTTATTCCAGCTGCAGCTAGTTCCGGGCATTATAGCATGGATTTGGCTTGGGCGGTTGTATTTGCCAGAAGCGCTATGTCATCGTTATAGTCCGCGTCGGTAATTGTTTGTGTTGGGTATCTTCTTCTTTCCTTTGCCAGCTTGAAACCATTTTCTTTCATTAAATTACTAGACGTTCTAAGCACGTAGTCTTGGCAGATGATAAACAGGTATGGGGCTAATGTGTGTCCTTGTAGCACACCTGCTCTAATGTCGAAGTAGTCTGTGCGTACTTTTACTTTGGGGTTTGTATATAGCATCATTGTGGCTGCGACGGTCTCTTTGGGGCCGTGAGCGAGAATCATTTGTACCATCTTTCCTCAGGGTATGGAGTGAAAAGCCTGAATGTAATTGGTTCTTATTTAATTGTTTTGTGCTGTTATTAGAAGTGATTCATTTTATCTCTCAAGGTTTCATTTTCTTAGCAATATTCAGGTCTGCTCCTTTGAGATTTCATCAGTTTGCTGCTTAAAATTCATATAGAATTCTTCTTCTTTTCATTTTTCCCGTTTTTATTAGTGTTCTGGTTGTCTTTGCATTGTTTGTGATGCTATTTGCTGCTGGAATAGGTATTTCTTTGTTCTTTTTAATATTGTTTTCAAGTCCTTGTATTGACGCATCGGCGTTATCTTCAACTCTGGCGAATCCTCTCCTTCTTTTCTTAATACATGTAGTCTGTCTAGATCATCTACGTATGTAAATCCTTTTGCATTGTCATCAGCTTTCTTGTCATCTGATTCATTTATTTGAATTCTTCCCTATCCATTTTAAGAATGGTCCCCAGTATCTTACAAGGGGGGCAGTATTTATTCCTTTGACGAGATTTCTGCTGATGAGTATGGTTTCAATAAGTTTTCTCGTTCTTCAAGATTTTTTTTGTTCATTTTTCTCTCATCTTCACTTCCTGGACTCTGTCCGCTTCCATTATTCCCAAGTACTTGTAATTTTCATTTCTTCCTTGCGTTCAGATTCTTTCAGGGGTGTCCTCGTGGTGTAATGGTTAAAGCGATGGACTGCGGAATCGTAATAAGCGAGTTCGAACTCCAGTCGCGCTATTACGTTCACTTTCTGACAAATACCCTTGGGAAAGGTATGAACCCCTTTATCCTCCCAGCTATGGGTTAAATAGTACCACTACAGTTCTTCTAAGAGAATAGCCTTGGCATTAAATAATCTAGAAAGGTTGATATGCCATTAAAAACAAAGAAACCAAAACAAACCAAACCAATCAGATTCTTTCTTGATATTGTCATTCCTCATGATATGAGATTTTTTCGACTTTTCATAATAAGCAAGGCACATTTTACTATGCAAAATTCCATCCCTATATCTTAGTTGTATATTCTCATTGTTAGTAACAGTGTCTCCATTTTTAAAAATCTTTTCGTAATGTGCTTGCTGCCATCCATGCACATAAGGCGATTTATCTTTTCCTATGGCTTTATAAATGTATAGCCCCCAGTTCATTTTCTAAATAAGTAATTGGTTGGTATCATTGATATTACTAATAGTAATGGCGAAAACAAATCTCCTTGGAAGATACATCTCTTGATTTTCATTTCTGCTAAAGATTTTCCTCCCAAAGTCAATTCCACTATCAAGTTTTTCATGGCTTCTGTGATGCATTTTATAACATAGTCGGATATTTGGTACATTTTCAGTCCATCTACTAATCAGCTTTGCGAGACCATACTATAAGTTTTTCTGTTGTTATCCACTATGTGTCTACATTTTTTCGCCTCTTTTTCATCTCATTGAGCCAATGCTGATTAATATACAGTAAATCAAATGTTCTTTTTAGCTTCAGTGATATCTTTTCTGTTCATTGATAAACTGTTTGTAACATACTCACAATATATATATATATATATATATATATATCCCCTCTCAAATATGTGCTTTAAGTATTTTCCTCATCATTGGTAGACACGTTATCAGTCTCTCGTTACTGGGGATGATTCATTTTAGCTAGATTTTATGGATCTTCGTCTTATTTATCCATTCAAGTATAGGGGCTTATCCTTTGCATCTACTTAGTTGAAGCGGCAGGATGTCTTAAATAAACGTGATATTTTAAAAAAGCATAATCCACGTATATCATCATGGCTTAGAGTTTTTAAATTTTGTTATTTTTTGAGAGTTCGTCTCCAGGAGTATTTTTAATTTAAAGCCTCCTTTGTGTTCTAGTATTTTTTTTTAAATTATCAATTCATTCGTTTTTTCTATTGTATTCTTTCCTTCCTGTATATTACTCCAAAATTGTTTGGTTTCCTTTGCATCCGATTGCTGTTGTTTTTTTCCTCATTCTAACAAATTGTTTATGTATTCATCTTTCGTTATTTTCTATGTACCGTTTCGTTTGCATTGCTTGAACCTGTCTTAGTATTCTTAAATTCACCCTTCTTTCGCCAATACCCTTTGATTTATCTCTTCAAAATGCAATGTCAGACTTGTCTGCTATTTTTTTTTTGTCTTTTCATACCAACATATTTCCATGATTTTCTTACCTTTGCACGTTTATTTGGGGTCGCATTATTCTTATCTGTCATTCTTGACGAATTCATCCTTCTAGTTTGTATTTCTGTTTGGGTTCCTATAAGAAACATCGATTTTATCAGAGACTAGTTTCGATCCTGCATAAATCAGTCCGTTTTGTCCAGTGATGTTGTCCATTTTGGTATTTGGTAATAATTTGTAAATCTTTTCGGTTTATGACTTTTTTTACAATTTGTTTTTTGAGGGTTAGTAATGTAATGTTCTTTTCTGTCATCGTTTTTTCTTTATTAACTGTACATATATTTTGCTACACATGTTAATATTTTTTTAAAGGTTTTTGGTTAAATGTTGTTTCACTTTTCAGTCATTTGAGTTTCACTTGTTACTGCGTTCTTGCTTTTTTAGTATATAGTACTTTGATTCGGGTAGGGGCATCTTGTTGATATTCGTTTTTCATTAATTGTTTATAGATTTCTAGTATCACAAGGTCAGAAAACCAACCTTTCTTTATATCTTGCTCAGCATGAAACTCAGCGGACTCTGCCCAAGTGTCGACCATTGTTTTTCTCTGGCATCTCTGTGAGGGATTTCTTAAAAAATAACTGTTAAATATAGGTCTATTGTCTTTCTTAGATCATTATTCCTTTGGTTTCCCAATCTGGCCATTGTTTGCGTATTTGAAATGAGAACAGCTAACAATCATAATATGCTAACCATGTTTGTTACAAAGGGAACACCTGCCGATCATGTCTGCAGACTTGTTGTCTGCGTATCCCGTTTAAATAGTTTTGAAACTTCATCTTCATTGGTCGTATTTTGTAGCTATAACAGAACTTTTTTTTATTTGTTGTGTTCCTATTGAAGATGTGAACTGGAACTCTTATAATAAAGAGTAAACTTAAACCTGTCACGCAAAACCCTACATCAGTTTTAATCTTAATTAATTTTAACTTATGCCCAACAGTCACTTTTTTAGCCTGTTCGTATGTAACCTTCACTCATTACATAAAGGGTCACATGATGTTTTATTGGCTTATAACTGACACTGTTTAGTAGTGTAAACCCGAACACGTTTATAGAATTCGTCAATTCGCGAGCTTTGCTGAACTTTTTCAGTCTGCTAAAGAATGTATATCGTCCTTTTCTGACACTTTTTGCTTATCCACTTTTTGTCAAAAGAGTTCGAGTCATACGACTAGGAAGGGGAGAGGACCATGCTATATGCGTTTACGTTAATTTTGCCACCTCTCTCTCTCTCTCTCTCTCTCTCTCTCTCTCTCTCATCCCTTTCAACCCACCGTTGTATATATTTATATATATGGAAATTTAATTTGAAATTAAAGAGGAATGTGTTAACTATTATTTCAGTAGTGCGGCAGATATTCCGAAAAAATTTACTAACAAGTGATTATTTTCAAGCTTGATCTTGTTCTTTTATTATTATTATTATTATTATTATTATTATTATTATTAATATTATTATTATTATTCCTTTAGAGTTTTTGAAATCAGCGCTACCTGGTGGTTTTCACTGGAGTTTGAGTGACAGCAAGTCTCCTCAAGTATCCAGGACTCTCTTCATTATTCTGGCCGTCGTCAATAATGCTGTAGTTTGGCTAGTCTCCACTCCTCCGCCAACTTCCAAGTCCTCCAGGCCCTTTAATAACCCTTTAGTTACTGTTCCAAGAGCAACAATCACAATTGGTACAATCGTCACTTTCATGTTCAACAACTTTTCCAATTTATCTAGCAAGGTCGAGGTATTTATCATTTTTTTCAAATTCTTTCAGTTTTATCCTGGGGTCAGCTGGGACAGCAAACTCGACAATTTTGCAAATTCTCTTTTTTTTTGTTAATTATTATAAGGTCTGTTCTCCTGGACGAGTTTAGGTTATCCTTTGGTATGTCTAAGTCACATAGGAGTTTATGTGTGTCATTTTCTAGGACAGGTGCTGAGTTGTGCCTATACCATTTATTGGTGTAGTTCAATTTCAATTTCTTACACGGTTCCCAGTGGATCACCTTGCCGCCCCAGTCATGTCTCGCCTTATACTACTTCTGTGCTAATTTGCTGCATTCGCATATTATGTGATTGCTCGTTTCATCTCTGTCGAGTTTCTATCGATAGGTTTCCATTTCTTAGCCATGTCAAAGTCTTCTCGTGGGATATTCCGCTTACTTGTTTCTTGATATATCCATATTATTGTTTTTCTTTCCAGTTTTCCTAGTTATTGTTGTTCTATTAAAAGTTGTGTTTTTACAATTAGTATCTAAATAAGGGTATAGATATTAACTGTAATATTCCTTAATTGCAATTACTTGACAGTAACGGTATGCATAGCCTACACTTGCTATTTTGTTGAGTTTTATCTATTCTCGCTTTGATATGATTGGTCCTTAAGGCGTTGTCCTATGCTGCTATTAGGAGAGATTATTATTCTTTTTTTTATTATTTTTATTTTACTCATTAGAGTTTTTAACATTAGTGTTAGCTGATGGTTTTTCTCTGGAGTTTGAGTGACAGCAAGTCTCCTCAAGTCTCCAGGACTCGTCTCAGGATTCTGGCCGTTTTTAGCAATGCTGTCGTTTGGATAGTCTCTACCCGTCCGCCAACTTCCAAGTTCTCCAGGCCTTTTAATAATCGTTTAGTTATTGTGCCTAACGCAATAATCACAATTGGCACAATCGTTTCTTTCATGTTCCACAGCTTTTTCGATTCTTTCGCAACGTCAATGTACTTATCCTTCTTTTCACTTTCCTTCAGATTTATTCTGTGTCCGCCGGGACAGCAAAGTCGACAATTTTGCAGATTCTCTTTTTTTGTTGTTGATTATTATCAGGTCTGGTTTTCTGGTCAGGATCAGGTGATCCGTTTGTATGTTAAAGTCCCATAGGAGTTTATGCGAGTCATTTTCTAGGACAGGTGCTGAGTTGTGCATATACCATTTGTTTGTATGGTCGAATTAAAATTTCCGGTACATTTCCCAGTGGATCACCTTGCCGACCCAGTCGTGTGTCGCTATTATTTGTTCTTTTTTAAGTTTTTTTTTCCACACCAGCGTTAGCTGATGGTTTCTCACTGGAGTTTGAGTGACAACAAGTCTCTTCAAGTCTCAAGGACTCTTCTCGGTATTCTGACCGATCTCAATAATGCAGTAGTTTGGATGATCTCCACTCGTCCTGTTATTTCCACCAATTCATGTCTAGTCTTTTACTCATTTTTAGCTAATTTGCCGCATTCGCTTATTATAATATTGATCATTTCATCTCTATCATCGTATAACCTACACTCATTATTTTCTTGCGTCTTATCTATTTTTCTTTCACATACATTGTCCTTATGGCGTAGTTTTATGCTGCTATTAAAAGAAATTAAGTTTCTATCGAGAGGTTTCCATTTCTTAGGCATGTCAAAGTTTTCTTGTGGGATATTCCGCTTACTTGTTTCTTGATATATCCATACAATTGTTTTTCTTTCCAGTTTTCCTAGTTATTGTTGTTCTATCAAAACTCGTGTTTTTACAATTAGTATCTAAAAAAGGGTATAGATATTAACTGTAATATTTCTTAATTGCAATTACCTGACAGTAACGGTATGCAAGACTATTAAACAACCGAAAAGAAAAATTTGCATTTTGAGCTTGGAGTCTAGGAGGGAGGGTCTTCTAGTATTCAAATATTCCGGTATTCAAATGTTAGGAAATCAGCATTATCCCTAATCAACTGCTCACCATATATTTACCATTATTTTTTTTTATGGCCAGAGACAAAAATTCATTAAGATTATCTTACCAAAGGAATTGTGTTGTCGATGCCGGTTTCTTAATCTCAACACTAGTCACTGAGACTATCCTTACGTTCCAAATCTTAAATAATGTAAATCTTTCTCAGCTAAGAAAATGACCACTGATATCTATTGGTTCAGTATTTCCAAGTTAAATAAGATAGGGTATTATTTGCATTGTCAACAACACAGAATAATCATTAACTTATTAAATATTGTCAATATATGTGTACTCCCTTCAAAATTTTGATGCTGTTTAACATCAATAATTTGAAGAAGTGGATCATTTGTCCGAACAATATTCATAGAAATACATTATATTGTGATACGTTTGAAGAATGCATCAATAAAGGATTTAAATTTACTCCTAACGATTGCAAATAAAAAAACGCCCCTCAGATTAAAAAAATCGGTAACATTATATCTTATACATTATTAATTCTATCTTCTGCCAATCAAGTTTATGCAGAAATTATAGCAATAACTCAAAAGTAAAACTTTTCACTATTTTTTTAGTTGGATCATAATATATATATATATATATATATATATATATATATATATATATATATATATATATATACGAGGATCATTAAATAAGTCTCCAGATTTTTTTAATATGGGCACTTTTATTGATGCTACACACATGAAACTCTAGTCCCCTTCGAAGTAATCTCCTCCGGCTGCAATGCACTTGTACCATTCAAACAATTTCTGGAAGGCCCCAGAGAAGTCCTCTTGTGTGAGCGTGTCAATGGCCTTCGTCACAGCCTCTCTCATCTCCTCAATTGTCTCATAATGACAGCCTCTGAGCCTAGGGATAAGCAAAAGTCACAAGGTCTAAACTATTGGGAGGGTGACGAACTCTCTTGATGCCCATCTTGGTCAAATAGTCTGTGACAAGGATGAGGTTGTGGACCGGTGCATTGTCCAGGTGGAAATGCCACTGTCTCGATTTAAAGAGTGCTGGCCTCTTCCGACGTAATATCTTCCTAAACTCCTTTAAAACCTCAACATAATAACCCTAACCCTTTGGCCAATCAACTCTGGTATATTGACTTCCTTACTCCTCCCACATCTCACATCATCCCTCACAGACTCCCTGCCTTCCTTGGATTTCTTATGCCACTCAAAAAAAACTGATGATCGATTCATGCAAGATGTTCGAAAAGAAATCTGAACCATTCTATACGTTTCTATGGCATTTTTTCCAAGTTGAAAACAAAATTTATTGCATATCGTTCTTTTAAAGTGTCCTAACGTCCAGATTGCATTTTTAAAATTCACCAGATGTGACAATCCGGCTTTAGTAGGGTGTATTCCAATTCCTAGTGCATCTGTTAATTTGAACCTGAAATCATAAAAATATGTTAGTCATCTCATAAGATGTATAGCAATAACATACTGAATGTTCAAGATTCTTTTTGGTCGACGAACACTGGCACGTCACTATGATGGGGTCTATTGGAGACCGTCACTTATGAGTTTGTCCTTAGAGCTGTTGTCCGTACAGCTGTTGTTTCGTGAGTTATTGTTACCAGGATTTGTTAAAAATATGTATATACAATGCTATAAAATATTGAATCAAAATACTATGAACAGCATTATTTATAGATATTACTATGATGCATTTTTAAGGTTTAGTGATCATTATATACGTTCGTGAATTATTTACGTGATTTCTACAGTGTTTCTTCCCATTTCGAAGCAGAGTCATATATTTAAGTCTGAATAATGGGTAAAACCAGCTTTTGGAACCTATGGCTTACGTTGGCAGGGTTAAAATTGTAGTATATGTTTTCACAAACATTTGTCTCAGTCAGAATTAATTATCACACAAGGGAGACATTAATTGATGTTTACTATATATTTCCATTATTATGAATTTTTTTTTTCAGGAAATCTCTTGATATTTCCAAATAAAAGTTTTTGTATATCCCCCCTTACACTGCACATTTTCAGAAAAATTATTATTGTGTCAAGGGAACAATTACCATTAATATCCATTAATGTTATAAGATCTTTAGAACTTTGGTCGTAATTTAAGATCGTAAAATTTAAAAGTTATTACCCAATTGTAATTGATCTTTTAATGCAATGTCAAATCATTCATTTATCTTGGGAGATGCCCAAGAGCGTAACCATGTTTCTGAGAGCCGAGTTTGCTGCAACTTGTAACTCAAATAATAAACGCTCAATTTTTAAAAAAATCTAAAAGCCGAAAAGTTGTTTTTTTTCAGTTTTGATTCCTTCAATTGATTAAAAAAAATAATGCAAAACATTTATTGAAACGAACACATTTTTTTGTTAAATGAACTACACAGTAAACTTATTGCTAAAACCAAAGACTCATTCTTGATTTTCCAAATCAAAGTAATCAGTAAAAATATAAATGATCAAGGTTTATCCGTAGAGATTTTATTGATATGTCTAATATATTTGGCCCAGTAATCTGGGGATGCAGTATACACTGACTTTATCTCTGCAGAGGGATAAAATGTCCCCCACGAATGTCCTGGATACAACACTAAATAATCAGATGGTGATGCTAAAGTTATAATGGAACTCTAGGGAATGTGGAGTACCCTTTCATGGCGTTAACTCCTTGGTTCACACTAATCCGGAGTGGTAGTAACTGATAGGGTCATATCTATGGGTCAGAAAGGAATAAACTGGATAATTAAACGAAACTGAATTGTTAAAATTAACTGTTTTTTTATGTATAAACTATGTACTTATGCTAAACTGATTTCTTTGTAAGGGAACTGTTTTGACTATGTAAACAAAAAAAAACATTTATTTTAGACTGATTCTTAGAAACATTTAACAAATGGAATTATTTCGGCGTTAGATGACCCGAAAAGAATTCATATGCCGTAAAACCAACCAACCAACCAATCAACCTAAGTACTGATTTTCAAATTATATATATATATATATATATATATATATATATATATATATATATATATATATATAATTCATGGAATTTAGATTGTGACCCCTGGGTTTAATGATATTGAGCACTCTCCATGTTATATTGTTACTCCATGAAACCCAGGGGTGGCAGTCTAAATTCCATGAATTAAATATACATATCTAATATATATTCATTCATGATAATTATATAATAGCGCAATCCTAGATATTGAGCATTTTCTATATCATATTGCAGTTGGTTGGACACAAACCCACTAAGTTATCTCGGGACAACCAACATTGTTATATATATATATATATATATATATATCATTATAAAATGTTGTTGATAGCATGGAGCACTCTGATTGTCCCTTGCCATTCGCTCCAATCAACCATCCATCCTGGCAGGTTTTCTGGAGCAGTGTCCTCACAAAGCTGATGTAAGTAAGTCTTTGCAGGTCAAGAGAAACTGGCTTGCCCATCTGAAGATATCCATAAGAGTTGGTCGCTGATGAGTTCGTCCTTTCTTCTCTTGAAGAGACCAGAATCTCTTGTTCATCGCTGCAGTATTGTGTGGTGTTACTTGCAGGATATTTACAAAACAACATGCAGCATTTTTGTGCAGTTTCCGCCGAGCTTTTTCCCGTGTGTTTCGTTAACAGTCATGTGATGCATCCATATAATAGTATTGAAACGTCTATCGTTTGGAAGAAATCCTGTTTTATTTAATCAGACACATCAAATTTCCTAATGAAAAAAAGAAAAACTTTTAATAGCAGCCTAAGCTATTACAAGTCGTATGTTGACATTATTTTCAGTTGATAAGATATTACAGACGAGTTGTCAATTGATCAATTTTATTTTAGAAGCTTACCATTTAATGTCCAGATGTTTCCTTTTTGTTAAAAAATCCAAGGAACTTGCAGCTTCTTTCAGGTAATGGTGCAGGAATTCGGCTTTGGCGTCTTTGCAAGAAACACGGTATCATTTGCGTTGTCTGCGTTTTTCGTAACCCTTGCGGGATATCGTCTTTCTTTTTGCCCTTTTTAAAGTGAAACTATTTCTTGTATTAGATCTATTGACTTTCAAAGAACGTAGCTTAGACAGAATATAAACGTATATAGAGCTATTTTTTCTCCTTGTAAGAATCAAAACAATGCCGAAGAAGTAGGTGTTGCTATCATATGAGCAAATCATTACTTTCGTGTTTTTGGAAGGAATCATTAAAGCGGCAACGGTTTATTTAGGGAGATCATATGAAAGCATTATTTGTGTCATCTTTCCTTTATTTATGGAACGGAATACATGGGAGCTATCAACAAAAAATAGTTTTACCTTGTGATATTTTCATGAGTACCTTCTGAAGCTTTAACTATCACTGTCTCATTAATGCAAAAACTCAGGTGAATAGCTGCTGAGACAATTCTTTAATTTGGATGTACATTTTTTACAAGAGGATTATATCTCACTGTTCTGGTTTATGAATATATAATCAGCCAGTGCTTTACAGTCATTTGATTAGTCGTAGATCGGTAGTTTTGTCTCCTCTTTTTTTTAAAAATTCTATTCAGGCATGTGACCTGTTATCGAGTGAAATATCAACAAGATATTCTCCATATCTGTTTGGCAAATTCTGCAAGAAGAATCTATTATTTCTGAATTTCCCAATATAATCATTCATGTCGCTGCAGATCATTAGAACATTGTATTTGGGACTCTAGAAGGAACCCCTCTTAAACTAGTAGACAAATTCACTTACCTAGGAAGCAGCGTCGAATCAACCGAAAAGGACATCGAAACGAGGTTTGCGAAAGCATGGACAGCTATCAATAGGCTATCGATTATATGGAAATCAGACCTAACCGATAAAATGAAACGCAGTTTCTTCCAGGCAGCAGTCACATCGATACTGCTATACGGCTGCACTACATGGACGCTAACAAAACGGCTGGAGAAGAAGCTAGACGGCAATTACTCAAGAATGCTACGTGCAATCTTAAACAATCCTGGCGGCAACACCCCACAAGACCCCAACTGTACGGCCACCTGCCCCCTTTTACGAAAACTATTCAAGTTAGGCGAACCAGACATGCAGGACACTGCTGGAGAAGCAGGGACGAGCTCATAAGAGATGTACTCTTATGGACCCCCACACATGGCCGTGCAAAAGCAGGATGACCAGCACGAACATACATTCAGCAGCTATGTGAGGATACGGGATGTTGTCCTGAAGACCTACCTAGGGCGATGAACGATAGGGAGGAGTGGTGAGAGAGGATCAGGGATATCCGTGCTACCAGCACGATGATGATGATGATGATTTGGGAATGCGATAGAAAATGAAAGCGAGCTCGTTATTAAATGTATTAAAGCTGTTTCATCACTGGCGTTGGCGAGACCGTAGCAACAGAAAATAGTTGTTCAGATTTTGCACATAAATGAAACACACCTCATTCTCGTCAGGATTTTCTCTTTGCTATTCAGTGATTCTAATGCAAGAGGAGCAAGAATAATTCTTATCACTTCTATTAAGACTTTGACAGAGGTTTTGCATGCTGATAGCGAGATGCCCATCACGTACCGTTATCATTGTATTTTAGTTCCAGTTCACGATCCTAGTGTCTATGTACTTGTGCGCATACGGTGTTCCTAGTATGCTCGGCTGTTGATAATTCACTTGTGGTAGCCGGATTTTTATCTGTTAAGATCTAACGTTAAAAGTTGTTTTGCAGACAATGCATTGCATCTATATTTGTTTTTTCAACTTTAAGACCAGCTTTCTTTCTTTCTTTCTTTCTTTCTTTCTTTCTTTCTATATGCATATGTGTGTGTGTGTGTGTGTGTGTGTGTGTGTGTGTGTGTGTGAGAGAAAGAGAGTGTAAGAGAGAGAGAGAGAGAGAGAGAGAGAATATGTGTGTATTTGTGTGCGTTTGAGTATTTTCCACCTACTTCCACTATGATTAGGATGTGACATCAGGTTAATTTTCAAGTGGAAATTAAGGAACCTTGTCTACCAAGTGACTTGACTATAGCTGTTAGTAAATTTATGAATTCATGTCTTTCCTTAGCATATTACCATGAATTAAAAAAATAGATTAGTTGTCTAAATTTATGAGACGTAGCTTGATGGTTTTTTTTATCATTAAGGGTTTTCGGACTATTGTCTTCATCTTTATTGTTATTTCTGCAAAGTTTCGGCTGATATGTCATCCAGCCTTCTTCAGATGTTTGTCCAACTCGGGAACCTTCACGGAACTTCGAAGTACATCATTTATTGAATCCACGGGGGTCGCCAGTTCTGAATCCGTTTTCCATAACAGGGTACAAGTGTTAAGTATTCCTGTATTGTTACTCGCCTGAATTTAGGATTGAAACTGAAACCTCCAGATGATTGTCTCCTTTGAAACGTATGAAACCAAAACCTATAACCGTTACGCTAGGTTCCCGAGTTCGACAAACATCTGAAGAAGGCCGGAGGTCATATCAGCTGAAACATCGTGGAAACTAAAATAAAGATAAAGACAATAGTCCGAAAACCCTTAATGAAAAAAAAGATTGTTGCGTCTTGGATTTGAGCTCAGGACGCTTATTTTCCTACAAGGATACCAATTAAGCTTAGCGTGCTTCTGCTTATGTATGCATGTATGTACGTATGTATGTACGTTTTATCTGACTGATAATTCTATTCCTTAATTCTTGCCACTCACATTCTTAAGTTTGTTTGAAGTAATTTGTTTTCCTGTTGACTATGGCTTCGACGAACTTACTAAACTTTCATGATGTTTTAATATCTTTTACTTATACTGTAGTATCTTTAACTTGGTCTGAATTTGAGAAGTCTGTAAATATTTAATTGCCGTTTTTAGGGGATCATAATTTAATAAGATGTGATGAAATTAGGAATATGCAAATCAGAAGTCAATTACTTTGTTTATAAAAATGAGTAACATAAACTTCCGGGAGAGACAAGTGAGCGTTCTCATGTACGATGGAGGGCTAGCAAACGGAAATACCATGAGTATGTACAAAAAAAAATACTTTGAATATATCTTACCATTTTATTGGATCTGACCTACCGTCAGTCAAGGTAGGGTAATAATTAAACATTAGTCAAGTTTTCGAAAACAACCTTATCTTTACGAGTTATTTTTAATTAAACTTATAAACAAGTGAAAACATTTTCAAAACCTGAATTCAAAATTCTAGTAGAACAAACGGAAGAGAGATTTGAAGATTTTCTTTGAATTATTATCCCATAGAAATCTCGTCTCTTTTTATTTAGATTTCTAAAATTGTGTTCGTCAGTACACTGTGTATATGAATCTAATTGATAAAAGAGTTTTGTTACTAAGAAATATTCCCGGTTTGTTTTTTTGTAATATACAAATATAATTTCAAGTAATCATTTGCCAGAATCCACGTTATAATATTCTTATCATAGCCTACTGAATAAATTTTCAGTATGTAACATGATTATATAAATGGTGACTAAGATAATGCAGGTAACATTTCTGCTCATAAAAATGTAGGATTATTTTATATATGTTATTGCGTAGAGAGCTAGGATAAATATTAACATTAATCTATATCTGTGTATGTCTGTATGGGTGAGTTAATATACAGTGTGGTGAAATAAATATTCGTACATATAAAAATGTATATTAGTTATCTTTCAAAAGTAGCCCGAATATAAATGTTATATACATTTAGTGTAGAACGATATATTCTACTAATATGTGTGTATAATATTTGGTTACAATTAATTTTACAGAAATTAATGCCATTTATTCATTTCATAGGTGAAAAAAGTAATAAAAAAATAACGTATTATCTTCATTTAATACTTTGTAGAATACCCTTTATTCACTTCAACATCCACTAATCTCTTCCTGTAGTTCTCAATTATTTTCTGGCAATAATTAGTAGGTATTTTGTACCGTTCTTCCTGGCATATATCTTCAGATTATTGATGTTGGCTGGTGCTCTTTTTCTGATTTGAACTTTCAAAAATCGCCACTAATTCCCAATTGGATTCAAACCAGGACACTGACTCGACCATTGCAAAACATTAACATTTTTTTCAGACAACATAACTACGTAGATTTACCTGCATGTATGGAATCATTATCCTGCTGGAAAATTTAATTAGAAGGTTGCTCACGACTCTCAACAGAAAACATCACAGTTTCTTGCAAGATTTGTTGATACTTTTGGGCATTCATTCGATTACTGATAATTTGCCCACACCTTTTGCTGAAAAACATCCCCAAATCATTATATTGCTACCGCCAAATTTGACACTTAATACCGTGTTCTTTGATAAGTACGCTTTGCCCTCTTTCCTCCGCATATATTTCGATAATTATGACCAAACAAGTCATTTTTAGTTTCATCTGTCGATAATACTCTTTCCCAAAACGAAGTTTCCTTTTCCATATGCTGTCCTACGAATTTCATCTTTGCATCTCTATCTCATTTCAATAGGAGAGGAGTTTTCTTTAGTCTCCGTGACTTTAGACCATCCCTCAGTATTTCATTACTTATTGTTAGTTTGGTTACACTTCATCCTGCAGGACGCAAATACTCCTGCAGCTCTTTACGCCTAACCATTTGATTTTGGTTAATCCAGTGTCCTGGTTTTCTTGATAATCTTGGGGAAATCTTCCTTGGTGCACGTGTTTTTTTTTTCCTTTTCAACAGTCTAACGTCTTTTAAATCTTGCAATGAATGAATTTATCGTAGTAAAAGCAATATTAAGGTTCTTTGAGATATTTCTATAACTTTCTCCATCTTTCCTATGCTAAAAAATCAGTGATTTTTTGAGAATTACCCAATTCTTTTATCTTGCCATGATTAGAAGTTTCTCGTTCAACAAGAAATTGCAGAAAGTTCTGTTAGGATTTTAAGCCTAACTATAGCTATTGATAACATTTTTGGAACATTCTTGAAGGCTAATTATGGGTACTGATAGCATAATTTGAACGATCTAGAAAATATTGCAACAATGTCGTACTGTAGAATGACATTTTTACTCATGAAAATAAAAAAAATGACATTAATTTCTGTAAAATTAATTGTAACTTAAGTTTATATACACATATTGGTAGAATATATCTTTATACCATCATCACCGTCATCATCATCATCATGTCGCGCCACCAGCACGGATATCTCTGACCCTCTCTCGCCACTTCTTCTTATCGTTTAAGCCACTGGCAGGTCTTCAGGGCGACATCCCGTATCCTCACAGAGCTTCTGTATGTATGTTCGAGCTAGTCATCCTGCTTTTGCTTGGCCATATGTGGGGGTCCATAGGAGCACATCACTTAGGAGTACATCACCTATGCGTAGAATATATCGTTATACACTTCTCCAGCATTTTTTGGCATGTCTGGTTCGTCTAACTTGGATAGTTTTCGTGGTGGAAGGCAGGTGGCCATATAGTTGGTACCTTGTGGAGTGTTGCCGCCAAGACGTGTTCAATATGGCTCGCAACATTCTTGTGTAATTGCCGTCTACCTTCTCCTCCAGCTGTTTTGTTAGCGTCCAAGTAGTGCATCTATACAGCAGTATCGACACGAACGCTGCCCGGAAGAAACTGCGTTTCATTTTATCGGTCAGGTCTGACTTCCATATGATCGATAGCTTATCGATAGCTGTCCGTGCCTTCGTAAGCCGTGTGTCGATGTCTTTTTCGGTTGATGAGACACTGCTTCCTAGGTAGGTGATCTTGTCTACCAGTTTCAGAGAGGTTCCGTCTAGCGTGGAATCGTCGCCTGTTTGATTAAAGCACATATATTCAGTTTTGTTTGCATTGACATGGAGGCCAATGCCTGCAGCGGCTCGTTCCAAAGTTAGATCAGACTATGCTTGGAGGATAGAAGAAATAATTTTTCATATGTACGTGTATTTATTTCACCCCACCGTATATATATATATATATATATATATATATATATATATATATATATATATATATATATATATATATATATATATATTTGATTAAACCGTAGAGAAATCTTTTGTCTCAATCTTTTTATTTTGATTCATTGAATTCGCCGTATTGGTGATATAATATCCGGACGGAATCGACTAATAAACTTTACAGAATATTTTTCCCACGTACATTCGGACCCATATTTGGCAATAATCGGGGTTGAGTGTATATTGCAAAAGAGATACAATCTTTGCAAGTACATTATAACTTAATAAGGTTTTATTTTTAATGTACTTGCAAAGGTCGTATCACTTTGAAATATATATTGTCATCAATAGAGAGACTGTTTCCTTGTATTACAACATTTCACTGTAGCTAGACATGTTGGACGCTTCAAGCTGAGGTTGAAAGTCTCCTAACTTTACGGGAATTTAACACAAATGTATAAGTTTTCGCTTGTTAACATTTTACTAAAATGAAAAATAATGTCTTCGCGTTTCTCATCCCTTCGATATTTACAGAGCGCAATGCAAGAAAAAGCCGAGCAGTACACCCCTATCACAATATATTTCAAATAGTGAAAATTATGTAGATAAGATTTAAAAGACATAAAACTGGTGAAAGACTCATGGCTTAGATTCGTAAGATTCTTATATAAGCTAATATTTCAAACGTCAGATTTCTTATCCGGTTATAATTGTCTGACGTGGTAAACTAGCTCATTTGAGGATAAAAATTGTGGAACTCTAGGGCGTGATTTTTGTTTGTTTTCATACTTTTTGGCATATACTACATTCTCTCTCTCTCTCTTTCTCTCTCTCTCTCTCTCTCTCTATATATATATATATATGTAGATTATAGATAGATAGATATACATATATATATATATATATATATATATAAGAGGATCATTAAATAAGTATCCAGACTTTTTTCGTATGGGCACTTTTATTGATAGTACACACATGAAACTCTAGTCCCCTTCGAAGTAATCTCCTCCGGCTGCAACGTGTTTGTTGTACCGTTCCATCAACGTCTGGAAGGCCCCATGGAATTCCTCTGGTGTGAGCGTGTCAATGACCTTCGTCACAGCCTCTTTCCTCTCCTCAATTGTCTCATAACGACAGCCTCTGGGCTTGCCGCGACCGGCCGACAAACCCTTGCCGCGACCTGCCGATAAACCTAAAACATATTAAATTACACGCCCGAGTTAGGACGATTATATCCGAGTACGACCGGAACTGACTAAGCCCTTTTTTCTTGCTAACGACCTTGACATCTAGTTATAGCTAAAAGAAAAGGGAGAATTAAAATTAATAACATTCACAAAACACTTCGGCCAAAAATTACCTGATAAGACTTGAACTAATAGTCGTCGCCAGCCTATAGCAGGTTAGGAAAATACTTTACGGCTACACTCATTTTTTATCAAAGAATTTTATATCCACGCGGCTGGAGCTGTGTGTCACAGCACCTTCGAAATATCAGCAAGCCCTTTTCAACGCTTAAAAGGGCGCGCTCCTGGCGAAGCTCATTAAGGAGGAATCCCGCATTCTGTGCGGTCGCATTCCCCTTAACTTACGGCGTTGGCCCCACTTCTCGTGGTAGACCTGCCTTTCTCCCACCTACATAGGTATGCACAAATGTCCTTTTTAGGACCATAAGAGGTCTCTGTCTGCGGGTCAGAGCATCTCTGACTGGTCAGTAATGATCAGTCGAAGTAGACGGCCAGGCGGCAAACACGAAGACGGATTCTAAGACCAACCGGTCTTAACCTCGGTTCCGATTGTCCGATAAGCTGCACAGCGCTAATGGCACGGTCCAGCCTTTAGCTACGGCTTCACTATCTGCGCAGCGCTAAGATAACGCCCATCTTAGCCTCGGCCTCATGGCCTGTTCGCTCGTCAGCTCGGCTTTGACCCGACAGAGCCTTCGTTCCCGTCAGCTCGCCCGCACGGCTTTGACCCGACAAAGCTTTCGCTCTCGTTCGCACGGCTTTAACCCGACAAAGCTTTCGCTCTCGTTCGCACGGCTTTAACCCGACAAAGCCTTCGCTCTCGTCCGCTCGTTCACACGGCTTTAACCCGACAAAGCCTTCGCTCTCGTCCGCTCGTCCGCACGGCTTTGCCCCGACAAAGCCTTCACTCCCGTCCGATACGTCCGCACGGCTAGGGGGCCCAGCAAGGCCCTAGCCTTTCCTCGACCTCGACGCTCTTGCAAGGTACAACGCAGTCCACGTAACGACTCGCAGTTACGGACGGTTCTACCACTGCAACACCTGACTCACGTACGACCCGTCGTACGAGTCAACAACCCGATCGACACACCCTTGGTTAACCACAACATACCGTCACAACCAGGGATATCGATCTACCAACCTCGATCGACCATCTAGCTGTACCCAACGACCAGCACCGACCATCTAGCTGAACTCAACGACTCGACCGACCTCAGCTTACCAGCATCCAACATCTAGCTGTACTCAACGACTCGACCTACGCCAGCGACCCTCGTCGAACGCCCAACTGCGAACACATACAACCGCCACGGACATTTACATTCACGCTTGTAAATACGTCGAAATAAATTGTCATTTGTAATTATCATCATCTCACCTTTGTTCCTTCCTATTGCTTTGGCTGTTCTCATTCACATAAAATTCATTTGCGGGGTCGACATACTTATAGGCCCCGCAACAGGCTTAAGGAATAACCAAAAGTCACAGGAAGCAAGGTCTTGACTATAGGGAGGCTGAGGAAATGCCTTGATGCCCATCTTGGTCAAATAGTCTGTGACAAGGATGGATTTGTAGACTGGTGCATTGTCCTAGTGGAAATGCCACTGAACTGATTTGAAGAGTGCTGGCCTCTTCCGACGAAATCTCTCCCTGAACTCCCTTAAAACCTCAACCTAGTATTCCTTGTTGACTGTCGGTCCAGTGGGAACCCAGTGCATGTAGATCATGCTAGTGCTGTCAAGAAAAGGGATCATTAAATGTTTGTGGGTGGATTTGCTCTCTCTGGCCTTCTTGGGTCTGGGTGAGCCAGTATGCTTCCACTGGGAACTCTGTCTCTTGGTCTCTGGGTCATAGCAGTAGATCCAGTTTTTATCACATGGCAGTTTTTTCCAAGTTTAAAACAGAATTTTATTGCATATCGTTCTTCCTCACGTCCAGATTGCATTTTTGAAATTCAGCAGCGGTGATAATCAGCATTTAGTAGGGTGTATTGCACTTCCCGTTGTAGCTGTTCATTTTAAGTTGAAATCATAAGAAGTGGTCAGTCATCTCATCAGATGTATAGCAATAACATAGTGAATTTTCAAGAGTCTACGACAATTTTAAATGCCTGTACCAAAAAGTGTGGAAACTTATTGAATACACCACGTATGTTGATCTAACACGCACAGAACAAAGCAAAAGAAACAAAAGTTAAAAAAAGGACACCTGCCAAATGAATCTCTATGCATCACAGCACATAAACTCAGTGGCATTATGCGAAACCATTTGTACAATTTCGATGACTCTTATTTATAGCTTGAATTATTTCATGCAAATACAGTGACAAAAGATATGAACTCTATACTCGTCCCATCATTATTATATTCAAGCTTTCCCGAGTGCACGACACGGATCTTCCTTTAATACTTCGAAGATAGACTTCAGGCTCATTTCCGGAATCGGTAAATATCTTTTTAAAAAAAGGAAAATATCGAATAATATGTCTTATGAATCCAGCAAGTTTCTTTGAAATATCTTACATCGTGACTGTGAAGTATTTGCTTATGAATGGGTTCAATTTTATCGGATTACTGATTTAATATATATATATATATATATATATATATATATATATATATATGTGTGTGTGTGTGTGTGTGTGTGTGTGTGTGTGTGTGTGCGTGTGGATATGTAAAGGCATTTTCAATTGATTTATAGGTAGGCATATATTAGAAAAATTATATTTCTGCAGATTTTCGATTTCAAATGCAATTTGTTGTTTGATTTTGTAGTTTTATTTTTTATAGAGTATTTTAAACGGGATTTCACTCACTAAACACCGTATTTATAAATCTCTCTCTCTCTCTCTCTTTCTCTCTATTTCTCTCTATTTCTCTTTTTCTCTCCGTCTCCCTCTCTCTCTCTTCCTCTCTCTTTCTCTCTATTTCTCTTTTTCTCTCCCTCTCTCTCTCTTTCTCTCTCTTTCTCTTTTTCTCTCCCTCTCTTTCTCTCTCTTTCTCTCTCTTTTTCTCTATTTCTCTTTCTCTCTCTCTCTTTCTCTCTCTTTCTCTTTTTCTCTCCCTCTCTCTCTCTTTCTCTCTTTTTCTCTCTATTTCTCTTTTTCTCTCCCTCTCTCTCTCTTTCTCTCTCTTTCTCTCTGTTTCTCTTTTTCTCTCCCCCTCTCTCTTTCTCTCTCTTTCTCTCTATTTCTCTTCCTCTCTCTTTCTCTCTTTCTCTCTATTTCTCTTTTTCTCTTCCTCTCTCTCTCTCTTTCTCTCTCTTTCTCTCTCTTTCTCTCCATTTCTCTTTCTCTCTCTCTCTCTCTCTCTCTCTCTCTCTCTCTCTATATATATATATATATATATATATATGCATCCATCTCCCCATATTAGTATTTTCCTTTCTATTTCCCTAGCTACTACCTCTCTATCTGCCTATCAATCGTTTTCTCTATCCGTGTATTTTTACCTTAATTTACTGCCAGACACAAAACCGAATACTTGCATGTCTCTCTTTTACTAAAATAATATTATATTAAAACACGAACGAAAGTGCTTGTCATAATTATTTTGCATTTGTATGTATCTATGTGCGTCTGTATGTATCTATTTATCAAGAACCGGCTCAAATGCGCAGAATACGCGTGAATAAGTAACAAGTTTGTTTCGGTGCTTATTATGTAAATTCACAGTCTAAAAATACAGACAAAAATTAATGCTTTTTAATGTTATTAGATCCTCAACCGTTGGAGGATTGGTGACATCGAACCAGTCTAATAGCCAGATTATAATGATTTTATTACATCTGTTTATTGATATGATATCTTTCATTCACACACGCACAGACATGCACACAGTCTGTCTGTCTCTCTCTCTAGACATTTTTTTACATATACGTATGATATTAGAAAAAAAGTTATTCCTTAAAGTTTGCTGGTATCTTTCTATAACACTGATCAATATTCAAGATCGAATTATTTGTCTATTATATATCAAAATAAAAACATGTAAATTACAGCCATCAGTTTCTCACTTTTTGACTCAATAGGCGACAATGATTTAGTTATTTATTTTGAACTGATGATATTTGTTATCTGTTCACCTTAAGAGAAGATAACTGGTAAAATGAGTTTGAAATAGAAAAATAAATCATTTATAATCGCCTGATGATTGTATTAGGTTGAAACGGTCAATTACGATGAACGCACAGAGAGAGAGAGAGAGAGAGAGAGAGAGAGAGAAGAGAGAAAAAGTGTTTCAACAAGATATTATCAAACATGCCAAGCCATATTCTTGTAGACTGTGGGAATTACGTCCGTGGCCTCTATATTTAGCTTGACAATATCAACCAGGTCTTACTGCAGATTCCAAGACGGGTCCAAAATGGAAGAAAAAGGCGAAAAGAAAAACTTGAATATCTGTTAATTGAGAGGTTGTGTGTGGTACTTATTTGGATGATGATGCGCGGACTCCTTACATTCGCCAGGTAAATGGCTGGCAGGATCCCTTAACTGAAACTATAACAAAGCTGACACCCAGATATTCGGGCTCAATATCACTTTCATTTTGGGTGGATCTTCTCAGCAGACTTTCTCTCTATCTCTCTCTCTCTCTCTCTCTCTCTCTCTCTCTCTCTCTCTCTCTCTCTCTCTCTCTCACTTGCCCATTCAGTGTCTATCTGGATCTATCTCTCTTCTGTGCAGCAGACTGGCTTGTATATATGCAGGGGTGTATCCTTTCTGTTTCCGGATTTGGGGCTAACCATAGACAGGACATAAAACCTTACCAGACTGGATTCTCCAGATGATCCTAAAACTGAAGCTTTTTTAAGTCACGAATTCACAATTATCTGACCATATTCGCTTATGTACGGGTTGGATTATTTGTTCTTGCACAAAGATAATACAGCCACGCATACACTCAGCATACCCATGCGAATATGTTCCTGTCCCTATACGAGCATACACGTATATACTCATACATATATACGTACAAATGGTCAACTCCCAATCATACATTTATTTATATGTTGTCACGTTCACAAATGCGTGTACTCACTACTACTCACTCAGTCGACACGTACAACTGAGTCTGCATTGTACGTCACATGCGTCTGCAGTTTCACAAGCTAACTTCATTGCCATACTAGCTTAGGAAAGAAAATTTAGATCTGGCTTTTTCACAATTACGATAAACTATAAAATACGCCTACCGACTTACTTGGCAAATTTCGTGATTAATACAAGTTGTGTGCTATTAAATTACGAACTGATATTTTTTGTTTCTTCTCATATAGTTTCCGACTGGTGTTTGCTCAATTTTTCCACAATCGAACATTCTTTAATATTCATATTCTTTCCAAATTAGTCCAATTTTCGTACAAACAATAAACTATGAGCTAAACATTAAAACTATTCATCAAACCCCATATATCTTCTGCTACAATTATTAAACCCTCAGTCTCCGCCTTTAGACTTGGACTTTTCAACTATCGAATACCCTTTTATAGATTTCTATCTGCTGTTTATCACTTCGTCTATGTAGGTCTTTTCTACCCGGGTGTTTTTCTGTTGATTTAATCGTTGTATTTTGGCTTCTTTCTTTCTATTTTTGTTGCCTCTATTGCCTTTTATTTTATATCTTTTTTTTCGGTGTGATTTCAAGTTGCCTTGAAAAGTTTTTACTCTCTTTCCTATTTCAATATTTATTTTGCTTCTCATGTGTATTTACTCACTGTACCATCAAATATACTGTAGTGCTTAACTATTTCATTAATATTATTGCGGTATGTGCCTTGGTCATTTCTTATTGGATTAATTCTTTTACACCATTTTTTTCTCCTGACATAGAGGGTCTTTCCATCTGCTCTTGGGTGATGCATTCAGTGGAAGGTTTCACGTTTCCTAACTTTAGTATCCACATCTTTTTTAAAATTCCAGCTGACGTCTAGTTTATTATGTTAAAACTGCATGTCACTAAAGTTACACTTAGGTCTATTTGTGCATTGAATTTTGTTCTTAAACGCACTTATACTTCTATAGATGTTTTCTTTATTTATTGTATGTTTTGTACCACTAATTTCATCAAATCTTTAATGTTTATAGGCTTTATAATGTTCTAATTCTTAGTGGTTGTATTTTTATCTTGAGTGAAATTCTTAGAATTTACTGGTGAGTCTTTCCTAATGTGAGTTTAGGACATTTTCCAGACCAAATTGCATCCCTATATTGTCAGTAAATTTTTTTACAGTACTTAGGAGATCTTCAAAATCATAATCATTTTTTAATAAAACGATTAATCACCGATATACTATTGGTGGTTGAATTGTTAAGGGTAGTTTTATATCTCTAATCTGTATTTTAAAATTCTGTGGTGAAGGTTATTTGAGCTATATAAAAAAGAAAGAAAAAAAGTGTGTCTTCTTGAAAAATGTCCTTGTTAATGTTCAAATTATTAGTTTTTAGCCTGCCTTTTTAATGCATTAATCTGTGGTTTGTTTGGCATTTTTCCATGGTTTATTCTAAGAACATTGTTATTGAAGAAAAATTCTTGAAAATGTAAGACTCTCGAGATCCATTTGTTCGGTATCAAAAGCTTTTTTGTTGTCGATCCACGCCATAATTTGATTTTTCTGTTTACATAAAAAATTCTCCATCAGCATCTTGTTTATGATTGCTAATAATTGCCGCCATATGGTTCTTTTTGGCATCTATTTTGTTCTAAAGGGAAGATATTCTTATGATTTTGATTGTTCTATCTTTTAGAATCGATGTTATTTTTACGTTATGGGGAGATATATGATAGGTCTGTAGATTTTGCGTTTACTTTTTTTTTTAATTTTAGAAGAAGATAAGTTACTCCTTTTTCTGTGCCAATGATACATTTCTGAGGTTTTTAATGATTTTTGAAATTGGTTTCATCATTACTCGATATGTGGAGTATATGTTGTTGAACCAAAAGTTTTTTGTTTTTTTTTAATATTCATCTATTGAATATCACTTCCATTAATATGTGTGTGTTTAAGTGTATTTATATATTTTTTCTATTGGAATATCTTTGTACATTTCTGGAACACTGTTTTCATAAGTATCAATTATATCTTCAATGCGCCTTGCATTTTTATACAATTTCTTATAACAGGATATATGTAACATATTGACCTCCGACCCAGCCGTTGATTAAGGAACAGGTGCTACCGGTCGAAGATATCATGGTATAAACTTGAGAGTGTACGGGTTGAATTGGGTGCAGATGCGACGCCCACAAGAAGCAGGGGGATGTCAAACAATTATATTACCCGGTGCGACAGACAAGTTCAATAAGTTTGGAGTCAGTCAAGGTGGAGATAAGATACTGCAGAGAGTACCAGCACCCAGCAAAGGGCTATGGGCCCTCCGGACCACCAATTGAGCAGCCAGCAGAATGAGAAAGAAGTGCTGCTAATGACAAAGTATCTGGGGGTCAATATGTTGCAGTTTGTTCAGTCTCCAACTCATCTCTCGCACTTAACCCTTTCGCAACCACTTCGAATAAAGTGTGAGAGGTATATTTTTCTAAAGAACTGTTTTCGCTCGTCATTATTGTGTTGACTATGTTTCCGCATGTATATGGGTATACTTGTATATGTATCACGGCTGTGCAACATATTTTGCTATAAAAATATTTCAATTCTTTAATCGTAGGGGGTTTCCTTAACATTTATTTTTTCGTTTCCTATTTCTTAAGAGAATTTTATTTTTGGTAGTCTTAACATTTTTTCTTGTGTCTAAAAAATTATATTAATTTCTAATATCCTCGGATATGCTTGGCCCTTAATAGAATATTTGACTTCAACTTCTTTTATAGACAGGAACTTATCAATTGATGTTATCATATATTTTCTTACAATTTCTCTTGCTTTCCTAGTTTTCTCTTTAACACTTACTCATTTCATCAAGAACGGATATTTCACCTCTGTATACCTCTATGTTTCTTGTAGTCATCATTTTCATATGGGTTTCTTAAAGCTAATTTGTTCATGCATTATTGGGCTTATAAACAAAGCACTTTCATATGTTATCTTATTAAAATACATTAGAACTATCATTGCTTGATTGTTCAAATGTATTATGTGTCAACAACGTTTATTTCAAGCGTTACAATTTCTTTTTCATGGATATCAACTAATACCATTTTTGATATATTATTTTTTCATGATCTTCTAAGCAGTTACATTTAAGGATATAACTTCTCACATTGGTTAATTCAGCAGGACCTAAGTCTGCAGCAGTATATTTAGTCCTTTTTCGTTCGCCATACCTTGTCGGTTTCTTGAGTAATATTTCTTCCTGATGGTTAGTTAATTCCTTAAAATGACACATAAGATATCTATTTTCAATTCTTTTTGACCTCTTCTTTTTTGTCTTATAACTATTATTTCTTGCAAGCTTTTCATACCAGCGTTAGTTGGTGGTCTTTCACTGGAAGTAAAGGTCACCTGGAATCTACGTAGGGTTCTGGTCGGTTTTAGTAATACTGTAATCTGGATGGTTTCCATTTTTTTCTCTGATATATAATCCCTCCAATCGTTCTTTAAAGCATTTTAGAACCGTTCCATATGCTCCAATTACTAATGATATATCTATTACCATCATGTTCGGCAACATTTTTTATTTATCTGGCAAGGTCTGAGTATTTGTCTACCTTTTCGTTTTTATGTATTTTCATTTTGTGGTCCTCTGTAACTAGACTGCAACTTTTTCTTGCAGGGGACTTCCAAATTCGTCTAACGTTTGCTATGCCCGCTTCTTCAATTTTTTGTGAGTTTTGCTTTATATTAACATGTTGTTGGCAATAATCTGCCAATTGATGAAGCGACATATTTTGTTCATTCTCTAGCTTCGTAAGAATTCGTCTACGCATATTGCAATCTTTTCTCGAAACTAGGCCTAGTACAAAAATTAAACATTTGAAATTGTCGACTGTCAGTTCTGATAGGCGAAAGTCATCGCAAGTTTTGTTAATAACTGATGCATACGTCGTAAAGTCTTCCGATTCATTTTTTTTTATATTTAAGCATTTCCATCTTTTCGTAACTAGACTGCAACTTTTTCTTTATAATTATTATTATTATTTGAATGATATAATTTGGATGATCCCTTCTCGTTCTCTGATTTCCAAAACTTTGAGCCTTTTTTTTTCGAGCGCAGCTACTACAATTGGAATTAACGTCACCTTCAAGTTCGATAGCTTTTTCAGTTCTCCGAGAAACTGTCTCTTTTTTTTTTTTCGTTTTCTTTGACTTTTACTCTATTGTCCGCTTGGATAATAAAGCCCACTAATCGGTAGGTTCTCTTTTTATGTTAACGATTATTAGGTCTGCTGTTCTGGCCGGGATTAAGTGATATTTTAATTTTATTATTATTTTACTCATTTTAGTGTTTTCTTTTTTAAAAGAGCATGAGGCGATGGTCTATCACTGAAGTTTGAGTGACATCAAGTCTCTTCAAGTCTCCAGGACTCTTCTTATTATTCAGACCGATTTCAACTGTGCTTTCATTTGGACGGTCTCCACTCGTGTTATTATTTCAACATCTTCCAGTCCCTTTATCAGTATATAGCGGCTGTTCCAAGATCACCTATTATAATTAGCATCTAGTCATTTATATGTTCCATAGATTTTTCAGTTCCCTAGCAAGGTTCACTTATCTCTCTTTTCGCCTTTCTTCAATTTTAGTCAGTGGTCTGCAAAGTTCACTATTCAGCAACTTCTCTGTTTTTGTTGAGTATCAGTAGTTCTGGTCGTCTGGCCGAGATTAGGTGATCCGTTTGTATCTCAAAATCCCATAGGGGTTTGTGTGTCTCATTCTCCAAGGACAGATCTTGAGTTGTTCTTATACCATTTGTTTGTTTAAATTGCTTGTACAATTCCCAGTGAATCACCTTGCTCACCCAGTTGTGTCTAGTCTTATACTCTTTCTGAGCTAATTTGCTGCATTTGCTTATTAGGTGATTGACTATTATTATTATTATCATTATTATCTTACATCGTATAAGTTGTATGTATGTGATAATTCAGATTAGCACACAGCACACTTACGATATACATTGGATTTAGGATTGAGTGTGTTCAGAAAAACATTTCCTCACTTGCTAATAGCAAACATAAGATATAACGAAGGAGAGCGTAGCTTTCTTTTTTAAATGCATTTCATCAGCCGCCAGTCCTAATTCATTTCATCAAATAATGCTCTTAAATCGGCGGGAAAACAGAATCGCTGGTTGAATCAAGCTACATGATTCGGAAATTGAAAATCTCTATTTAGTAAGCAAAGTCGTGATGCGGTTTATTCGACCTCAAGTGGCGGGAATTTTCACAGTTTTCTTTCTGCTTTTTCTTTCAGCTTTTTCTTTCAACATTTGTTTTATCATTCTCAAGCAGAATGTCCCTACCGAACTTTTTAAATGAAAGACACTTTCTCAGCGCGTTTAAACGCGTGACAGAATTATAGAATGTTTTGTTGACAGTAAGACAGGATCTCGTTGGTTAATGTACCTTTTTGCGCTTCTTTTTTTTTTTTTGTCTTTTAGTGATATCAGTCTTTTAATTCCTTCTGGAAATATTTTTTTCTTAACCTTTATTCAAATCTGATTATTAAGTTGAAGGACTATGATAAAAAAAAATGCAGTCAATTAACATCCGGAAGTGCATGAATCATTTTGAATAAAAAAACATCTATTAGAAATTGTTAAAGTTATTTTTTTAAAAAATTCATCTCGAAACCTATTATCAATCTAATCTGATTGTTTGAAAATTGTTTCTACGGAAGACATTATACACTACATTCAGTCGGTTGAATTCTGAATAAAATGCAAATTAAATGACAGAAGCGATACTGAGTCACCTTCTATTATTCTCTATAATATCTTCCGACATTTCTTATTAGAGATGATATCATTGTGTCTTAAGAAAATCAAATAAATTAGTTTGCACAAATATTTATCCAAGTAAATTATATGAACCCGAGCCTTTTCAAAGGCAATTAAACCGAAGTAAAACACAGCCAGTTTAACCTTGGATTTGAATTCGGGTGGCTGAGTTAATTTACTATAAAGATAACCGTTATATTAAAGGTGCTATCATTGAGAAATGAAGCAAATTGGACCGGCTGGGTCACCTCTAATCTTTTGCAAAACCTTATATATAAAACGCCAACTGTGCGTATATATATATATATATATATATATATGATGTGGACCCAAAGTCGGTACAAAGAAGGAAAACACGGAACACGGTTTAGAGGTAGGAAAGATATAACAACAAAAGTTACAAAGATAGTGTCCAATATTAGTAGTCGTATTTCTAGTACCCTTGTACTACTGCTGCTACTGCTACCATACTACTCCCGTATTAGGTTATTACTACGCTAGTAATATAGTGCTGGAAGAGTCCATGATGCAGGTAAGTTTCGGTCTCACAACAATATATATATATATATATATAGTACAATTTAATGGAGACTCAAACTCGTTTAAATCGTCATAATAAATTCATGACGTCGGAGATTATTACTATACCCTCCATCTCGTCAGATGACTCTTTACATGTTTCTCTCTCGTCGCAGAGTAGCGAATGTGGAGTTACAGTCCGTATTCAGAAGATAAAATAGAGGAATTAGAAAATAAAAAAATAAAAATTAGACAATAAATATAAAAATAAAAAAAATAAACTATAAAAAAATAAAAATAAGAATAAGGTGGAAATCAAATTACAAATTATTTCATTCATATGCGTGAACAGAGGAGGTTAACATGTTATATGCTAGAACGATTAGGAAACAGGAGTGGAATTAATCTTCTGGTAAATCCCTTCAAATTTACGTTCTTTTAGTAGTTCCTTCTACTTGGCAGGTGTGATTTTCTAAACAGACTGAGATCTTTTAACTAATGGCTATCTTATACATGATTTACATTTATTCCTAATATGCCTGTTAATTAACTCAGCTGTTGCAATCCTAGATATCCCTGTTGTTTCAATTAGGATCAAGGTAGTTAAACCATATAAGGTGGAGACATTTTATATAGTCGTCAAGTGTTTTTTTAATTTACCCTAAGAATGGTCAAGGGAAATTAACCCCTCCAGCATCACAGGCCTTCATTTTTGGCAGTGCTCAATGCCAACGGGTATCGACGTATAATTAATAAAGAAATTAAGAAAACATCAAAACACAACGTGTTGCGCCAATTTTTTATATTAAAATAGAAAGAAAGAAAGAAATTCTTTGGTGTCATAATAAATTTATTTCAGATCTATGTGTAATATAATAGCCGAGGGATTTCGGCTCATGCCTTTGGGTTTAGTTAGGCTGAGAACCTTTCGGCTCGGCACATGCGTTAGTTAGGTGAAACCTTGATTCAGGTGGTAACGCACGCGTGCACACAGAGCGGACATGTCACACAGAGATGTCCCTATAGCCTGAGATGATGAAACGGGTGACAAAGTGCGGGTGACGTCATGCAGCGGAAGCGCGCGGATGATTTTGGGAATTTGAAGAAAGTTAAGAGAGTTGAAGCTAGAAGCTGAACGAGACGGTTGACTTTTTCGAACTCGCAGAGGCGAGACGAATTTGCGTGCTATAGGCGCCGCGCGGATGCGGGGCCAGATGAAAAAGACAGTATAGAAAGATTGTGTCTCTCTCCTCATGTCTAAACCTTTAACTCAAAGATAATAAAAGGTTTCGTACTTGAACAAAGAAGTCGTTATGTGTTTTCGAATTTCGAGATTCCAATGTTCTATGTAATATGTTATCAACATTCGATGTCCATTTCGCACATGGCCGTATCTGGCTATGGTACATATTAGATGTTAAGCGAAAAACATATTTTGGTGTTCTTATATTGCTTCCAGCAAAAATAGCATTTGAAAAAAAAATTAACTTCTTAGTTTAAATATATTTTGAATTAAAATAATTTATATGTATATATATTCATATAGATTTTTTTTTACGGTGGAGATTTCATATCTATTATTTGATACAATATTTATATATTCCTTTAAAAATAAAGGAAAAAAACGTTATCCCGAATTTAAATTTTTCTGAATATTTTTTTAAAAATTCTAAATCCAGAAAAATTAAATAGTGGCATACAATTCATTTAAAATTATAGATAAAATATGCATTCATACATCCATTGGAACTATTATTCATTATAAATACTAAATATTAAATAATAGCATTTGTGTTATCAGGAAGTAATAATTAAATGCTAATATTAATTTACAAAATTATATTTATAATTACGAAAACTATCGTAAAAAAATCCTTGTTATTTACTTTAGGAATAAGCACAGAATTGATATTCTATAGATATTTCATTAACGTAACTAATAATTCTTAACTTATATAAATAAATCAAATATTAATTTACAAATAGAAAAAACAATATAATCAAAACGGTGTAGCACGTGGAATAGTTCCTTCTTGTTATAAGTTTATATTAACAAGTTAAAAATTGTTTAAACAATTATATATTATTTTTTAGTTTTTATTTTATTATCTTTTTATAAAAAAGTAAGTATATTTATACTTTATCTTGTAAATTTAAAAGTATTCTTTATCGGAAAAAATATATTTAAAATTATTTTGTTATCTTATTTATTTTTTTTTAAATTATGGATCAATATTTCAACAAATAGAATTAAAAAAATATATCATCATCATCATATCGTGCTGGCAGCACGGATATCCCTGACCCTCTTTCGCCACTCCTCCCTATCGTTCATCGCCCTAGGTAGGTCTTCAGGACAACAACCTGTATCCTCACATAGCTGCTGAATGTACGTTCGTGCTGGTCGTCCTGCTTTTGCGCGGCCGTGTGTGGGGATCCATAAGAGTACATCTCTTATGAGTTCATCTCTGCTTCTCCAGCAATGTCCTGCATGTCTGGTTCGTCTAACTTGAATAGTTTTCGTGATAGGGGGCAGGTGGCCATACAGTTGGTGTCTTGTTGGGTGTTGCCGCCAGGACTTGTTGAGGATTGCACGCAGCATTCTTGTGTAATTGCCATCTAGTTTCTTCTCCAGCCGTTTTGTTAGCGTCCATGTAGTGCATCCATATAGCAGTATCGATGTGACCGCTGCCTGGATCGTTTCACTCCAGATATTTAGTAAATGTCCATTCAAATATTTCAAAATACATATTTTCTCTTCTGAGACTAAATTACACTTACCATGTAAACTGTTTTTTGAGGAGGATTTTTGTATTATTTTCTAATTTATGATAAGTATTAGTCCTAGTTCTTTCAAATGTATGTTGGATTTTTAAATGATTGGAAATGGTTGTAATATCTAAATTTCCAGTGTAAGCATGTTATACCTAGGTATGCCTTTGAATTAGTATCATTTTCTTTAGTTTAGACAAATTCACCTACCTATGAAGTAGCGTCTCATCAACCGAAAAAGATATCGACACACGACTGACGAAAGCATGGACGGCTATCGATAGGCTCTCGATCATATGGAAATCAGACCTAACCGATAAAATGAAACGTAGTTTCTTCCAGGCAGCGGTTGTATCGATACTGCTATATGGATTCACTACATGGGCGCTAACTAAACGGCTGGAGAAGAAACTAAACGGAAATTACACAAGAATGTTGAGAGCAGTATTGAACAAGTCCTGGTGACAACGCCCCACGAGACACCAACTATACGGACACTTGCCCCCCATCACGAAAACTATACAAGTAAGACGAACCAGATACGCGGTATACTGCTGGAGAAGCAAGGACGAGCTCATAAGTGATGTACTCCTATGGACCTCCACATATGGCCGTGCAAAAGCAGGACGACCATCACAAACTTACATACAGCAACTATGTGAGGACACAGGATGTAACCCTGAAGTCATGCCGGAGGCGATGAATGATAGGGAGAAGTGGTGAGAGAGAATCAGGGATACCCGTGCTGGCGGCACAAAATGATGATGATGATGATGACGACTTTAGTTTAAATGTCAACTTTATATATAATATCATTAAGGTTACATTCATTTCATAGGAGACATTCATTTTTATTTTACAATTACATGAATGTCGTAAGTTGTCATTGTTATTCTAGTCCAGCTTTTTTATTAATTTCTTATTGTAAATTGTCAATTATTTTGAATATATTGTTAGTGAAAAAATAAATAATCTTCATATTATTCTTATTGATTATTTTTATAAGGAGGTTATCATCTTTTAAATGTTTGTTTATTAAACCTAGAAAATATTTCCCTATATTGATATTATAGATTTTGCAAAAAGGAGGGCCAATCGAGATAATATTTCTAAGTCTATTTTTTAAAGATATTTGTGTTGTAATGGTTATAGTCGTAGGAAATGGACACGGCGATACGAGTTCAAATCCTGGACAAGATTGATTGCATTTCGCATAGCACTAATACTCTTGGCAAAGGTATGAATCCAATTATTCTCCCTCCAGCTATGGGTAAATAGTAGGGCAGACTAGGTTCTTCAACCTTGGTGAGGCAACTAGTCTAGGAGAAGAAAAACTCTGAATTCAAACCTGTTAAACTCCGCTTTAAAATTGCCCTTGTGTCATATCCTGCCGAGCGGAGGGGTTTGTAAATATGTATTTTTTAAAAATATTTTTTTGTTTATTCTATCATACATATTTATATAATTATTAATTATATTGTTTCCTAGATTGTTGTTCCCATTGTTGTGATGTACTTTGGTTTCTATGTACTTAAGTTCATTTTTATAACCTTTGTTATGTATAGCTTGTTTGTAAAATCACTTATGATATTTAAATATGTTTTTAGAAGATGATAATCTGTCTATTATAATACTAATTGCATTAGGAATTTGTTTAACTATGGATTCAGGGTGGTTAGAACTAACATTAATGCATGTTGATTTAGTATTAGCCTTACTAAATGATTTATAAGAATTGTCATTTAAATTGAGAGTTACATAAAAGCAACTATTTTTCAAGTTAGAAACTAATGTCTATCTTCAACTCCATATAGTTAAAAGTTCTGATGACCTGCTTTTATATTTTGGATTTTAGGGTTCCATTTCTATTCAGGATAGAAATCAACCCATCATCTCTATAAATGCCGATGTTGATTAAACTTGTGAATCTCAATAGTGTATCTAAAATGTAAATTCCTACTAAGTCTGCAATTGGGGTGGAGTCGAATGACACCATTGTAACCTTAAATTTATCAGTTGTCGTCTTTTCCCAAGTCATGTTATTATAAAATATTACAGATTTCCTACATGCCAATATAAGATCTAATTCTTTCAGAGTTATATCTATGAAATTCCTAGCTAAATTGATACTTTGTAATAACAATGGTTTATTTATGGTTGGTTAAAGATCAATTATGTCAAATTGTACAAAGGCAGTTGTTTTTTTCTGGTATTTGATATTCTTAAACCATTTAATCGTATTAAATGAGTTCGGCCACAGAATATATCACAAATTATCCAAGATTTAAGTGACAATATTTTGTCTTTTTTTTTTAATGTTAACCCTAGCTCAGTTTTTGTTGGGACAATCAATCTGGCCTGTTTATTATTTTCAAAGTTCTGATTTTGACCTTTTTTGGGGGGATTTAGTTTTCTTAATTTACTTTTCGTATTGAGTTTATTTGTGAAATTGTATTTATCTTTATTAATTTGATCAATAATGTTATTTTGGACTAATTCATATTTTTCTGTTATCTTATCATATAATATTTTCCTATATTTTATCGGTTTGATCCACATTTAATTCGAATTGTCAATGTCAAAAACAATTTTTGAAGTTTTATTTTCGAATCATCGTTGATATTTCAAAATTTGAGTTTTTTAAAATTTATTCAAATAAATCTCTTTCTTTTTTTTTCCAAAATTTTGTTGCTAGGTGGGAGCTTCAGAGATTTAAATTTAAATCTTGACAGACATGGTATATATATATATATATATATATATATATATATATATATATATATATATATATATATATATATATATATATATATATATGTATATATATATATATATATATATATATATATATATATATATATATATCATGTCTGTCAAAAGAGATGTTGGTGTGCTTTTGAATAAAAGGACTTAAAACCTTGACTATCAAATAACATCTAATAACCGATTGATAGTAATAGCATGGATTTTTCATAGTAACAAAGAACGCTATAAAAGAAAAAATACATGAAGAACACGTTCACTTTTTCAAACGATGAGTTTCATGAAGAACCTATTCTTCTCCTTCAGGGGCTTTAATTGCCAACAGAACTCCCAGGTATACTTCGAACCGGACTGTTGGTACCTGATAGAGTCATATCCATTGGTCAAATACAACTGTTTGACATTTAAGCTTTGTAAGCAAATGACTTACGCTAAATTGAATTGTTTGAAATAGAGCTGTTTGATCATCCAACTGTGAGTAAATAAATGAGTGATGTTCAATTGAATTTTTAATTATTCATAATGATACTTGAAACCATTTAACTTTGATGACTTATGCTAAATTGAATTGTATAATATAACTTTTAGATTATTTAATTGTGCATATCTACAGAATGTGTTTTTAAATTATATATTTTATTTATATATATAACAGGCTTTGCTATTAAATAAAAAACAAACAAACAATTGTTAAAATGCAATAAATCCAAACCAAACCAAACTATCTTTTATTTATTATATGCACACAGTCGGATGTGCCATAGAAGATTTTTCAAATTACACAACCTCCTTAATTACTTTTGTGTCGCATTTCTTTTTGTCCGAACTAATCAGTTTATGTTGCTTTCGAATTTGAATCTGTCGAATTTTAGGAATATATTTGACATTCATTATCTACAAGCCAAACAATAATCATCAGTCCCTCTTCACTACATGAAAAAAAAAAGATAGTGCGTTATTCATTTCAACATCAATATGGTATTTACAAGCAAAAATAATGGGAGAGTCCGTTTTCATTAAAGCACTATCATGTCTGTAATAACTGAAAACTAACAAGCGCCGTGTTTCCATTTCAAAACGTGAGATAATTACGGAATACCTACAGCAAATATATGCTAAAACGTATATGTCATTTAGTGATTTTCTTTTCTAAAAACAAACATTTACAAGAAAGTCATATACTGCCGGCAGTCTGGTCAACAATTTTTACCTTCGCTTTTTTCGTTCATAATCTTTCAGCAGATTGGATAGTTATGAGCCAGCAAAATATTCTTACTGTCATATAAATTACAATTACAAATTATGTAGTGATAAAATTTGGGCTGTCTGGGTTTTCTATGACAGAATATTTACATTCGTTTATGAGCAAAGCAATTTTGTATTATGTTTGTTTTTATAGGGTTTTAAATTAAAGAAAGAAAAAAAACAAAAAAACGAAAACAAAAATCGGGAAAAACACACACAACAAATACAGCCTACACTGCGCGTCAAACAGGAATGGACAGCATCTAATAGATTTCATGATAGAAAATAGATTAACATGCCTCAATACAAACTTTCAAAAAAGGGAGGGGAAATTATGGACCTACACATACGCGAATAAGAGTAAAGCACAGATAGACTACGTCCTTATAAACAGGAAATTGAAAAACAGTGCGATGAATTGCAAGGCATACTCCTCTTTCGAGGGTGTGTCCTCCGATCATCGAATAGTTACGGCCAAAGTACGACTAAGCCTAAGAAAAAACGCCACACGTAAAGCGACAACCAAGCACTATGACTGGGCCCTACTCAACAACAGAGATATTAGAGATAAATATGCATTAGAATTAAGAAACAGATTCGAAGCACTACAAGAGAAGGCAGAAATAGGTACCCCAAATGACGAATATGAAAATTTTGTAGAAGCACACCTTGAGGCGGCAGAAAAGTGTATTCCAACAAAACCTAGAACTAAATATAGAGTCCCCTGGGAAACGCTAGAGGCTAGAGAAAAACGTGCACTTGTGAAGACTGCCTCCAAAAGCTATCAAAAGAACTCAACAAACACAAATGCACGAGAACTAGAAAAGGCACAACATCAATTAACAGGAATATACCTAAAAGAACAGGCAGAATACGTACAAAATCAGATAGATAAGATTAGAGACTCGGTGGAAGATAGACAATCCAGGATAGCCTGGCAAACAATAAACGAAGTAAGTGGAAGGAAGAGCACAGCCAAAGCAAAATTGAAAGCTGCAAGCCAACAAGAAAGAGTAAAACTGTGGGAACAGCATTTCAAAAATCTACTAGGAAACCCACCGGAAATAACGGATGAACCGATCACCAGAATTATTAGTAAGCAATTAGACGTAAAACTAGGTCCTTTCACCAAAGAAGAACTCGACTCGGTTCTCAGAAGAATTAAAAATAGGAAAGCGGCAGGGCTAGACGAGATCCCCCCAGAAGTGTGGAAGACTAGACAATTCGACGATATACTGCTCCGGCAATGCAACGCAGTCTATAGTCAAAATAGGATAGAAAGATGGACGAAGGGATGCATCCTTGCATTCCCTAAAAAAGGTGACCTCGGACTAGCCAAGAACTACCGAGGGATAACACTTACATCCATAGCAGCCAAAATCTACAATGCCCTACTACGAAACCGCATAGAACCCAAAATAGACAACATCCTTAGGAAAAACCAAAATGGCTTCCGGAGAAATAGATCCACAACCTCACAAATACTGACCATCCGTAGAATCCTGGAAGGCGTTCGGGCAAAAAACTTACAGGCGACATTACTATTTGTCGACTTTACCAAGGCCTTCGATTCCATACACAGAGGGAAGATGGAGCAAATCCTACTAGCATACGGCCTACCAAAAGAAACCGTAGCAGCGATAATGATTCTCTACAGAAACACCAAAGTGAAAGTACGTTCACCAGATGGAGACACGGAATACTTCGACATTTTTGCCGGAGTACTACAAGGAGACACACTAGCCCCGTACCTCTTTATCATCTGTCTAGACTATGTGCTTAGGACTTCGATCGACAAAATCAGAGAAAATGGCTTCGAGCTGACAAAGAGAAGAAGCAAAAGGTACCCCGCAAAAACAATCACGGACGCCGACTACGCTGATGACTTGGCGTTACTAGCGAATACGCCTAATCAAGCAGAGACACTACTGCATAGTCTGGAACGAGCCGCAGCTGGCATTGGCCTCCATGTCAATGCAAACAAAACTGAATATATGTGTTACAACCAAACGGGCAACATTGCCACACTAGACGGAGCCTCTCTGAAACTAGTCGACAAATTCACCTACCTAGGAAGTAGCGTCTCATCAACCGAAAAAGACATCGACACACGACTGACGAAGGCATGGACAGCTATCGATAGGCTCTCGATCATATGGAAGTCGGACCTAACTGATAAAATGAAACGCAGTTTCTTCCAGGCAGCGGTTGTGTCGATACTGCTATATGGATGCACCACATGGACGCTTACGAAGCGGCTGGAGAGGAGGCTTGACGGAAATTACACAAGTATGTTGAGAGCAGTATTAAACAAGTCCTGGTGACAGCACCCCCGAGACACCAACTATACGGACACATGCCCCCCATCACGAAAACTATACAAGTTCGACGAACCAGACACGCAGGACACTGCTGGAGAAGCAAGGACGAGCTCATAAGAGATGTACTCCTGTGGACCGCCACATATGGATGTGCAAGAGTGGGACGACCAGCACGAACTTACATACAGCAACTATGTGAGGACACAGGATGTAACCCTGAAGACCTGCCGGAGGCGATGAATGATAGGGAGAAATGGCGAGAGAGGGCCAGGGATATCCGCGCTGGCGGCGCGACATGATGATGAATGACCCAGTATCATAATGAATGTTACCTGCCTTACACAGAATTAAAATGGATAGAGAGAAAACAATGTGTGTGTGTGTGGGGGGGAAGTGGCAACAAAAATCAATACGAAATTTAGTTGGAAAGAAAATATGATCATGTGGGGAACCTCCGTTGGTGTAATGGTTACCAAAATAATAGAATACATATTTTTAGCATTAAAAAATCACCCCCCAAAACATGGATATCAACATTGTCGAAATTTCGGATCAAAATCGCATTAACATTGAAGTTACACTTTTATATTTTTCAACCAGTCAGCTAAAAACACAAAAGAAGAACATTCTAGAAAATTTGTCTCAGAAACTAGTTAACAAAAAAAAAAAAAAAATAATAATTAGACTCCAAAATAAATAAGTAATTAGACGAATCTGATTGGTCAAGAAATGTCCGCATTCTTGAATTTTTGGACCCGCAATAAAACTATAAAAAATCCAATTTTTCATCCACTTTAGTTCACCAAAAATGTATAAATCACGAAAAATTTGATAAACTAAGGCATTCTACTACCATGCAGAGAGGGGCAAAGACGACATATCCAACAGAAAGGACCACACAGGAGACAGAGCGAAGAAGCATGTGACGTTCTTTTGCCAATTACCGGCACTCGACACGTTGTCGCCAAAACCATAAACCACTAGAAAAAACTCATGTGTGGACTTAAGATAACAAAAGGACCATACTTACAGTCACAAAGTTTTATACACACACGCATACAGGTGTATGCAAGTAAAATCAACTTTTAATCGTTTTTACTTCGGCCAACTATGAGCAAACTGATTCTATACACTTTCCCAACAAGTACACGCACACACGGGTGAACAAGTCATTTTTATTGAACTGGCCATAGCTGTATTTTCTACATACACACAAATGCATATAAAATGATTATTGTATTTTAATTGTTTTTATCATGTTTGTTATTATGGTTATTAAATTGCTTAGGAATTTTATCGATAGTACATACATGAAAATCTAGTCCCCTTCGAAGTCATCGCCTCCGGCTACAATACACTTGTTGTACCGTACCAACACCTTCTGGATGGCCCCATGGAAGTCCTCTTGTATTAGCGTGTCAATGACCTTCGTCACGGCCTCTTTCATCTCCTCAATTGTCTCATAACGACAGCCTCTGAGCATAGGGAATAAACAAAAATCACTGAGAGCAAGGTCTGGACTATAGGGAGGGTAACGAACTATCTTGATGCCCATCTTGGTCAAAAAGTCTGTGACAAGGATGCAGTTGTGGACTGGTGCATTGTCCTGGTGGAAATGCCACTGACCCGATTTGAAGAGGGTTGGCCTCTTCTGATGGAATCTCTTCCTAAACTCCCTTAAAACCTCAACATAGTAACCCTAACCTTAACCCTAAACCTTTGACCAATCAACTCTGGTGTATTGACTTCCTTACTCCTCCCACACCTCTCATCATCCCTCACAAACTCCAGACCTTCTTTGAATCTCTTATACTACTTAAAACCTGATGCTCGATTCATGGCAGATGCTCCAAAGGCAGTCTGAAGCATTCCATACGTTTCTCTGGCATTTTTTCCAAGTTTAAAACAAAATTTTATTGCATATCGTTCTTCTAAAGTGTCCTGACGTCCAGATTGCATTTTTGAAATTTACCAGCAGTGACTATCAGGCTTTAGTAGGATGTATTCCAATTCCTGCTGTAGCTGTTGATTTGAACCTGAAATCATAAAATAATTGGTCAATCATCTTATAAGATGTATAGCAATAACATACTGAATTTTCAAGAGTCTACAATAATTTTAAATGCCTGTACAAAAACGTCTCGAGAATTATTGAAGGCAACGTGTATGTGTGATGGTAGCTGGGTTCCTGTGGGTTTGTATGTGTGTAGCATTGTAAACAAGTTGTCTTTGTGATAAGATACGTAAGTTAGAAAGAAATTCCGAAATACAAGTTGTTATAAGGTATACCTTAAATTGTACTTAAAGCTGAAGATAGCAATCAAATAAACGTTGCCAAAATTATCAGACATCATCAAAGTGGTGGATCTCTTATTTTTCGAATCACAATGAAAGCATCTTGATTTTCTTGTCTCGTTGTGTCCCATCCTTTAAAGCTGGAAACACGAGGAAACAAGCGGTAGTGTGGATGGAGAGCGATAGAACCATTCAAAAAATATAAAAAGAGCTGTTTCTTACAAAAATGAATAATCAACCCCGAATATTGTACCTGTTATCCATTTCTACATACGTACACGGTCTCAGAAATTGAAAGCCCAATCGTCTGGGGCGATAGAATACACCGACTTAATCTCTGCAAATGTGTATGAACTCCAGAAACTGTCCAGGATATGATTATTGACTATCTGATAGTGAGGCTCCTGTAATGCAATAACTTTGGGGAATGCGGAGTACCCTTTTTATTGTCATAGCTCCCAGGTTCACTTTGACCCAGAGTGAGAGCACATGATCCAGTTCTATCGATGGATCAAATAGAACAAATTGACATTTAAACTGAGTGCAAACAAATGACAGGTATATATTTGAATTGTCAGCGATGCATAGGAATACTTGGAACGATTTAACTATGTACAAAGTGTTAAGTAATGTTGAATAGGATAATTAGTGTTTAATAGCAATGTGTGCTAAGAAATGATTAATATTGAATACAATTGAAAGGGTTAAATAACAATAATTGAAACCATTAAACTGTGAAGAAACAATAACAGGACCAGGGCGGAATCAAATTAGTCCTCACTCCTTTAAAAATGAAAACAATAACACACTATGTATGGAAACAAATGACTGATGCTAAATTACATTATATAGCAATAGTTGAAACCATTTAACCGTATGCAAAAAAAAGAAAATGTTATAAAAAAGATGAGTAAACAAATCAATTATATTCAATGTATATATATAAAGAGGATTTGGAATTAAATAACCTGCAATGATTGATATGCCATAAAACCCAGCCCAACCAAATTGAACTCGTTAGAAACTGAACGAAGCGAATAACTCAATAAAATGTCCAACGTTTGAGGTGGGGTGCATTTTTTTTCTGCAACCTAAAAAACGATCAGTGATTAATGACTTAATCGTTGACTATGCTACACCCACAAACACTCACAAGCACTCTCACCCCCCCATATATATATATATATATATATACAGAGAGAGAGAGAGAGAGAGAGAGAGAGAGAGAGAGAGAGAGAGAGAGAGCGGGGGTGTTTTACGATCTGTTTGTTAGCCCTGTCAGCTGGAGCTGTAGAATACATCGACTGCTTCACTGCAGTGGCAAGACCCACTCCCACGAGTGTCCTGCATATGACACCAAACAATTCAATGGTGAGGTTTTAGCAATGCTGGACCTTTTGGGAATGCAGAGTACCCCTTCATTGGCATCGCTCCCTGGTTCACTCTGGTCCTATCTTTAGGTTAAATTGATCTAAACTGTGTACTTATGTTAAACTTATTTGTTTCAAATAGAACTGTTTTTGACATTGAACCTGTGTACTTATGGTAAACTGAATTATTTCAAATACAACTGTTATGACACTTAACTGTGTGTTAACGAAAAACTATACTTATACTTAACTGAATTGTTTGAAATAGAACTGTTTATATGTATAAAAATAGATTTGCCATTAGTAACCTACAATGTTAGATGTACCATAAAATGAAAGCAAACAAAACCAAACGACACGTTTGTGAAAATAAAAAAGATATTTGTCAAACAAAGACAAACTGTTGCATGGGTGCACCTTATTTAACGTAAACAAACAAACAAAAAAAAAACACATTTTTGCCGCTAAGGGGGAAAAAGTAAGAGATTTTCTCCTCCCGCATACATATACATATGTATTATTTAAGATATGTTTGTGAAAACATAAATGTAAATCAAGGTAAAATATTTTCTAATCAAATAGGTAAATACTTAAATGATATAACGTATTTTCATGACGCTCATATTTATCCACTTACTATCTTTTAGATCTTTATATTATTACTGCTTATATATGTCTCACGACAAAATCAATTTTTATATCTTATTAGAATTAGTCGACACGTGCCATGCTCTCAGAAGTTCTTGCGTGTGCGTAGACTCGAATAATATCCGGAGCGTGACACATAGGCAGTTTTTATGAAGCTACACGAAGATTTTTCTCATTTCAATGTTTTGGCGTTGTCATCGTTAGCAACTGCAGTTAAACAGGAACCAATCGTGGTCGTGAATGTGACAGCAGCGGAAATTGCAGGAAGAAAAGCGCAGATGAACTTATTCTGACAACCAATGTTTTTCGTGGCCTCAGAGCGCCGAGATCAATGAACGAGACATGCAACAACCTTTACGAGGTGAAGAATAACAATAATAATAATAAGAAGAAGAAGATGAAGACATGCAACAAACTTTACAAGGTGAAGAAGAAGAAGAAGAAGAAGAAGAAGAAGAAGAAGAAGAAGAAGAAGAAGAAGAAGAAACAGCAAACTATTGGGAAAGAACCAATTAGAGCATACCTACTTTGACTTAATTGAATGGATCGAACACTAAATAACGAATAAAATATTCTGTAGAATTAATAAAACCTTACCAATACTATAAAAATATTTCATTAATATATGCTAAACTGATCGACTGTTCATACTCATTTGTTGTGGAGGATGACAGATTATATAAAACTATTCCAATTATATTTCAATACTGTTTTCATATTCGCTCGAAAGTGATCCATATTTAAATTCCAGTAAGATAAAACTGGTAATATTAAAAAAAAAATCATACTGGTAAATGTTAAAAGCAAAAGAAAAATGAACGAAATATAACTTTAAAATTTAAACTTAAAAAATAGATACTCTTTCGAAAATATCAACATATATGTTTCAGTATTCTAATCTTGACAAAAATGATGAAATTATCGTGAAATTATATTCCCAAAATAAAAAGCAGCAGAAGGACATGGATGAAAGCTTATCTCCAAGAAAATGATGTATATCAATAACGTGACTAATAAATAATCCGGACCTAATCTCAATGGAAATGTTTGGTAAACATTTTTTTTAAATGTTCAGTAACAGGCTTTATGTACATAGTGAAAGGATTATCAGATATATTTGCTAGTAGTAGTATAATTGATAATCTTAAGATACCAAGTCATCATTTGTGTTATTTTCCATATTCAGGGGTATATATATATATATATATATATATATATATATATATATATATATATATATATATATACTGGGTTTATCTTAATATCAAACCTTTTGATGCATCTTAGAAAATTAGGGCCCATCTAGCGATTCTTTGTCCTTCTGTTAGAAGGACTAAAGTAGAAGAACGCATCTGATTTGCTGATCCACAAGTAATGCATGTTTGCCTCTGAATGCTGTGGAATCCGATGTGATTATATCAATGCCGAATTATAATCAGACTATACGAGGTGCCCGTGGTGTAATGGTTAAGGTCGTCAGAAATGGACACGACGATACGAGTTCAAATCCTGGACGAGACTGATTGCATTTCACCTAGCACTAATACATTTGGGAGGTATCCTTGTGGTGTAATGGTTAAAGCGATAAACTGCGGAATCGTAGTACGCGAGTTCGTACTACAGTCGCGCTATTACGTTCACTTTCGGGCAAATACCCTTGGGAAAGGTATGAACCCCCTTATTCTCCCTCCTGCTATGGGTAAATAGTAGGACGGATTAGGTTCTTCAGCCTTGGTAAGGCAAATAGACTAGGAGAAGGAAAACCTATTAAAATTGCTTAAAAATTGACCTTTTGTCATATCCTGCCCGAACGGAGGATATAAATATGATAATCAAACTATACGAAGGAATAAGATCTATAAGAATAATTTCATCCGGTGTATTTTCTCTTCGGAACTTGTCTTCTTTATCGGTCATATTATTTTTATCTGTTCAGGTTTTGTCATTTAGTTGAGGATACAAAAGATTCAGTGATTGTATCCAGTAAAAAAAGATTCATTTTCTGAAGAGCTTATACACACCCAAAGCATAGGAGTTGATTTGAAACACATCTGAATATGAATAAAGTGCCTCTTATATCCCGATAGTGTCAATAATACCAAGAGCCAATGAACATATAAAATTCGCTTTTTCTTCAATAATTTCGACACCGTTCTTTTTTATAACAAAGTTATACTTTTTATAGGCCTAATGAATAGAATGGTCACCAATGGTCTGTGAGACCGGCGTTTAATCCCAGGCCGAGTCATAACAAAAACTCAAAAAATTGTACTTAATGCCACGCTCCTTAATGCTCAGGTTAATAAGGTACGGATCAAGTGTAAATTGGAGCAATCCAGGGAATAGAGTGGCGCTCTCCCCTACACCTCGGTGTAGTAGCTATTAAAAAGGGAGTCTTGTGGTTACCCTCGACTAAGGTCGCCAAATTTACTCACTTTATTGTTAGTTTATTCTAAGAAAAATTATAATAATATTGTTTCATCTATTTCTATATCATAAGCAAGACAAAAGGACAGTGCATGCGGCATTTTGTTAGTTAATTTTTTTTTCTTTAGTGTTGGTTCATAATAACTATATTCTATTAATGGAGATGCCCGTGGTTTAATGATTATCGTCGTAGGAAATTGACGCAGCAAACCAATTTCATGACAAGGATAAGGTTGTATGCTTTGTACATCATGCTAATACCATTTGTAAAGGTAGGAATCAAACAATTCTCCCTCGAGATATCGGTAAAAAAACATGACAGACAAAGCTCTTTGTCCTTTATATGGCAACCGATGAGAAAGAAGTAAAATTATGAATTAAACCTGTTAAAATTCGTTAAAAAAATTGACTTTATATTAGATACTGGTGGCGCGAAATCTTTGAGTAAATACATATCAAACAATTTTGGTATCAAAATACGTTAAAAGATTTACCTGGTAATATTTGTTTACGAAGAAAATGTATTATCATTCCATTAATATGATAACGCCTGAATAATAAGCAAGTATGTGAAGCCTATGTGTTAGAATGTTGTAATGCAATTGTTTACGTTGAGTCAGAAACATATGAGAAATCAGTAAACACGAACATCACAGGAGTACGCATAAACATCTAACAGAATATTTTGTAATTAAAATTGTTGTTGTTTTTTTTTTTTAATATTAAGATAATACTTGACGTATATAAAACAAATATAGATTTTGTCTCACCGTCCTCTATCTTTCAAGTCAATCTATAATTTCACTTTCCACGAATTCTGAAAATACTTTTCCTCGTATAATTATTCCAAGTACTTTAAGAATGAATGGTACTCCAAAGTTGCAATATATTCTAAATAAATCTGAGTTGTGACAAATTCTATCATCGATACCATTTGGATTTCCTAAAAGAAACAGCTATTAAATGGTTAGGTCTTGATTTGGTTTTATTCTATATCAACCAATTCTTTTTTAAACGTATATATTAAGTATATATGACTTGGTTTGGTATGGTTTTATGGCATATCAACTACTGTAGGCTGTTTAATGCTAAATCATTTTTATACATGTATATTTGATATATAAATGCAAAACAGTTTTGTAGATAACATGTTTAAATGACCCTGAGCTGTTTTTTTTTTTCTTATTCACTTTTTTTGGCTCAGATTTGAATGGTTTTTATTTATTTTTGTAGAATACGAATAATTTTATTTACTATAAATCTGTTGTTTACACACAATCAAAATTTTTAAGTATCGCTATTTAACTCTAACAATTTAATTGAACATCATTTATTTGTTTGCACAAAGTTAAATGACCATAAAATTTTATTTTATGCAATTCACTTTTGCATAAGTAATTTGATTGCACCCAGTTTAAATGTCAAAATACAGAGTTTAAATGTCAAACTCATCTATTTGACACATAGGTAGAACCTTATCAGGTACTATCACTCCAGACCCGAGTGGAACTGGGAGCGACGGCATAAAATAGGTACACTGTGTTTCCAAAAGATCCAGCATTACTGGAGTTTCACAATTATACTGTTTCGTGTCATATCGTGGATATGCGTCCAGGGAGTCTTATCCCTCTTCAAAGATACAATCGGTGTATTCTACAGCCCCAACCGACTGGGTCAGTCAATTGGTTTTTTATTTATTATTTATGATAAATTAAAATTTCAGTTGACAGGATCACACTCAAGTTCAAGTTTTATATCAGCTAAAAATAGTCATTTAATGAGGATAACCATAGTAGTTTCGTTTAACATGACGCATGAATTAATAGATATACATGATATTTTGTCAAACCTTTATGTAGATATTCAAGATTCCTTCTGAAAACCGTCATTTCTAAACATGGCTTCATAATTATTCCCAGATGCTGACCACTGCCCTGATAGTAAATACCCAACGAGCGAATTAATGTGAACAATTATTTAATGAAGATATCTAAGAATAGAATCAAGCCACACTGGTGGGTCAGAATCGAACCAATTTCAGGCGAAATGCTTTGTGAATCATGAAATTAATTTTTTTTAATTCATAAAAGATCGTCAGTGATTCCAATAGGAATACATCTAATGTAATTTTTAAATCGATACGTCTAATAAATTATCAGGAAATTGGTTCGGTAATCATTTCGGTTGGTTGGTTGGGTTTTATGGCATATCAACCTTTGTAGGTTATTTAACGCCAAATCCATTTTTATGTAAATAATCAGTTCTATTTCAAACAATTCAGTTTAGCATGAATGTACGGTTTCATTGTAAAAACATTTCTATTTCAAACTATTCAGTTTATTCAAGCAGTTATATATAACAATTCAGTTTTGTGTAAGTACAGTTTCAATGTCAAAAAACAGATAAACTTCAAACAATTCAGTTTAGCATATGCATGCAGTTTAAATGTAAGGGCAGTTTAATTGTGAAAAGAATTTCTATTTCTAGCTATTCAGTTTAGTCAAGCAGTTCTATTTCAGCTAATTCAGTTTAGTATAAGCACAGATTTTGTTTGCAAACAGTTAAATTTCAAAACAGTTCAATGTTAAACAATTCAGTTTAGTGCAAATACTGTTTCAATGTCAAAAACAGTTCTATTTCTCATAATTCAGTTTAGCATAAGCATGCAGTTTAAATGTAAGTACGATTTAATTGTCAAAAACTTTTCAATTTCAAGTTATTCAGATTAATCAAACAATTCAGTTTTGTATAAGTATGCCACTACTTCTATTTAACCCATAGATAGGGCCCTTATCAGGTGATACCACTCCGGGCAGAGTGGACCTAGGAGCGATGGCAATGAAGGGGTACACCGCATTCTCCAAAGGTCCAGCATTACTGGAACCTCACAATCAGATTTTTTAATGACATATACAGGACACTCGTTGAGGGGGTCTTACCTCTCTGCAGAGAAGCAGCTGATCTATTCTACAGCCCTACAAAAGACCTCTTCAAAGAAACAACATTTGGTCAGTAGATAACGATACAATAGTGGATGTATTGTATGCAAAATATATTTATTTTCTCAGAACACTTTTCTCCCTCGTGAAAACTTTTCACATAGTAATTAAATAATGAACACATTCAACGAAAAGTCAACACAAATAAGGGGCATATTGAATGATCCTTTATAAAAATATGACAACGCTTCTTAATTGTGTAAATGTGATTTTTTTTTTTTGCTTTGCAAAAAAATAATCTCATTTTGAGTTATATCCAATAATATTCGCATCGTGATATTTATATATAAAGAAATTGATATTTTTTCCGAGCGAACTCAGCTGTGATTTTAAAAAGACTAAATCAGTAGATGATACAAAATTGTTATGATCCATGTTTTTGCGAGAGAGAAAAAGGTATATGTACAAAGGTTAAGATGAAGATGTAAATAATTAGCTTTGATTATTTAATCGATTTCTATATTCTTAATCTTCTCGTTAAATGATAGATATCTTGATCATAAGCATTTTAATGAGAAGGAGATGTGTAGAATAATGAAATAATTTTAAGACTACTTCTTATTTACAATGATATCAAGATTAAATATCAATAATTTTGATACTTCAAAGAGTCAATGGACATCAACAGCCTTGAAATCGCACAATACCCTCCGTAACTTACAATAAGAATATGAAGTCTCTATTTTATTTTAACACTGTGCTCACAATTGAATATTTGCTATTTTAATCAATTAACAATTCTAATTTGTGTCTAATTGGGAAAAAAACTGCAGTTGGTTAAGAGTGGATTAAAACTTACTTATATCAACAGTAATTAGAATAATGATAAGATAATATTTGATAAGTATTTTTTTTTTTTGCAAAGCATAAAATATGCAGAAAATGTGTTTGTACATCTTCAAAATTGCATAATTCTTTTACACAAGATGGACGTAAAAGCTGTTTATTTATGCGTAGCATCGAAATTCTTTATTTAGTAAACATACAAAAAAAATATGAACTGTAAAATTCGTATAAATAGTTGCGTTGACACATCAAAGAAGTATAATGAGTCAGTTTCAGAATTTGAAATTTTATAAATAAAATCAATAATTAGCAATATGATTTCAAACTGAACATAATGTAGAACATGCAAGTGATAAGTACCATATTTCATAATTAGTACTTTAGAGTAAAAGTATATAAACGCATATAAACTCACGGTCGCGCACACACAAGCATATATATATATATATATGTGTGTGTGTGTGTGTGTGTGTGTGTGTGTGTGTGTGTGTTTATCACCAGACGAAACAGAAAGATTCCTCGAAAATATTGCCAAAACGTATTTATTTTTATATCCTTCAACATCAATGACCCTAGATGAAAGTACATAGCGTTTTAATGGTTTCTTCGAGATTTTTGCTTTTTATGCTTATATAGGGCATTATATATATATATATATTGTCATTCACAGACATACTGTTTCGTAGAATCATAATTCATCGTTGTAACTAGACATGCGAGGTTCTCGAAGCTGGCTTCGAAACCTTGCAGATTATATATATATATATATATATATATATAGATGCAAAATCTATATGATGACATGATATAAACTGATGATTTTTTAGCGATGGGATTCAAACATAGTCATAGTGATGGACGGCGTTTGTGGACCACAAGAGAGCTGACACTAAACACCATTTAGTCACATAGCATCTTTGTCAGACGACCCACATTAAGAATTGCGCATGACGTGGGTAAGAATGACCTATTAGGACGATGATTAGAGAGTGATTTCGATAATTTACACAATCGAAATGGAGAGGGAGGTGAATCATCAAAGTGCATTGTATTCTCTTTCAGGAAAGTGGATGTCTGCTGCGGTATGGAAAGCCTGATCCATATAAATCAGTGGACCTTTTATAAGAGAGAATCTTGCACGTCTTCTGGCTTATGGAACGCATGATCCATATAAACCAATGATCTTACTATCAAAGACACTTTTATCGAGATAATTTTCATAAGCCTTCCACTGATGTGTAAGGAATGAATCTTAGAAGGTAACTGGCTTTTGGAAAATATCCAAGTTGTAATATTAATGGAAAATATCGAAATTTTCATGAGGTGGTAATTTTGATGAAATAATGTGGGATTAGTTATTTGTAATTTTCCCTGACGAGAATGTTTGTCTAAAAGATAGGTGTGACATGAAAACAGGACAGGTCAGGAAATGTTTTTAATGTTGTTTCGGACGAACATGTCAGCTGAATTTATTTTGATTTTGTGAACAGTAGCCTTCATTGAAATGGTAAAAAATCAAAACATTAACCCCGACTTTTTTAAAACAAAAAAGTTAAATAATTTTTGTGCTTAAACAGTTTGAATCGTGTTGGCGGAGAATTGAACACAAATCCTATCTGACTTCGAAAATACAGACAAATGTAGATGGACTTGGTTACAGACGGCGAAGAGAAGGCAGACTGATGCAAGATGGGCTTTCCGAGCGAAGGAAAGGCAGACGAGCACACACCCAGAAAGCCGAGAACCCACAAAAGATTCAGGCATTTGCTGATGTTTTGATTAAATTTTGCTGACTCAAGAGATCAGATTCCAAATAGCCCTGTCGCATTCTTTAGAATAATAGATTTCCAAATGTATTCTATTGTAGATTCTTTTTTAAACACTTTAATTAAATCCCCTATATACAACCAATACTGATATTCTTATTTTATCAGGAGAGCACAACTTATACCATAAAGAGAAGTCACAAGAAAATATACCACGACACACAGACTCAAGGAGAAGGACAACTTTCTTCGTCAGTAAGAATCATAACTCTTTTAAAGAACTGGACTAGAGGATCGACGACTGAAAGAGGTACCAAGCACTGACAGATTGGAATAGTAAGATACACCCATTTTTGCAACTGCGCAGACTGGAAATCGGAACGAACCGGGTTCGAATTGATTACTGCAAATCGATATAAATGAAGACTAAACTACATGGGTTCAGGTACTATTTACCAACCCCTCCGCTCGGGCAGGATATGACACAAGGTCAATTTTTAAGCGGAGTTTAACAGGTTTTGAATTAAGAGTTTTCCTTCTCCTAGACTAGTTGGCTCACCAAGGTTGAAGAGCCTAGTACGTCCTACTATTTACCCATAGTTGGAGGGAGAATAAGGGGGTTCATACCTTTCCCAAGGGTATTTGCCCGAAAGTGAACATAATAGCGCGACTGGAGTACGAACTCGCGTACTACGATTCCGCAGTTTATCGCTTTAACCATTACACCACGAGGACACCCCCATGGGTTCAGGTGATGTGTTTAGATTGGAGTGGATTATAATAAATTATCTGATGACCGTAAATATCCACTGTAAGTGAACCTCCGAGGCATTGAGTTTGCACACAAGCTTTTTAATCTTTTAAACATTAAACTGGCTATATATATAAAAGCAGAGTTTTTTTTTTCTTATCTTGGGCCACCTTTTACTCAAAACATTAAAGAGGTAGCATGAGTAGTTAGTGAAGATAAAACACGGAACATTTTGCGATAGACTAAAATTTGATCCAACTCAAAAAATGTTCTATTGCACATAGCGCAATCTATTGTAGAGTATAAGAAACGGAAAATTCTTTTGGATTTTAGGATTCAACAAAACACCTAATCACTGCAAGAATCATAGACATCTTTCATATTAACAGCAGAAAAGCAAAAGTTATATCGTGGATTGAGCCGTTCCTTCAGACAACAGAGTGACAATAAAAGTAAGTGAAAAACTCGAAAAATAACTTGGCCTTTTAATAGAGCTGGGAATTATAGTGGATCATAAGTGCAAAAGTGATACCAATTCACAAGAACCTGGAAAGGAGACTATGGGATCTGAAGATAAGAGAAGTAATCTTGACTATTCAAGCCACAGCACTGCTAAACTTTTCAAGGAAATTAGAAAAAGTCCTGACACCTTTGGCCAGTTGCTGCTACTTTAGTGAAATGCAACACATTAGAACAAGTGTGAGAACCACTTAATGAGTAATTTTTCATATATATATATATAGATATATATGTACCCAGAGATATACAGAGAGAGAGAGAGAGAGATACAGAGACAGAGAGAGAGAGAGGATTTGGGATTAAATAATCTACACACGTTAATATGGCATAAAACCACACACACACAAACCCATACACACACACACACGTACATAAATACACACACACACACATATATATATATATATATATATATATATATATATATATATATATATATATATATATATTATTCGGTCCAGTTAAACCAGAGTTGGGAGTAATTCCATCAGGACAAAAAAAAATTCAACAGTGAACATTTTAATTTTTCTGGTAAAAAGCTCAATGTAACTGACATTACAGAGCAATAATTTCTTTAAGAAAAAACAAAAACCGGCGACATTAGGATTATAAATTTACTTCCATCCTGTTATGGGTTTGGATATAAATAAAAAAACACCAAAAATAACATTTTTGTTATTTTTGCGGGGTATCTCTTGCTTTTTCTCTTTGTCAGCTCGAAGCCATTTTCTCTGACTTTGTCGATCGAAGTTTTAAGCACGTAGTCTAGACAGATGATAAAGAGGTACGGGGCTAGCGTGTCTCCTTGTAGTGCTCCTGCAACAATGTCGAAGTATTCCGTGTCTAGTTTTAAGTTGAAATGTTTGTAGAAGTTTTAAAAAAATAATTTACTATAATTCGATATATATATATATATATATATATATATGTGTGTGTGTGTGTGTGTATATATATATGTATATATATATATATGTAATCATTAGGCCATATTATACTATAAACTCATTAGTAAGCAAATGGTCGAGCGGAACAGAAGATTATGAACATGCTTGCGCCACCAGAAATCAGTTTCGATACTGGTTATTATAATTTTCTTTAAGTCGTACTATTTTAAAATGCCAAATTTTTAACAAAATTGTATGCTGTTTATTTTTTGTAAGTAGCGGCTTGTATAGTGTATTTTAAATGTAAAGACAGTTTTTAACCATAAACCCCAATTGAATATATGATTTCTGGTCACATGTGTTAGCATACACGGCAACTTGTTTCTGAAAGTCTTCTAAAATCTTCGAATGCCCACTGTTTTTCGTCACCCCATAATAGGTAAAAAAAAAAAAAGTTAAGGCCAACATCAGAAAACAGGTGAAAATAAATATAAATCTCTTATAAATATACATTAGTCTAAGATTTTAACTAAGTTAAAACTTACCCGTAATGCACCCCACCAACGTTTTTTTTTATTTCACGTACACATGGAAAGCAGCATGACGGATTCCTTACCTTGTCCTGGACCTGTGAGACATTGGCTCAACGTGCAGGATCATCAGTTCGATCGGGGAACTACTGCTGCTCATCTATAAGAATAGCTTCTATAGATGAGAATAAAAAAAACAGCCATCAAAAGATAACCATGACCCACACTCAAACCACGTGCATAAACCGCATCGCTCTTCGAGCGTGTAAAAACGGGGCGCATCCTGCTGAGGTTGGAGCCCTGGCCTCAGTGTTCGAAAAATCAGCTGCAGAGCTCGAACAACAAAAGCTACTAAAATGCAAACAAACAATACAAATAGCAACATTTAACGTTAGAACTTTAAATAGAATAGGTCAACTACCAGATTTGACGGCATCGGCTGCCGAGCACAAGATAGACATAATATGAATACAATAACACAGATACATGCACACCGAAGACATCAAATATCACGATACTGGCAATGGATGGACGTTAGCAACTGTATCAGCATGGGAAAACTCTGTCAATACCACGGTAGGAATGCTTATAGATCCTAGAGCGTTAAAAAAACTTAATAGCATCGAGAGAATAAAACCTAGGATGATGACAGCGACATTTAATGGAAATCCCATAATAACAATCATCTCCTGCTACAGCCCTACGAATGTTAATGAAGAAACTGAAGTAGACGCCTTTTACGATGAGGCTATCCTCTCTAGCACGTAGCATACCGAAACACAACGTCCTAATCATAGGCGGATATATGAATGCCCAAATCGGGAAAAACGGAAGAAACAGACACAGCTTTCACAACACATCAAATAGGAATGGACAACATCTAACAGAATTTATGATGGAAAATAGATTATCATCATCATCATCATCATGTCGTGCGTCCAGCACGGATATCCCTGACCCTCACTCTCTCCACGTCTCCCTATTATTCATCGCCTCTGGCAGGTCTTCAGGGTTACATTCCGTATCATCACATAGCTGCTTCATGTATGTTCGAGCAAGCCGTCGTGCTTTTGATTGGCCATATGCGGGGGTCCACGGGAGTGCACCACTTAAGAGCTCTTCCTTGCTTCTCCAGCAGTGTCCGGCATGTCTGGTTCGTCTAGCTTGGATAATTTTCGTGATAAGTGGAAGGTGACCGTATAGTTGGTGCCTTGTGAAGTGTTGCTGCCAGGACTTGTTGAATATTGCTCTCAACATTCTTGTATAATTGCCGTCTAGCTTCTTCTCCAGCCTAATCAGCGTCCAAATAGTGCATCCATATAGCAGTATAGACACGACCACAGCCTGGAAGAAAGTGCGTTTCATTTGATCACTCAGATTTGATTTCCATATGATCGAAAGCCTATCGATAGCTGTCCATGCCTTCGTTAGCCGTGTGAGATGTGTTTTTCGATTAATGACCGCTGTTTCCTAGGTAGGTGAATTTGTAAGCCAGTTTCAGATAGGTTCCGTCTAGTGTGGAGATGTTTTCTGATTAAAGCACATAAATTCAGTTTTGTATGCATTAACATGGACTCCAACATGGAGTTACAAGCTATGCAGTAGTGTTTCGGTTTGGTGGGGTGTATTGGCCAGTAGCGCTATGTCATCGGCGTAGTCGGCGTCGGTAATTGTTTTTGCGGGGTACCTTCTGCTTCTTTTCTTTGTCAGCACGAAGCCGTTTTCCCTAATGTTATCGATCCTAAGTACGTAGTCTAGACAGATGATAAAGAGGTATGGGGCTAGCGTGTCCCCTTGTAGTACTCCTGCTACAATGTCGAAGTATTCTGTGCCTCTATCCGGTGAAGGCACTTTTACTTTGGTATTTCTGGAGAGAATCGTTATTGCTGCAACGGTTTCTTCTGGTTGGCCGTATGCTAGTAGGATGCCTCAACACAAATTGTCAAAAAAGGGAGGAAAATTATGGACCTGCGAATACGCGAACAATAGTAAAGCACAGATAGACTCCGTCCTAATAAACAAGAAATGGAGAAATAGCGCGATGAATTGTGAGGCGTACTCCTCTTTCGAGGGAGTATCCTACGATCACCGAGTAGTCACAGCAAAGATTAGACTAAGCCTACGAAGAAACGCCACACGAATAGCGACCGCCAAACACTACGACTGGGTCCTTCTTAACAACAGATATATTAGAGATAAATATGTTTTAGAATTAAGAAACAGATACGAGACATTACAAGAGAAGACATAAAAAGATACCCCAAATGACGAATATGAGAATTTTCTCAATGCGCACTTAGAGGCGGAAGAAATGTGTATTCCAACAAAACCAAGAACTAAGCATAGAGTCCCATGGGAAACGTTAGCAGTTAGAGAAAAGCGTGCACACGTGAAAACTGTCTCCAAAAGCTATAGGAAGAACCCAACATACACAAATGCCATAAAACTAAAAAAGGCACTAGATCAATTAGCAGGGACATATCTGAAAGAACAAACAGAATACATACAAAATTAAATAGATAAGATTAGAGACTCAGTGGAAGATAGGCAATCTAGGATGATAGCCTGGCAAACAATAAACGAAGTGAGTAGAAGGAAGAGCACAACCAAAGCAAAAGGAAGAATAAAACTATGGAAACAACATTTCAAAAATATACTAGGAAACCCACCGAAAGTAACGCACGAACCAATAACCACAATTATTAGTAAGAAAATGGACATTAAATTAGGACCGTTCACGCTAGAAGAACTCGACTCTGTTCTTAAAAAAACTTTAAAATAGGAAAGCTGCAGGGCTTGACGAGATTCCAGCAGAGGTATGGAAGACCTGACAATTTGACGACATACTGCTCCGACACTGTAACGCTGTCTATAATATAAATTTGATAGACAGATGGATGAAGGGATGAATCCTCCCCTTCCCTAAAAAGGGTGACCTCGGATTAGCCGAGAACTACCGAAGTATAACACTTACATCCATAGCATTCAAAATCTACAATGCCCTACTACGAAACCGCATAGAACCCAAAATCGACCATATCCTTAGGGAATGGCTTCCGAAGAAATAGATCCACGACCTCACAAATATTGACCATCCGTATAATCCTTGAAGACGTACGGGCAAATCACCTACAAGCGACATTACTTTTTGTCGACTTTACCTAGGCCTTCAATTCCATTCCCAAAGGGAAGTTGGAACAAGTCCTACAATCATACGGCGTGCCAAAATAAACCTTAGCAGCAATAATGATTCTCTATAGAAACACCAAAGTGAAAGAACGTTCACCAAATGGAGACACATAATACTTCGACATTGTAGCAGGAGTACTACAAGGGGACACACCAGCCCAATACCTCTTTATCATATGTCTAAACTACGTGCTTAGAACGTCGATCGATAAAATCTGAGAGAACGGCTTCGAACCGACAAAGAAAAGAAGCAGAAGATACCCCGCAAAACAATTACCGACGCCGACTACGCCGATGACATAGCTTTACTAGCAAATTCACCCAAACAAGCTGAAACACTACTGCATAGTTTGGAACGAGTCGCTGTAGGCATTGGCCTCCATGTCAATGCACACAAAACTGAATATATGTGCTTTAATCAAGCAGGCAACATTTCCACACTAGACGGAACCTCTCTGATACTGGTTGACAATTTCACCTACCTAGGAAGCAGTGTCTCGTCAACTGAAAAAGACATCGACACACGGCTAACGAGGGCATGGACAGCTATCGATAAGTTATCGGTCATATGGAAACCAGACCTGACCGATAAAATGAAACGCAGTTTCTTCCAAGCAGCGGTCGTGTCGACACTGCTGTGTGGATGCACCACCCGGACGCTAACAAAACGGCTCGAAAAGAAGCTAGACGGCAACTACACAAGGATGTTTCAAGCAATATTAAACAAGTCCTGGCGACAAAACCCCACAAAGCACCATCTATACGGCCACATGCCTTCCATCACGAAAGTTAGCCAAGTTAGACGAACCAGGCACGCAGGACACATGCTGAAGGACCTGAGACGAGCTCATAAGTGATGTACTCCTATGTAACCCCCTTATGGCTGAGCAAAAGCAGGACGACCAGCTCGAACATACATACAACAGCTATGCGAACATACGGGATGTAGTCCAGAAGACCTGCCGGAGGTGATGAACGATAGGGAAAAGTGGCGAGTGAGGGTCAGGGATATCCGTGCGGGCGGCACGACATGATGATGATGATATATATGGCCTAATGATTATATTGTTCGCCTATTATCCGGGAGACTAGTGTTCAATCTCAGGTCGAGTCATACATAAGACTTGAAAAATCTTACTTCGTGTGACCTGGCTTAACACGGAGCATTACCAGATACGGATCAAGGGTAAAGTAGAGCAATCCAGGGAATGGAGTAGTGCCTCCCCTGCACCTCGGTGTAATAGCTATTGAAAAGGGAACCTTCGTGTCAGCCTCGAGTAAGGTGACCAACTTATATATATATATATATATATATATACATATATGACATTGAAATTAATCAATCTATCTTGTTTGTTTTTCCGGCATATGGAAAGGAACACAAAACTCAAGTCTATGTAATAAAATAAGTGACTCAAATTCCGTAGGTCTGAACGTAGACAAATGGAAAATTACTCCATCAGCGGATGATTCCTTAATATGACCAAAACGCTTTTTGGTCAAATACGCTACCTTTGATATACATATCCCAGATGCCGGACCGTGAGAAGGTGTTCGCTGACATTGATGTCCAGTATTCACAACTAGCTAGATTAAAACCTAGTTCTAAATTAGCAAGTACTGACTTCAAAACAAAATTTAACAGTCTTGCCCATACTTTTTCGGGTTGTCTATTGCGTCTGAAGAAGCAAGATGGGGAGACCAGCATCGCCGTGTTATCAAATCGTTGCGAAATAACAATAATTTAGTTAATTCTAAACCGGATAAAGGTGCTGGTGTTGTATAATTAGACCATCTTGACTACGTCAATAAAATGTTATTGATCCTCAACGATGATACAAAATTTAAAAATTAGGTCCGGTTGAAACCTGTGACCACACCACTTCCATAGGAGTAAAATTTCATAAACAACTAAGGAAGTGGGTAAAACATGGTCTTCTTTCCCCTGAAATTTTTGACTCCATTCGACCTTTTGGATCTATCCATCCCCATCTTTATGGTCAACCTAAGATCCATAAAGATGGTGTGCTTTTGCGACCCATCCTATCTATGGTTGGTTCTGCCCAACAAAAGTTTGCCAGTTGGCTATCCTCAGTGCTTCAACCTATTTTGGAGCACTTTAGTTGTTTCTGCATTAAAGATTCTTTTTCTAAGATTATCAGAAACATAAGCCCAACTGATATATTTATGTGCTCCTTTGACGTCTGTTCGCTTTACACAAATGTTTCTCTTGAAGAAACTATTGAGACCTGTTATGATGTCTTATTTCGTAGTTCTCTTCCTAAACCTACCTTTCCAGAGAGTTTTTTCAAACATCTGATTAATTTTGCAACCTCCTCTGTCAAGTTTAGCTTCTATAACATCATGTATCGGCAGATTGATGGTGTGGCGATTGGCTCAAGTCTTGGCCCCACACTGGCAAATATCTTGTTAATATTTGTGAGTCCAGTTTATCTTATAAAATAGACTGCCCCACCCACCATGTATTATCGCTATGTTGACGACACTTTATGTTTATTTAAAACTGAGAAAGATGCCGATTTATTTCTCACACAATTAAATTCTATGCATTCCTCTTTAAAGTTCACCGAGGAAAAGGAGTCTAATCATCGACTTACTTTTTTCGATGTATTTGTGCATAAAAATTCTTGAGCTTTTCTCACTTCTGTATACAGAAAGCCCACCTTTTTCTGGCCTGTATACAAGATGGGATTCATTTTGCCCACAGCTACGCAAAATCAACTTGATTAACACTCTTGTTTATTATGCCCTTAAGATTTCATCCAAGTGTTTTCTTGGTGATGAAATCAAGTTCATCAAGTCAACCCTGTCTAAAAATTGATATCCATTATCTATTTTGGATGGTGTTGTCCATGATGTTATGATTAAGTTTAATAGGGCTAGCAGGTGCACTGTTAATAAGTGCGCTGTTTATTTGCGTTTGACGTATATAGGTGAGAGATTTGCCGAATCCATCACCGCGGCTGTTGGTAAAGGTTATTTCTCAACTTCTGTACGATTAATTTTTCAGACTCGTACTGCATTTATTTCAATACGGAAAGACGTCTTACCTCCCTACCATGTTAATTCAGTTATTTATAAATATACATGTAGTTGTGACAGTGACTATATAGGCAGGACGTCTAATCGGTTAGATTTACGCATAAAACAGCATTTGCCAGCTCAAATTTTAAATCTTGAGTTTAAAAGTGGTCAGCTTGCAAATACATCCGGGTCCTATATAGCGGAGCACATGATTATTAGTAGGGAATGTGTTGCAGATTTCAATGTTGACCGATTCAGTATTCTGAGTCGGTCACATTCGATTTTCCACCTACAACTGTTGGAGACCCTTTACGTTCGATCCCTTCAGCCTTCCCTCTATTTAAAGATCGACTGTCTGTTGGGATTGAACGTGATTAGTCTCTGACCATCTGTTCATCTCTACTACTACCCCAATCTAAGGTGTTTTTTTTTTTAATTTTATTTTTTTAATATTTTTCCTCCCTCTTTCTCCATTCCTCTATTTTTTCCCACTACATTCCCTCTTTAAAAAAAAACAACTTCTGGCTTGATAAGACCCAGACGAAACCGATCGTTCACATTTTTTTAAACAATAAACAAGCCCAAAGTTTCCCTAAACCTATATGTCTTCCTTGCGATTAATATATATATATATATATATATATATATATATATATATTGTCATCCACAGACTGACTGTTTCGTTGTATTACAACTTTTCGGAGTGGATAGATAAGTTGGACGCTTCAAGCTAGGATCTTTATGTTAGGCCGATAACTTACCGCTCAGCCATATCGGTGTCCTACGTCAGCTCAGTAATTTAATGCATTTTATACCAACTCTCGTTTGTTTACATTTTACGCTATCGGATACCGAAGTGCTCAAGTCATTAGAAGGGCTTTGCATTACGCGGTCGGCAACCTTTTATTCCTTCGCTAGAGAGCCCCACCCCAGGATATATATATATATATATATATATATATATATATATATATATATATATATATATATTCATTCAATAAAAAAGCAACAGTGAAAGGTGTTTTTTTACACCCAATAAGTCTCTCAGCATGGACCTTTTTAATGATTGAAGTACCCGAGAATCTTTTTATGCCAGTAAAAAACATTGTCGATCTTTTAGACTCAGGCTTTTCGCTTTAAACCAATTACAGAAATGCAAAGATTGCATTTACTGAAAATAATTCTAAAAAAAACGAATTTTTCTTCCTTTTTTTCAATTGTGATATCTAATGGATGACCTACGTATGTAATTAATAATATCTTGAACGTGTAATGTTACACTGGAGATATAAAATCCTAATTTCTTTGTTTTAAAAGAAAATTAACTTTTCATTAAAAGTATATATTTCTGATAGATACCATATATAGGTCTGTGTATATTAGTATAATTATATGGTATTATGCGCGTGCTATTTGGGACGTGTACTCGTATGTACATGTCTATGTGTGTATACGTTGAATGTATCATATTATGAGGCACGAAATTCTTAGAGCTACCTACCGAGTTTTTTTTTTATCGATCATTATGATAACAGTTATACAATTAAACAATTTTCTCGTAATTTCTCAATAAATTCACACACAGGAACACGTACACAAACACAGACACACATGTATATATATATATATATATATATATATATATATATATATATATATATATATATATGTATGTATCAGTGTGTGTATGTGTGTGTGTGTATTCAGAATAGCTGCTAATGTTACAATGCTCTTGGGTAAATGTATTTTCCAGATAAAATCAATAATTAACAATACTAGTTAACGTTAGGCGTTTTACAAAAAATATAACATTTATAATACGTTGATATTTTTGTTAATATTTTCTTTTTTACTTCATCAAAATATATAGAGATTCCATTTGCACCAATTACTTCTATGTCGAATCCAGCATGAAAGATTAATGAAATATTTTTAGGGAGATCATTTTATATTATGGAATCACCGTAAATCTGAGGAGTGAACCGAATCATAGAAAAGCTCTAATAGCTTTGAACTGATTATTTATTCTTCCTAGGATCGATGTTTATGGGACATGACTTCATTGAATTAGAAAATACTGGTAAAAGCATCTGCACAGTATTTTTTTCCTTCCTTGTTTTTAACAGATATTTCCTTTTATATCGAATGCTGCAGAAATTGTTTCTTCTGGTAATGTTTATATGTTTTCCATCGGGTTCAACTAATTGGTTTTATGTATCTAAACCTGCATATTTTACAGAAATGAAATCAAATGTCTTGTCAACTTATGGAAATGTGCCTGTTAATCAAATAATTCTGTCCTTCTGCAGCTGTTTAACGATGGGCTACATTTACGTGTCGATCGTTAAATAAGTACACATCGTACATTAAGCTTAGGAGAATGTCGCCAATGGGTTGTAAATATACCGTTGAAAATAACTCATGATACAAAGTGGATATTGCCTGGAGGTTACCAGAGACTCCATCACGTTCCATTAGCAAAACATGGTAGCGAGTGCGTCCGCATATATGCATATTTTCCCAACAATATGCAATATAGAGTCGTCTGAATACTTTTATAAGTTGCAAACAACATTTAGGGCTGTAAGCTTGGTCTGCTAACAGCCAGAGTTAAAAGTCGTAGTAATTGACAATGGATTATGGAGAGACACATTGAGAGAAAAAAAATATTCCTGCGTTAAGTCCCAAAATCTTCTGAACGCAGAAAAGAGTTGCTTGTTGGTTGGTGGGTTAGTTTTACTGCATATCAATGTTTTTCTTTAAATTATTTTATGCTGAAAGCAGTTTTACAATTATAGCTTTCAGTTATATCGGATCAAAATGTACTTTCCTGATATTTATATCTCGTCTTAAAGGTAATTTTAAGATAATCAATTGCACTCATTTCACACACACACACACACACACACACACAAACACACACATATGAATTTATATATATATATATATATTTATATATATATATAAACATATATATATATATATATAGATATATGTGTGCGTGTGTTGCGCATGAGTGCACGTATCTTACACGCACGTCTGTGTGTGTGTGTGTGTGTGTGTGTGTGTGTGTGTGTGTGTGTGTGTGTGTGTGGGTGTGTGAAATTATGATGAACAGATTTTGTTCAAAATGCATTCTTAATGAGTAAAATATTTACAGAGATCTATGGCCGATAATCCTGGTTAATAGCACATTATATGTAAAGAAGAAGATAATAACAAGGTAAGATAAAAAACACTGAGAGTTTGAGGCGGATTCTCATAAGTTGTATTAATATATATATATATATATATATATATATATATATATATATATATATATATATATATATATAGCAGGTACCACCAATTCGGGTCAAAGAGAACCTATTATCAATGGCGAAGTTAAGGTGAATCCACTACGATGATATCCCATTTATGTATTTAATAATACCACTGCAGGTCTTCTACTAGGATTGCTTTGACATTAAATAATCAACGAAGATTGACATGACTTAATAAAGAAGAACCAAACCAAACTATGATGATAAACATTTATTTAGCGAAAAAGTTTACTCACTTAATTTAAGACTCAACTTATATTAAATTCAGAAACATGTCACTGGTTTGTTGATAAATTGGTTGGATGATACATCAAATAAAGCCATGTGCCCTTCAAACTAATATATGGCAGCATAATAACCCAATATCACTACACAAATATTAGCTTATTTCTGATCTGAAATATTCATTTAATCATTTCTTTAATATCGTAATTTTTCTATGCTTTATTTCCATATGATTATTTGAACGCCGAAACAAATATTCCTTAATGTAGGATTAGAAAGAAAAATGATGTGAAATACTCAATAAAAATTTATTCAAAACTAGAAAAAGAGGAGAATGTGTTTCCACATTATTCTCTTCCTTATTATTGCTCTATTTATTCACGGCATATTATATACGCACGACCCAGAATCTGCGCTACGAAATGTAAGACAAAGTTTTCTCGATGTTTCAGTTACAAACAAAAGTGAAAATGCCTATTAAATCAATGTTATGCCTTGAAAACAGTCTGAATCAAAAGCTAGTTGTTCTTTGAGAAAGAAAATGCATATGCTTCTTTCCACATGTTTATGAACACACACACACACACACACACACACACACACATATATATATATATATATATATATATGAAGTTGTAGGGACATAAGCATATACACAGTAAATCAAATAGATTAAAAATCATAATTATGCACACCTCATTTGTATTAATCCATTATATTCTATTAAAAAAAAGAGTATATATATATATATATATGTATATATATATATATATATATATATATATATATATATGCTATTATTATTATTTACTCCTTCAGAGTTTATTCACACAAGCGTTAGCTGGTGGTCTTTCACTGGAGTTTGACTGACAGCAAATCCCCTCAAGTCTCCAGTACTCTTCTCAATATTCTGGCCGTTCTCAACTATGCCGTAGTTTGGATTATCTCCAATCGTCCTCGAACTTCCAAGTCCTCCAGTCCCTTTAATAACCCCTAAGTTACTGTACCGAAAGCACCAATCACGATTAATATAATGTCCGGCTTCATGTTCCATAGATTTTTAAATTCCCTAGAAAGGTCAAGGTACTTATCCTACTTTTCACTTTCTTTCAGTTTTATTATAAGTCCAAAACTTTGCAATTTTTTTTGTTGATAATTATAATGTCTGGTCTTCTGGCTGAGATTAGGTGATCCGTTTGTATGTCAAAATACCATAGGTGTTTGTGTGTGTCATTCTCCAGGACTGATGCTGGGTTGTGCATATACCATTTGTTCGTATGGTCAAATTTAAATATCTTGCACATATCCCAGTGTATCACCTTGCCCACCTAGACGTGTCTAGTTTTATACTCCGTCTATGTTAATTTACTGCATTTGTTTATTTGGTGATTGACGGTTTCGTATCTATCACCCCATAACCTACATTTCGTATTTTGTTGGGTCTCATCTGTTATCATTTTGAGTGGATTGGTTCTGAAGGCGTTGTTTTGAGCTGCTATTACGAGGAATTCGGTTTCTCTTTTGAAGTGTCCTTTTCTTTACTACGGTCAGGTTTTCGCGTGCGAGTTGTGGTTTATTAATCGTTTAAAGGGCCCGTAGAGTTGTTTTTCTTTCCATTTTTGTTTCCTAGTTATTGTCATGCAGCTGGGCATCTTTTTGACAGCATCGATTTTGATGGCTGCAATCAGTCATTTTTTGTGTTTTTCTATGTTGTACTCGAGTCACTGTATCGATACGTCAAAACTGTTTTCAATGCACGCAAATCCTCTTCCCTTCTTTCTTGATACATATAGTCTATCAATGTCGTCTCTGGAATTTAGTACCTCATGCATGGTCATTAATTTCCTTGTTCTTTGGTCCAATTGCTCAAGTTCTTCTCTGGTCCACTTCACAAAGGGTCCCGGATATCTAACGACGATTACAGCCTAAGTATTTATTATTATTATTATTATTATTATTATTATTATTATTTGTCTAAAAAATTTCCTTTAATTTGTTCCATAAATATTTTGCTAAAATGTAATATTCAGAAAGATGTTTTGTTTTTATCTGGTATTTTTTACAACTGAATATAATCGAAAAAGTATTTAAGTAAATATCTTTTAATTAGGCCAATTTCCATATTCCTCGGCAAGAATAGTATTAACAATTGTGTTTGCTCTTATTATCAGCTAAGAAATCAAGTGAACAAATTGAGAGACTCAGCAAATTTATGAAACCATTTCTTCTGGTGACCAACCATTTGATTGAAATCTGAAACCAAATATTTATTTACTTAGGGATCAGTTTTGTTTGATTTCTTTATTTAATAACATATCATGGTTTATTCATGGTTTATTTACCGTCAAAATCCTTATTATAGAAGAACAGTTGTGATTCAATTTGACTCATATCTTACTTCGTGCCTCTTACGTCTGGATTTTTCCACATGTAAGCTTAGTAAATAACTAGTAAAAAAAAAACAAAAACAAAAAAACAAAAACAAAAAACAAATATCAGTTGAATACTTCGTTTCAGAATTCAGTTAATACGTGTATAGTATGCTTTTTTTACTCTGTCATACATGTGTTTGCTGCTTTTTCCCTCATGTTTACTTAGCTTTTAAAGATTCTCAGTTGTGTTAGTAAGCTCGTCTATAAAACCATCTTAGTGACTTCGGTTTTCACTGATGAAAAACTTAGTGGAGATTATTGAACGACATAAGCGTTTGAATATATTAATCTTGTTAAAAAAAAAACATAAAAATACGTCCTTCGGCCTTCTTCCAGTGTTTCTTGTCGAATTCGAGAGCTTACTCAGAGCATGACATCCGAGAAATCTGAATCAGACGGCAGAGAACAATAGCCGAAAGAGAGCACATTCTGTGAACCCTATGTCAAAGATATGTAGTCCATATGATATTAGGAAAAAAATCAAGAGTGGATCAATTCTTCGAAAATATCCCTTTCAAGACCGAAACAACTGCCCGGCATTATGTATGTCGCACGAAGTGCTTCCTGCTGTTTCCTGTCATGATAATTCAATATTATATATATATATATATATATATATATATATATATATATATATATATATAGTAATGCTGCAAAAAACTTACCATATAAAATACTAATGCATCTAAAATAAAAGTTAAATATAGAATATTTGTAAAACCATATTTTTTTGGCAAACGCACAATGCAAATAGCAACATTCAACGTTAGAACCGTAAATAGACAACTACCGGAGCAGACTGCATCGGCCATAGATCAGAACACAGACATAATATGCATTCAAGAACACAAATACAGACATGGCAAGCATAGTAAATATCAGAATACTGTCATTTGATGGACACTAACCACCGCATCTGTAGGAAAAAACTCTATCAATACCACGACAGGAGGTGTAAATAGGTTTATAAGACTACGAGCCCTAAAATCACTAAATAGCATAGAGAAAATACAACCTAGGATGATACTAGCTACTTTTAATGTCAATCCTTGCCCAGCAAGCATCTCCTGCTACAGCCCTACCAATGCTAGAGAAGAAACCGACCTCATCGCTTTTTGATGAGTTATCCTCCCTTGTTCATTGGGTCCCGATACACAACGTTATCGTCATTGGCGGAGACATAAATATCCAAATTGGTAAAAAAGTAAACCATAAATTCAGCCTACACACCTCGTTAAAGAGAAATGGACAACATCTAACAGATTTCAGGCAAGAAAAAAAAAGTTAACCGCCTGAATACAAACTTTCAGAAAAGAAAAGGAAAACTATGGACCTACACATACGCAAACAATACTAAAGCACAGATAGACTATGTCTTTATAAATAAGAAATGAAATAACAGCGCATTGAATTGTGAGGCATACTCATCATTTCTTGGTGTGTCCTACCTATCACCGAATGTATGGAGGTGCCCGTCGAGTAATGGTTATCGTCACAGGATGTGGACACGGCGACATGAGTTCAAATCCTGGACGAGACTGATTGCATTTTTCACATAGCACTAATACCCTTGGGAAAGGTATGAATCCAATTATTCTCCACCCAGCTATGGGTAAATAGTAAGACAGACTAGGTTCTTCAACCTTGGTGAGGCGACTAGTCTAGGAGAAGGAAAACTCTGAATTCAAACCTGTTAAACTCCGCTTAAAAATTGACCTTGTGTCATATCCTGCCCGAGCGGAGGGGTTGGTAAATAGGCCTACCTATCACCGAATTGTCACAGCAAAAATACGACTGAGCCTACGAATGGAATCCGAACAACAACCACAGTACACTAAGACTTGTCCTATTTAATAACATGCATTTTATAGATCAATATGCATTTACTGTAAGAAACAAATTCGATGCAGTACAGGAGAAGACAGAAACACATACTCCGAATGAAGAATATGAGAATTTCGTCAATGCCCACTTAGAAGCGGCAGCGGAGTGTATTCCAACTAAACAAAGAAATAAACATAGAGTCCGATGGGAGAGATGAGCGGTTAGGAAAAAAGCGTGCCTCCAAATGCAATAGGAAGAACCCAACCAATACCAATACCCTGAAACTTAAAAAGGTAGAAAATAATTTGCTAACATACACCTAAAAGAACAAACAGAATACAGAGAAAATCAGATCGATAAGATTAGAGACTCGGTTAAAGAGAAAATCTAGGATTGCATGAAAAACAGTAAACGAAGTGAGCAGAAAGAAGAACACTGCCAAAGCTGGACTGAAAGCTACCAGCCCACAAGAACGAATAGACCTATGGCAAAAACATTTCGAAAATTTACTCGGAAACCCTGCGTAAGTTACACATGTACCAATCACGAGAATTATAAGCAAACCATTCGGCATTAAACTAGGATCGTTTATGCAAGAAGAACTCGACTCGGTACTTAGAACATTTTAAAATAGAAAAGCAGCTAGGCTTGATAAAATAGCCCCAGAAGTATTGATGATCGGGCAATTCGACGACATACTGCTCCGAAACTGTAATGTCATATATAATCAAACCCCGATAGACAGATGGACGAAGGGATGCATCTTCCCCTTCTCTAAAAAAATGTAAACACCTGAGGTATAACAATTACATCCATAGCGGCTAAGATATACAATGCTATACTACGCAACTGCATAGAACCCAAAATGAGAACACTCTTAGAAATAACCAAAATAGATTCGGGAGGAATGGATCCACAACGTCTCACGTTTTGACTACCTATCAAATTCTTGAAGGTGTACGTGCAAAAAACTTAGAGGCAACAAAATTATTTGTCGACTTTACCAAGACCTTTGACTTTATTCACACAGGAAAGATGGAGCAAATTCTATTCGTTTACGGCTTACCAAAAGAAACCTTTACAGCTATAATGATGCTATATAGAAACACAAAATCCGTTCCCCAGAGGGAGATACAGACTATTCGACATTGTATCAGGTGTACTGCAAGGAGACACATTAGCCCCATACCTCTTTATCATCTGTCTAGACTACGTGCTTAGATCATCTGTTCATAAAATGAAAGAAAGAGGTTTCAAGCTAACAAAGGAAAGAAGCAGAACATTCCACCGCACAAACAATTACCGCCGCTGACTACGCCGATGACATAGCGCAACTGGCAAATGCCTTCACCCAAGCCAAACCCAGATACATAGTCTGGAACGAGCAGCTACAGTGATATAACTACATGTCAATGCACACAAGACGGAATATATGTGCTTTAATCAAGCAGATGGCATCTCCACGCTAAACGGTAGCTCTCTGTAGCGAAAGCATGGACAGCTATCGATAAACTATCGGTTATATGGAAGTCAGAACTGACCGATAAAAAAACGCAGTCTACCAAGTAGCGGTTGTGACGATACTGCTGTATAGTTGCACTACATGGACGCAAACTAAACGTACGGAGAAAAAGTTTGACGGCAACAACACAAGAATGCTGCGAGCAATAGTGAACACGTCCTGGAGGCAAAAATTCACAAAGCAGCAGCTGTACGGCCACTTACCTCCCATCACGAAATCCATCCAAGCTAGACGAAACAGACATGCGGGACACTGCTGGAGAAGTAAGGACGAACTCATAAGTGATATACTCCTGTGGACCCCTTCACATGGACGAGCAAAGGCAGGACGACCCGCTAGAAACTAAATACAGTAGTTCTGTGCATGATACGAGATGTAGACCTGAAGCCCAACCGGGAGCAACGGATGTTAGAGAAGGGTTGCGAGAAATGGTCAGGGTTAACCGTACTGATGGTGCGACATGATGATGATGATGGAAAACCATATATTTCGATTTTGATATAAATGAATGTGATATCACGTTTTCATTTGGTAAGCTGTTTAATAAAACATTCTGGGCATTTCCCATTTGAATACGGGGTATGTTTTCCATTTTGAAAAGAAACATCACACAGTTTACTTGGGACACACGACATGTACGAGGAGCAGACTTTTTTCGTATGGGCACTTTTATTGATAGTACACACATGAAACACTAGTCCCCTTCGAAGTAATCTCCTGCGGCTACAATGCTCTTGTTGTGCAGTTCCAAAAACCTCTGGAAGGCCCCAGGGAACTCCTCTTGTATGAGCGTCCCAATGACGTCTTTCATCTCCTCAATTGTCTCATAACGACAGCCTCTTAGCTTAGGGAATAACCAAAAGTCACAGGGAGTAATGTCTGGACTATAGGGAGGGTGAGGAACTGTCTTGATGCCCATCTTGGTAAAATAGTCTGTGACAAGGATGGACTTTTCGACAGGTGCATTGCCACTGACCCGATTTGAAGAGTGCTGGCCTCTTCCGACCTAATCTCTTCCTGAACTCCCTTAAAACCTTAATGTACTAACCCTAACCCTAAACCTAACCCTTTGGCCAATCAACTCTGGTATATTGACTTCCTTACTCCTCCCACATCGCTCATCCCTCAAAGAATCCCTGCCTTCCTTGAATCTCTTATGAAACTAAAAAACTGACGCTCGATTCATGTAAGATGGTCCAGAAGCAGTCACAAGCATTTCATACGTTTCAATGGCATTTTGTTCAAGTTTAAAACAACATTTTATTGCATATCGTTCTTCTAAAGTGTCAGATTGCATTTTTGAAATTCACCAGCCATGACAATCAGGATTTAGAAGGGTGTATTCCAATTCCTGTTGTAGCTGTTCATTTGAAGCTGAACTCATAAAAATTGGTCAGTCGTCTCATAATATATATAGCAATAAGATACTTAATTTTCAAGATTCTAATTCAATTTTAAATGTCCATACAAAAAAGGTCTTGAAACTTATCGTATGCACCTCGTAAATGCTTATTATTTAAATTTCTTAAACAAATCAAATAAACAGATTTGGGTTGGTGATTTATTTCATTAGACATGAATATAGATAGATTTGAAGACCATTAATCTGGACTGCCATTTTGCTGGTTATAGAAAGAAAAGAAAATTAGATACAATAATATATTTTAATAAAAATTTTTAAATTCATAAATCGCAAATGTTAACTTATAAACAAGGAAGCTAAACACATTGTAATTGATCATGAAAAAAAAAGCACTCACATGAATAAGAGTTTCATGAAAAATATCAAAAAAAGCTCTCAAGCCGTTAAAGGTGCGCTTGGAGAAATAAATATATGAAATTTAAAAAATTGACATTATTGACACAAGTTGAAATTTTGGACGAGACTCTTTATGAGCTCGTCTGCGTATCTGTACGCTTTTTTAAATGTAAATACTTCTTCATGCGAATTTAGAAAACGAGGTATAAAGGTAAAAATAGAAACTTTATATATATATATATATATATATATATATATATATATATATATATATATGTGTGTGTGTGTGTGTGTGTGTGTATGTGTGTGTGTCTGTCTGTGTGTGTGTCTGTGTGTTTTAGCCCGTATAGGATTTGCATTCAGATAAAAAAACACTGTCGACATTATGTTTAACTATTTTTAATCATACTGACACACTAAAATGCACTTGTCAGTTCATATGAAGGAATTACAACATTTTTCAGAAACTGACATGAAAAAAATCTAAGCAGACAATAGGTTATATTTTTTGGTGTGCAATCAAATTGTGTCGACAAGGAGTGTTTCAAACAAATATATTTAATTAAGTTTTATGTTTTTTTTTTCTTTTGTTTAAATTCCTCTTAGTAATTTTAATATCATTTTATACAGAAATGATTCACTTGACGTAATTATTTCGTGATGACATATAAGACAAAATAAATGCAATTAGCAAAATATTTCGAAAGAAACACAAATGTTATTGTTTTAATTGATGTTTCTGATTTATCAGCAATCATTTCTAATTGGTAGTTTTTTTTGTTGTTTTTTTTTTTTGGTTTCATTGTGTTTTTTTTCTGAGTGTAGAAGTTAAAATGATATTTGATTAGTCATCACAATTTGTTTGGTATTTTCTAAAGTTCATAACTAAACTTACGTGTAATACATACTATAGCTTGCAACTTGTTCTGATATCGTTTACGGAATTATAAAAAAATCTACACATAAGGATTAAATAATGGCTTTGCTTCAAAATTCTGTGCGGGCTCCTGATTTTGACAAGAAACACTTGAAGAAGGTCAAAGGATGCATCGACTGAAACATTGTGAAAATTACGATGAACGTTAATATAATTGTCCAAATAATCTCAATGATAAAATTTATTAAGATTCACTAAAAGATTTAGATGAACTATTTTTTTCTGATGAACCCACCATTTTTCATGGTAACAGCAGCCTTTTTCAATAAAATTTAATGCACTGGTATTCACTTTTCTTGACATATGTATGGTTCATACAAGATTAATTTCACATTTCCACAATGCATGTACAAGAATCGCGTTTAAGTTTTTGTTTGGTTTCTAGTCTCATGTGTAGGTCATTTAATGGCAAATGACTCGTGGTAGTAAGTCAGCTATCCCATTTAATCCATAACTATATATATATGTGTGTGTGTGTGTGCAAAGCTCTTCTAACGAATTCAGCACTCTGGTATCCGATAGCGCTAAAGGTAAACAAACGAAAGCTAATACACTTGTCCCATTGTTCTAGTGGGTAGAGTGTTCGCCAATGGTCTGGGAGACCTGGGTTCAATCCCTGGTCGCGTCATACTTGATACCTCCTTGCTTAACACTCAGCATTATAAGGTACGTATCAAGGGTAAAGTGGAGCAATCCAGGGAAAGGAGTTGCGCCCTCCCCAACACCTTGATGTTGCACCTGTTGAAAAGTGAGCCTTTTGGTCACCCTCAACAACAGTCGCCAGCTTTACTTACATTACCTACTTATAATTCATGAACTGACGTATGTCGTTGAAATGGCTGAGCAGTTAGATTTCATGTCTAGCGTAAAGTTAGGCTGATTTCGACTCCAGCCTGAAGCGTTCTGCGTGTCTAACCACACTGAAGAATTGTGATACAACGAAACATTCTGTCAGTGGATGACTAATATATATATATATATATATATATATATATATATATATATATATATATATATATATATATATATTTAACCTGGTTGTCTCTTCTACGGACACTCTCGCCCTCCTGGGGTGCATTAGAATACGTTAAATGCATCCGCAGTAGAAGAGTGAGACATCCCTCCCTCCAAAAATCTGATGCCACTAAAGTTCATTTGATGGCTCGCCTAAATGTTTGAAGACGTAGGGATTGTAATGTCATCGCCATTATTCCCAGGTTCATTCTTACTCGTTGTGGTAGTATGACGTTGTGAGTCGTAGACCATACACGGATTAGTTAGAATAATCATCTGAGGAAAATTATAAATGCCAAAAGAGTTTAGAGGCACTATCTTTTAGGCGGTAAGTGTATATGCTAAAATAGTAGAAAATATCAGAATTTTTTCAGATGAGAAATATTAGAAAAACTACCGAGAGTGCCATTTTTGTAGTAGGTTTACAAGGTCAGAAGATGACGACGACTAAGTCTGAGAAACAAATGAGACTTGCCAGAGAAATCAATAATTTCTAAGTTTGGCATTTTCCCAAACGCCACGTCAGGTATGAGGACTGTCCTTGAGGAGACTGTGATTAGTTAAGATATAAAGGGAGTAGGAGAAAATTGATATTATCAGTAGGTGGAATAAGTGGGTTTGGTATCGACCCCACCACTCCGAAAATTGGTACTGAGTTGTATATACGTTAAAATATTTAGTCGCTCTGGGGAGAAAGAAGAAAGAGGAGAAAGAAGGGAGATTTCCCTGGCACCGGACGGTCAGTGCCTTTGAGAACTATTGAGCCCAGACTTGGTGCTATCTTCCGATTAAACCTCCAATTGCTAAGAAATTGGCTTGCTGCAAGATTATAATTGTGGGTATCAGTGTCGAGTCGCTGAGGTTTATAAGAGATGGCTTGACATCGATGTGACGCACCAGAAATATGATCGATGGAATATTATAGAAATATAATCAATGAAACATACCAGAATATATAACTACGGAAATCTTCAAATTGAACTGTGTTCTTTTCTTTTGTTGGGGTATTTTTACGGAAGCTGCAGGCGGCGATGTACTGTATGGATTTACTTCGATCAATGACATGCTCGTCTTCCGGATCAAAGATTACAGCGTAGGCCGAGGATAGAAGATTGACGACGAAGTCAGACTGCTTGATCAACGAGCAGGAAAATCCACGAACCAGGCCAACCTGTGGGAAGACGGTAGTTGATTTCTGTGAAACTAGAGGTATCCGACAGATTGTAGGGTCCAGGATCGTATTTATATGAACATTGTGTGAGGAGCGAATATTTTCCCAAGTTAATAAAAATAAAAGTACATTCCCTTAAAATCAAATGAGTTTTGCTGATTGATGTCAGTGATCTAACAAATTTGGGAAACTTCATCATCATCATCATCATCATCATATCGTGCTGGCAGCACGGATATCCCTGACCCTCTCTCGCCACTCCTCCCTATCGTTCATCGCCCTAGGTAGGTCTTCAGGACAACAACCTGTATCCTCACATAGCTGCTGAATGTACGTTCGAGCTGGTCGTCCTGCTTTTGCGCAGCCATGTGTGGGGATCCATAAGAGTACATCTCTTATGAGTTCATCTCTGCTTCTCCAGCAGTGTCCTGAATAGTTTTCGTGATAGGGGGCAGGTGGCCGTACAGTTGGTGTCTTGTGGGGTGTTGCTGCCAGGACTTGTTCAGGATTGCACGCAGCATTCTTGTGTAATTGCCATCTAGTTTCTTCTCCAGCCGTTTTGTTAGCGTCCATGTAGTGCATCCATATGGCAGTATCGATGTGACCGCTGCCTGGAAGAAACTGCGTTTCATTTTATCGGTTAGGTCTGATTTCCATATAATCGATAGCCTATTGATAGCTGTCCATGCTATCGTTAACCTCGTTTCGATCATGCAGAAATATTTGATTTGGTTTAGATTCTTTGTTCATTGGCATATCAACCTTCTTGGGTCATTTATTCCTAAAGTAATTCATGTAGAAGAATATCAGTGATAATATTAACCCATAACTGGATGGTTAAAGGTGTTCATACCTTTCCTATAGGTACCGATCCTAAAGTCAACGTAACACCTCTACTGGAGTTCTAACTAGCTTACTTTGAGGCCACAATCTTCTATTTTAGTCCTCACTCCACTAATATCATTGCAGAAATATTGGCATTGAGTAGAGAAGGGAAAATCGGTTAATGTGAAATAGTTAAATTTTCGGCAATTTAGCTGGAATCCTAAAAGGAATAACAACCGTCTTTTATATAATCAAGCCATGTAATTGAGAATTTACCTTATTCTGGATGTTTATTTTGCCAAAATGTTCATGTACTTCATTTGCCAATTCTTCATTAGTTCCTACAATTTTTTGTTGGATTCATATGTGAAAGAGAATATGCTTTTCATGGTTGTAGGTCAGTCGCTTTTCGGTCTGTCCCAGAACTTTTCAGCCTCACAATTACAATGATTATAGACATAACTATAAAGGCAATGTTCTATTGTATTTTTATTTACATTGCACTTCCTATTGTTATTCGTCAATAATCATATCTTTTTTTCTTCCTTCCTTCCTTCTTTCCTACTTTTCTTCATTTATTCTTTCTATCCTTCCTTCTGTTTATTTCCATACACATTTGTATTTTCTTCCTTATTTTTCTTCCTTTCCTTATTTCTTTCATTTCTGTTGGATAAATGTGTGTAAAATCATTGTGGGTTTGGATAAATTATTTTAGTACTAATCGTTTTCTAGCTAAACTTGGCGTTCATATTTAGAGTGGGTGATCGATTTGTAAAGGTCAAGGTGAATAAACCTTGCTTTGGGTTGACGTGTCACAAAAATTTTAAGGATGACTTGTGATAAAAGCATTAGTTAAGGAATAATTTGAAGAACATATATAAGAAAGGGATTCGAGGCAGTGGGGGCACTCAGTGAAAAAGCGGTAGAAGCTGAGAGTCGACAGACGAGAGACGAGGTTTCGAGAGAGGTGGCAGCCGGGGCCACAGAGAAGAAATGACTAAGTTTGTGGATGGCCCTTTTCGCCTCACATTGCTTGTTCTCTAGGTCTGTATGAATTAGTTAACACATTTCCTACACTGTCTCTCATTTTCTTCTGTTAAATGGTAATAAGTACAGACTTTGGTACACAACAAGCAAACAGTCGGTGTTTTGTCTTCATCTCTTTCTCATGATGAGGTTACCACGACGTTCGACTTAAACTTAAGAAGTAGTGCTACAACAATTGTCTATTTGGAGCCGTGGTGTTACATAAGTTGAAGAGAATGTGTATTTCATTATTCTCGATAAGTTGTCTCGTGAAATGTCACAGAAATTTTCAGCAGCCTGCATACAAGGAATGTAATCATAACAATATCTTAATTTTATATTCTAAGAATTATAACTTTATGAAAGTTTTAAATATAAACATTTTCGCTGAAAAATTTTGAATTCATTATTATTATTATTATTATTATTATTTTGATGAACAAAAACTGTTTTTCTTTGTGATAAACAGCACTCTTTTTAAAAAAAATTTGTCATCCTGTATATTTGGTATGGTTTAGATGAACCTTAGACGAATAAAAAAATGTAAGTTCACGAAATCAGTTTTTCGTTTTCCTCGAGTCTTAAACGACAATAGTTAATTACAAATGGCTTCTAATGTCTGAACATTAAGTCCATGGAAGAGTTCCTATCTTAAAAATGCATCCAATATCTTTGACAGTATGGTGAAATATTGCTTGATTTCCTTCCAAATCCGGAATTTTGCCAACAACTTCATTGATTTGAGGCCCAGTTTGAAATAATCCTTCAAAACTACCACCACCATAAAATCAGACAAAATGCCAGTGTAAACATTAAGGATAATGAAGCGATACTAAATTAATTATAGAACATAGTTCTTACTAACTGTTACAATATGTTGATGGATTAAGGTTTGTATCAAAGATTTAACGAATAAAAATCCATCCTACAACTTAAATTTGACGTAATGTTTACATCTTTAGTAGAGGTTTTTAATACATATATAATTTCAATTTATTTGACCTTTCTATGAAATATTGAATAAGTAATTTAAAAATTTGAAAAAATTATCAATATTATTTTATGATGCAACGCAAAATATATTAAACATATATTTACTAAGTTATTAATATTCAGCAAAATGATCGCAAATTTATGGTATCTTATCTTTATGATGCATTGAAAATAAGAGAACTTATTACAATAGGTTTTCTCGATAATTTAATTGAAGGAAATTCCAAATAGTACAAACGTGTCGAGTGAGGCCATCACATGGACCTGATTTTTAAAGAATGGTCGGAAAATATCGTTTCTGTAGTGTCATTTTCGAAGCTAATTTTTTAAATAATTTCGTTTTTTTGTTTCATTTTTCTTCGATTCTTCAAATGACCATAATTAATATTTAAAGAATTCCAGCAAAAATAAGATTTGATATTATCTCTTTCTCTTCACACACTCACACACGCACCTGATCTCTCTCTGTCTCTCTTTCTGTTTCTCTCTCTCTCT
>OY757904.1:141435298-141595298 GCA_963585895.1 Sepioteuthis lessoniana
AAGAAGATTGCCAAGACCCTGAAACTGATCCGCAGCACAGTGGCTAAGATCATCCAGCGTTTTAAAAGAGCAGGGTCCTCTCAGAACAGATCTCTGGTAGGTCGTCCAAAGAAACTGAGCGCACGTGCTGACCGTCACATCCAAATGCTTTCTTTGAAAGATCGGCGTAGGAGTGTTATCAGCACTCTTATATATAGCACTCTAGATAGATAGATAGATAGATAGATAGATAGATAGATGGTTTTTCGCAGGATGGTGAGTTGTTGAGTATCAGTTGTGTACAGCTGAATAGGAACTGAAAATTGATTAAATGTATCTATGTAGAAAGAAATTACCTGGATACGAACATTATTAATATATTCTAATTAATACTTATAAAAATTATTAAAAATATAATGTCGGATAAAAGTTATGACGTTGGTTGGTTGGTTGGTTGGTGGATAGAGTTTTAAGTCATATCAATCTTGTAAGTTATTTCATATCAAATCCCATTTATCAAATATATTCTATTTTTTATGAGTAGTTTGTAAATTACTTTTTTTTAACGAGCTAGAGCTCATTTAATTGCAAACAGGTAAATTGTTTCAAATATTTAAATCCATATTTACCAACCATTTCGCTCCGGAAAGATATGACACAAGGTCAATTTTTAAGCGAAGTTTAACAGGTTTGAATTCGGAGTTTTCATTCTCCCAGACTAGTCGCCTAACCAAGGCTGAAGAACTCAGTCTGTCCTACTACTTACCCATAGCTGGAGGGAGAATAATTGGATTCATACCTTTCCCAAGGGTATTGGTGCTTTGTGAAATACAATCAGTCTCGTCCAGGATTTGAACTCGTGTCGCCGTATCCATTTCCTACGACGATAACCATTACACCACGGGCATCTCCACAGACACCACGGGTACCACCACTATACCAGGGACCCCTCAATTTCAGTCCAACAGTTATAGTATTATTTGATATCAACCGTTTTTTAAACACAGGGAATTAGTTTCACGTATTGTTCTCATTAATAGTTTTATTTGCACGCATGACAATAGCTGCATGTATTGATATTTATCAATCATAATTGTTGGCAGTATCATTTATACTTTTTAATGCTGTCAAACGCTTCAAAGTATTGCTGTAACACTATGTGGGTGGCCCGCCAAGCAGACGATTCCTTTGTCTGTTTTGGCCCGAAACCAGACAAAGGGTTTTTGGACCTTAAATCTCACCGTATCCGGAAGTGGTAACGAGACGCAAAAAGAGAGTTGGTTGGAAAAAGGAGCTCAAGGCAGTTGGTGATGGGATACGGACAAGGGCAGTCGACTCCGGACACCCGAGCAGAGAGGCGAGCCAGCATGAGAGAGGGTCCAGCCACAGTGAGAGAAGATCGAGTCAAGAGATGTCGGAATTCCAGTTGCTTTGTGGAATTTTCGCTAGTAATCCATGCTAGCGTTAGTCCATATATGCTATCGGAAATATAGTGTTGCATACTCCCTTTCTGCTCTTGAGTTAACCCCAAGCATATTGTTCGTGTTTGTTCATTTGCTCTCTTTTTCTCCCACTCCCTCGATCGTATTCTTGTAGTGGCAAGAAATGTGCGTCCCCCCCTCGGAACCACTAGTTGACCACCGGCCAAGAAGTGAAATGGTTAGAAGAATGATGGATGTGTGGGGGCGAGTGGGGTATCGTCAAATTGCTATGTAATACCAATAATTCAATTTTAACCCACATTTAAATCATTTCAAGCACTTCTATGTAACACGAATAATTCTATCTTGTTTAAACCATTTGTTTGCACATAGTTTAATAGCTTCAAGTATTGCTGTCTATAAACAATCATTTTATTTGCACAATGTTAAATGGTTTCAAGCATTATTAAGTTAAAGTGAAATTTCAATTTAACGTCACTCAGATGTTTGCCCCTCAGTTAAGTCGTTAAACAGTTACATTTGACCCATGGATGGGACCCTATCAGGTTCTACTACTTCTACCACTATAATGTTGACCTGGGAGTATTGTAAATGATAAAGTACGCAACCTACCCCAGAGATCCAAGACGGGAGCCGGACGATCATATTGTTTAGTGTTATATTGTTGACGGGGGCGTACCCCTCTGCAGAGTTGTAATGAGTTAGGGCCACCACTTATATATATATATATATATATATATAATGTGTGAATTTCCGGAATATTGCAAAACCATGTCATCATCATTCACTCTAGAAAAAATATTTTCTTGGTGGTCTCTTAGCATACACTATATTTGGTCAAAGTTTTAAATAAATCTGAAAAAGGACACGTCTTCTTTTGTTTCGACAAATTCCTCCAAATAGTTGACGATAATCTCAAATCGTTGGAAGCATTGACCAGAAAAGTAATTTCCGCCCAAGGATAAAAGTCTTAGTGTTAATGGGTTTTATAAGCGTATAATTCTATAGACATAATGTAATATACAAATATTTCTTGCGTAAAGACGTTGATGGGAGTTTAAATGTAATTCACTCTCTATAAGCACATTAACACGCACACACACACACACACACACACACACACACACACACACACACACATATATATATATATATATATATATATATATATATATATATATATATATATATGGGAGGGAGTGATTTATTTATCTATTTATACGACTAAGGGTTTTTTAAAGTAGACCATAAGTCCATTTTTCGTAAAATTAGGTTTTACAATTTTAAACTTGGAAATTAACACCTGTATTTTTATTATTAACGTGCATTCATTTACATTGTACAAATGTATTTATGTTACAAAAATATAACATATTTCAATACATTCATATCACTTTTCAATAGACAAAAACATTATTGGAAATAATGTAAGCTACATTGAATATTGAAACTTTTCGTTTTCTTTCGTAAACAATTCAAATTCCACCTCCTCGACCCTAAGCAAATCTTTAAAAGGAAAGGAATCCCTCTCTACCTGAAGATCGAATCTCATGAACAACACGCGTTTTAATTGCTGGCATTAATTAAATATTACCCCCCCTATTAAGTACTTTGTATTTTTCTTAGGCTTTATTTTCAAAGTAAATTTAATTTTATACCACTTAAACAATTTTTGAAAAATTAACAATATATCAATATATAATTTCGTTGATTTTAACCCCTAATTCAATTAGGCTATAGAGTTTATGTTGAAATATAATTGTATAATCTTAATACGTTTATTCTAAGAACATAAACTAGTTTTATAAAACCAATTACTTTGATTAAAAGCCTGAGTCCATAATATCATTTTTAGTTTGCTTAAAATTTAATTCTATGATGCTAGTTAATTTATTTAAAAATGTAATTATAAGATGGGGTTTATTTCATTTCAAAATCATATATATATATATATATATATATATATATTTATATATATATATATATATATATATATATATATATATATATATATATATATATATATATATAGCAGCTCTAAAATGACGTTATCAGTTTCACTAAAGAGATATTCCTCTGTCGTAACGAGACGGTTGAATAATCCTGCTCTATTTTTTCAAGTGGTTATTAAAATGAAAATTATTCTATACAAAAGACATCCAATTTAGGTGTAGTAACTTTTACTAATAAAAACTATATCCTTATTTTACGTATTTTGCCATTTCCATAAAATTCAGTTCGATAGCGTCCAATAAAATTTCAGTTATATTTATTCTCTGCTATATTTTTTGTGATCGACATACTGCTCAAACTCACACATCTATCTTTCGAAGGAAGAGAATAACTCTAATATAACTTATATGACAAGATGAATGTTTTGTCATCTCTTGTTAGGGCGTCCTTGTATTTTTAGTTTCAATGGAGAATGTAGTTCATACGCTCCAACTATTGTTAATGTTTTTTTCTTCCCTGGCTTAAGGGATTTCCCTGGCACTGATTAGCAGAAATGGGACAATGAGATAAAATCAGTTTACCTTACTCAGCATCATGCTGCCACCGGCTTCTCATATTGGGAATCATATTTGCTAAAAATGTCATATATAGTGTCTGAGAACGGAATTTTTCAAATCCCACCTCCGATTAACAGCTAACCCAAAAACCGAGACATCAATCATCTTTCTTTTACAACTTGACACGTTCAAATATCCGACTGTGTTAAGATACTTGGCGACACAGCAAAAGTTACGACCTACCCAAAGCATCAATACTTGTTTCAGTTCCTCTGGACTCGCTGCCGACCAGAATCATCTGACAGCCGATTCTATTCTTTCGATACAACATGGGGTGTATTAAGCTGCGTGGACTTTCAACGCAGCAGGAATATTATACCAAAGCATTAACAGAGTTCACAAGCAGGTAATCTGCACACCAAATACTTCGTATTCTATTTGTCATTTAAACACTTGGTATTTCAAACTTAATCTTCTTGTCTTTTGTCATCCTTGTCTAGTCTGTGTTACATCACACTTTTTTTTTATAAATGTTTGGTGGATAGACGTATTTATCAGTCCCACAACGCCATCATCATCATCATCATATCGTGCTGGCAGCACGGATATCCCTGACCCTCTCTCGCCACTCCTCCCTATCGTTCATCGCCCTAGGTAGGTCTTCAGGACAACAACCTGTATCCTCACATAGCTGCTGAATGTACGTTCGACCTGGTCGTCCTGCTTTTGCGCGGCCATGTGTGGGGATCCATAAGAGTACATCTCTTATGAGTTGAAAAGGACATCGAAACGAGGTTAACGAAAGCATGGACAGCTATCAATAGGCTATCGATTATATGGAAATCAGACCTAACCGATAAAATGAAACGCAGTTTCTTCCAGGCAGCTGTCACATCGATACTGCTATATGGATGCACTACATGGACGCTAACAAAACGGCTGGAGAAGAAACTAGATGGCAATTACACAAGAATGCTGCGTGCAATCCTGAACAAGTCCTGGCAGCAACACCCCACAAGACACCAGCTGTACGGCCACCTGCCTCCTATCACGAAAACTATTCAAGTTAGACGAACCAGACATGCAGGACACTGGTGGAGAAACAACGCCATACGTTCTCGTAAATCTGTAACATAAGTACTTGCTTCATTTGTTTGGCCTCCTCTAGACAGCAGCAGATTTTTAGTAGGTGTGGAATTTATCCTGAAAATTGTTATGCACAATTCAAGCACATCTATCTATCTATCTATCTATCTATGCGTGGGGTGTCCTCGTGGTGTAATGGTTAAAGCAGTGGACTTAGAAATCGTAGTATGTGAGTTCGTACTATTACGTTCACTTTCAGGCAAATACCCTTGGGAAAGGTATGAACTTCCTTATCCTCCCAGCTATGGGTTAAATAGTACCACTACTGTTCTTCTAGGAGAATGGCTTTGGCATTAAATAACCTGCAATGGTTGATATGCCATTAAACCAAACCAAACCAAACCTATATATGCGTGTAAGTGTCTCTCTGAGCGTTTGTGTGTGTCTGTTTACGTGAGATTGCACGGGCCTAAGTATATTGTAATTATAAAGAATATTATATATGCGTGATAGACGTAATAAATACGGTATTAATAATATAGTTATTTCTATAAAACATTTAGAAAAAATAGAATTTCTGCATTAAATGACCCATAAGGAATTAATATACTAATAAAAGCATAAACTATACAAAGCCATGTTAATGTTCAGGGAAACTCACATATTTTCTCTTTTATTCGTGAAGACGACGTAGTAGAATACTTTAAAACACGTTTTCCTTTTATTTTCAAATAGTATTTGTCATCTTGTAATCATTTTTTTCTTTATCTCTCGTAAAGTATGGGATGTTGCGCATTCCACCGAATAAGTACCGAGTCACATATTGTTAATATCGTCATCTTGATAGAAAGTTGCACTAAAAGCTTTATTATTAATACTATATTTTCTTAGACTTATTTGCTTTTGGCAACATAAGGTTAAAAACTTATAACTTAAGTTGAAAATTGCCTTCGATGGTTGCTTTATTTTTATGGTAAATTTTTCAATATTGCAATTTTGTAGGGGAAAAATGACATTCATATCTATAATGAAAATATCCCTATATTCAATATGAACCAATGAGTTAGGTCTTTACTTGCACTTCAGGTGACACTTTCCTCTTAGAATGGAAGACAATTGTGTCGTTCTTCACACTGCATGACCCTGGGGCAAAACACTAATGTGTGAACAGACACTTAATGTAATAATGTTCAGGGCGGACAATGCAATTATTTTCTAACTTAACGGATGTGCATCTTGAAAGTAATCAATCAGTCAAAATAAAAAAAAAATGAAAGAAAAAAGATAAAAAAAAAAAAAAAATCTGCTTAAGGGTTGATTGTATCTTTTCAAATCTATTTTTACTTTGTGACAGTAGTACCAACGTGCAACACTTAGCTAGGCTTTGTACCAGTTATTTCCAGAAATGAGTGTTTTACAAAAATCAATGAAAAACACGAAATCATTTAGAATAATTCAACATTAAAATTCTTATAAACAGTCTTTAGTATTTTACAAAATGAAAATTACAGACACTCTATTGATCGATTTCAAAAATCAGTTTTCTTCTATCTGTTGGTTTTATCAACACATTTTGTCAAGCATATCCTACAGACATTCTTACGTGTCAGATGTATATCGTTATGATGTGACAATGTCGAAAGGAACAGATGGATTTATGCACTGGCAAAGGATGTCTGCATTCGGATCTTTGCCTCGTAGCCCTTTCTACATTCATGCCTTCGTTTCTTGATGACGCTTATCAACCATCATCATCATCATTATCATCATGTCGTGCCGCTAGAACAGATATCCCTGACCCTCTCTCGCCATTTCTCCTTATCGTTCATCGCTTCTGGCAGGTCTTCAGGGCTATATCCCGTATCCTCACAGAGCTGCTGTATGTAAGTTCGAGCTGGCCGTCCTGCATTTGCTTGGCTATATGTGGGAGTCCATCGGAATACATCACTTATGAGCTCGTCCCTGCTTCTCCATCAGTGTCCTGCACGTCTGGTTCGTCTAACTTGTATAGTTTTAGTGATGGGAGGTAGGTGGCTGTATATGACTCTGGTCAAATGTATTAGTATACACGGCAAAAAGGTTTTGAATCTTTTCTAGAAGCTTAGAATTGTCTCAGTTTCCCAACCCCCATAGCAGTTAATAAGAGAACAAAAGAACCCAAGTAAAAGTCCCAATGCCATCCCTCTTTAAAAAAAAAAAACAAAAAAAAGTAGTATCCCCCTCCTAAGTTGTAGACCTTTCCAAAATCATATCTTAAATCCATTAGTAAATAAACAGTAGAACAGAACGGAAGAGATGAGAAGAACTTGTGCCGCCAAGAAGATGATAGGCAATACTGGTCAGTATAATATCTTTAAGCCCTACTAATTTGAAATGCTGACATTTTTTACAACATTGCTGTTCTTTTCTTTGTAAAATACCGCTTGTGTAATGTATTTTAAATGTAAAGATATTTTTACCATAAATCGAAATTGAATATATGACTCTGGTCAAATGTATTAGTATACACGGCAAAAAAAGGTTTTGAATCTTTTCTAGAAGCTTAGAATTGTCACAGTTTCCCAACCCCCACAGCATTTAATAAGAAAACGAAACAACCCAAATAAAAGTCCCAATGCCACCCCTACTAAAACAAAAAAAAAAAAATAAATAAACGAAAAGAACACCCCCCCCAAAAAAGCAAAAAAAAAATCGACGTAATAAGTAGTATCCCCCTCCCAAGTTGTAGACTTTTCCCAAAGTTAAATTTTAAATTCATTAGTAACTACACGGTAGAACAGAACAGAAGAGATGAAGAACTAGCTTGCGCCGCCAGGAAGATTATAGGTTGATCGAAAGCAGCATCATGGACGTAAAGGTATGCGAATAAAACTGTTGACCGAAAAGCGCAATGCCTAACCTTGTCCTGGACGTGTGAGTCTTGCAGCATAACGCTCAGGATTGTTAGTTCGATAGGGGAACTACTGCTGCTCATCTATAAGAGTGGCTTCTATAGATGAGAATAAAAAACAGCCATCGAAAGATAACCATGACACACACTCAAACCACATACATAAACCGCATCGTTTTTCGTGCGGGTTAAAAAAGGGGCGCGTCCTGCTGAGATTGGAGCCATGGTCTCTGTGTTCGAAAAATCAGCTACAGAGCTCAAACAAAAACTACTAAAATGCAAACACACAATACAAATAGCGACATTTAACGTTAGAACCCGAAATAGAATAGGTCAACTACCAGAGCTAACTGCATCGGCCGTAGAACATAAGATAGACATAATTTGCACAGAAGAACACCGATACACTCACACTGAAGATATCAAATACCACAAAACTGGCAATGGATGGAAGCTAGCCACTGTATCGGCAATGAAAAACTCTGTCTATGCCACAGTAGGAGGGGTAGGAATGCTTCTAGGACAAAGAGCGTTAAAAACACTAAATAGCATTGAGAGAATACAACCTAGGATGATAGCAGCTACGTTTAATGGCAACCCCAGAGCAAGAATCATCTCCTGTTACAGCCCTACCAATGTTAGTGAAGAAAGCGAACTAGTCACCTTCTGCGATGAAACCGAACTAGTCACCATCTCTCTAGTGCGTAACATTCCGAAACACAACGTGCTAGTCATTGGCAGGGATATGAATGCCCAAATCGGGAAAAACTGAAACAACAAATACAGTCTTCACAACACGTCAAATAGGAATGGACAACACCTAACTGATTTCAAGATAGAAAATATATAAACATACCTCAATAAAAACTTTCAAAAAAGCGAGGGAAAATTATGGACCAACACTTACGCAAACAATAGTAAAACACAGATAGACTACGTCTTTATAAACAAGAAATAGAAAAATAGCGCGATTAATTGTGAGGTATACTCCTCTTTCAAGGGTGTGTCCTCCGATCATCGAATAGTCACGGCCAAATTAGGACTAAGCCTACGAAAAAATACTACACGAACAGTGACCACCAAACACTATGGCTGGGCCTTTCTTAACAACAGATATATTGGAGATAAATATGTGTTAGAATTGAGAAACAGATTCGAGGCACTGCAGGAGAACACGGAAAAAAGATACCCGAAATGACGAATAGGAGAATTTCGTCTACGCACGAAATTGTGTTCCAACAAAAGCTACAACTAAATAGTAAGTCCTATGGGAAACGTTAGCGGTTAGAGAAAAACCTGCACTCGTGAAAACTGCCTCCAAATGTTATCGGAAGAACCCAACAAACACAAATACCCGATAACTAGAAAAGGCACAATATCAATTAGCAGGTATATATCTAAAAGAACAGACGGAATACATACAAAATCAGATAGATAATATTAGAGACTCAGGGGAAGATAGGCAATCTAGGATTGCCTGGCAAACATTAAATGAAGTGATTAGAAGGAAAAAGACAGCCAAAGCTAAATTGAAAGCTGCAAGCCAACAAGAAAGAGTGAAACTGTGAAAACAACATTTCGAAGATCTACTAGGAAACCTACCTAAAGTAACGAATAAACCGACCACCACAATTATCAGTAAGCATTTAGATATTAAACTAGATCTGTTCATCGAAGAAGAACTCGAATCGGTTTATAGAAAAATAAAAAATAGAAAGCTGCAGGGCTTGACGAGATCCCACCCAGAAGTATGGTAGACCAGACAATTCGACGACATACTGCTTCGACAATGCAACGCAGTCTATAACCAAAATAGGATAGACAGATGGATGAATGGATGCATCTTTCCTTTTCCTAAAAAGGGTGACCCCTGATTAGCCAAGAACTACTGAGGTATAACACTTACATCCATAGCAGCCAAGATTTACACTGCCCTACTACAAAACCGCATAGAACCCAAAATAGACAACATCCTTAGGAAAAACAAAAATGGCTTCCGAAGAAATAGATCCATAACCTCACAAATATTGACCATCTGTAGAACCCTTGAAGGCGTACAGTCAAAAAATCTACAGGCGACATTACTATTGTCGACTTTACCAAGGCCTTCAATTCCATACACAGAGGGAAGATGGAACAAATCCTACGAGCATACGGCCGACCAAAAGAAACCATAGCAGCAATAATGATTCTCTACAGAAACACAAAAGTGAAAGTCCCTTCACCGGATGGAGACACAGAATACTTCGACATTGTTGCAGGAGTAATATAAGGGCGACGCTAGCTCCGTACCTCTTTATCATCTGTCTAGACTACGTGCTTAGAACTTTGATTGATAAAATCAGAGAAAACGGCTTCGTGCTGAAAAAGAAAAGAATCAGAAGGCACCCCGCAAAAACATTTACCGATGCCGACTACGCCGATGACATAGCGTTACTGGCGAATGCACCAAACCAAGCCAAAACACTACTGCATAGATTGGAACGAGCTGCCGCAGGCATTGGCCTCTATGTCAATGCACAAAATACGGAATATGTGTACTATAATCAAACAGGTGACATTTCCACACTAGACGTAACCTCTCAGAAACTGGTAGACAAATTCACCTATCTAGGAAGCAGTGTCTCATCAACCGAAAAAGACATAGACACACGGCTAACGAAGGCATGGACAGCTATTGATAGGCTTTTGATCATATGGAAATCAAACTTGACCGATAAAATGAAAATCAGTTTCTTCCAGGCAGCGGTTACTGCTGTTTGGATGCATTACTTTGACACCAACTAATCACCTGGAGCAAAAGCTAGACGGCAATTACACAAGAATGCTGCGAGCATTATTGAACAAGTCCTGGCAGCAACACCCAACAAAGCACCAACTATACGGCCACCTGCCTCCCATCACGAAAACTATCCAAGTTAGACGAACCAGACATGTAAGAGACTGCTGGAGATACAAGGACGAGCTCATAATTGATGTACTCATATGGATCCCCGCATATGGACAAGCAAAAGCAAGACGACCAGCTCGAACATACATACAGCAGCTATGTGAGGATACGGGATGTAGCCCTGAAGACCAGCCAGAGGCGATTAATGATAGGGATAAGTGGCGAGAGAGGGTCAGGGATATCTGTTTTAGCGGCATGACATGATGATGGTGATATATATATATATATATATATATATATATATATCTGTGTGTGTGTGTGTGTGTGTGTGTGTGTGCGTGTGTTTGTGTGTGTCATTAATAGCCTGAAAATTGTTTGATCATATTCATTATAAATTTATTTCACCAGCAAATCAATTGGCTCATCAGATGAGATTTGAAGAGCAATAAGTTTCTTTTTACCCTTGATATCGGGGAACACATTTCACCTTGAGTAAAATATTCATGGAATTATAATTTGAATATACATATTGATAATACAAGAAAATAGAACAGACATACAAGAACTGCAGAGAAATTTGCACATAATTACACCTCGAAAAATGTTTCTAATCCATCGAAAAATCATTTTGCCCTGTCTTTACCAGAGAAAATAATTGATTTTATAAAAAGGATCCGTAGAAAGACATTTTTTGTCAACCCGGGGCAAATGTCGGAGAAAATAACTCAATTCAATTTAAGTTCCTTTATTCTACACCAAGCAATAAAATGCTGACTCTTTCGAAGGGAATTTTCTTAACCTATTAGAAAAAATAGACTTAATAAGACATAAACAATGAATTACAAAGAAAATTAAAGAACGTTTTACAAGATATAAATAAGTTTAACATGATTTCGATCAAAGCTGATAAATCAAGAAACATCTAAAAAATTAGTCAATCGGAATATAACAAAACTTCTACGCAACAAAATGACAGAAATTAGAAAATTGACAAGAACGAGACTTTGAATCAGATTAATAAAGACACCGCCAAGTTCGCTAACAAACTGAGTATTAATGATGATCATGGGAAATAAAGTGAAAAATAAAGACAAAAAAAACACATATTCTCTTCCCAGAAAACCTACATAATTTTAATAACTATAAACAACTTAGACTAATTAACACAACTTAGACAGAATTAGGATTAGTTGCAAAAATGTGATTCAAAAGATTATTACCAAAATACTAAATAACTCTAAATACAATTTATGGTAAAACTCATTAGACACAATAAATTAGTTTACTTATATTTACAATAAAATAAGCACAATGTTCGTAGACTTTTACATATTAGATTTCTATCCATCAACATCCATCATAATCTAAAAAACTACTCATAAATAGATTAAATTTTGCCAAGAATTCTATAAATATTACCGAAGAGGAATTAGAAATTATTTCAGCCAGCACAATATTAATACTAATTAATAATAATAATGCTTAGGTTAGAAATCACACGGACAATTTCGACGTGACCATGGGATCATTTGACTCTGCAAAAATTACTGACTTGGTAGGTGTATATATATTTATTAAATACAGTAAACAGAATACTGAGTTTAAACCGAATACGATCAAGTTGAGATAATGGATTAAGCTATATACTAAATAGTTATGGCCATAAAACTTTTAGGCAACAAAAGAAAATTATTAGAGCATTTAAAATTCTTGATTAAGAATTGAGATCTCCATCAACTAAAAAGTAGTTAACTTTTTAGGTGTTACGTGGATCACTAAATAAGTTTCCAGACTTTTTTCGTATGGGCACTTTTATTGATAGTACACACATGAAACTCTAGTCCCCTTCGAAGTTATCTCCTCTGGCTGCAATGTATTTATTGTACCGTTCCAACAACTTATGGAAAGCCCCAGGGAAGTCTTTTGTGTGAGCGTGTCAATGACCTTCGTCACAGCCTTCTTCATCTAAATTGTCTCATAACGAGAGCCTCTGAGCTAAGGAAATAAACAAAAGTCACAGGGAGTAATGTCTGGACTATAGGAAGGCTGAGAAATAGTCTTGATGCCCATCTTGGTCAAATAGCCTGTGACAAGGATGGAGTTGTGCACTGGTGTATTGTCCTTGTGGAAATGCCTCTGACCCGATTAGAAGAGTGTGGCCTCCTTCGACGGAATCTCTTTCTGAACTCCCTTAAAACCTCAATATAGTAACCCTAACCCTAACCCTTTGGCTAATCAACTCTGGTGTATTGACCTCCTTACTCCTCCCACACCTCTCATCCTCCCTCACAGACTCCCAGCCTTCCTTATGCCACAAAAAAACTGAAGCTCGATTCATGCAAATGCTCCAGAAGCAGTCTGAAGCATTCCATACGTTTCTGTATGGCATTTTTTCCAAGTTTAAAATTGCATTTTATTGCATATCGTTCTTCTACAGTGTCCTCACGTCCAGATTGCATTTTTGAAATTCACCAGCTATGACAATCAAGATTTAGTAGGATGTATTCCAATTCCTGCTGTAGCTGATCATTTGAACCTGAAATCATAAAAATTGGTCAATCATCTAATAAGATGTATAGCAATAAGATACTGAATATTCAAGAGTCTACGACAATTTTAAATTACTGTACACAAAAAGTATGGAAACTTATTGAAGGTTCCACGTACTTTTAATTCAAATAATAACTCCTTCAAACCGTTCAAAAAATCCAGACACGCCGGACACTGCTGGAGAAGCAAGAACGAGCTCGTAAGTGACGTACTCCTATGGACCCCCACATATGGCCAAGCAAAAGCAGGACGACAAGCCCGAACTTACATACAGCAGCTATGTGAGGACACGGGATGTAACCCAGAAGTCCTGCCGGAGGCGATGAATGATAGGGAGAAGTGGCGAGAGATTGTCAGGGATATCCGTGCTGGCGGCACGACGTGATGATGATGATGATGACCTATATCAATGTCAACTTCAACTACCCTAGATCTATAATAAAACAGATACCTAACGCAGTAAAATTGAGAATAAATAGACTATCTTCTTCTAAAAGAATAATTGAATATGTCAAAAGAACTTACATTGAAGCCCTACATAACAGCGGTTTCAACCAGGAGCTGGAGTTTTTAGATTAAAAAAAAAACTAATACGTACGATCGTACACATAACAATGATAGAAAAAAAAACACCGATAATCATAATCCTATAAGAAAAAATAAATATTAAATCCAAAAAAGAGATAGAAAAGTATTATAGTTTAACCCTCGTTTCTGCAAACTCTCAAATATTTACATAGGAAACTGAAAGTAATCTAGAAAAAATGGATTCATGAACACAAAAGATTATTTAAATTAAATGACGACCGAAATGACCTTTCCTCCCAAATGTTACATCTCAATCACATAATCATTTTTTCCCAGGCCACTTTAATTGCAAAACCTCTCGTTGATTGAGAGAATCCACAGTCATCTTTCAGTGAAAGCAAAATAAACAACGAGCTGGCTTCTACAAGTTTTCACACAAGCTGGAAGACTTTATTTTACGTAAGAATAATAATGAAATAAAAATGGGTAGGAAAAAACTTATAACAAAAAGACATTTATTTCCCATCACAATTCCATACTTCTGGACCATTGTCCATTTTTTAATTTAGATATTGGCCAAGTCTTTGATAGAATTTTATATGCATGTTGGTGGTTGTAGCTTCCCCACTGCCAACTTAGCCAGGGTCCAAATGTTCTATAAATGAATCACAGCTAATAACCCCTGCCACTACCACTCTAATATATATCTCTATCTCACCCTTTCTTTTTTTTCTGTCTCTCCTTCTTATGGCCCCTCCTTCTTTTTTTAAAAAATATCTAATTCTTACTATGCTGAAGTTTAGCAAAAAACCAATAATTCTGATGAAGTCTTTCTGAAATAAAGAAGAAATATCATTTTTGTATCCGTTGTCAGGTGTTTCGGTTTATTCACATTTCCACTTATTTTTTCTTATCTCGTCGGAATTACCAAATCTAGCATTTATTCATGTATACTCCTTTATAAATCATGGAAAGTTTTAAAAACTTTAACCAGTATAGATTCACATTTTTATTGTATTATTCTTAAAGTTAACTAAAACAGAATAAAAAAGAAGGCTAAAAGTAAAATAATACTTTCTTTATATATATATATATATATATATATATATATATATATATGTATATATATATAACGATGGCAGTTAAACACTTAGAAAACGTGTAAATATTTTTCGCTTAAATTTATGCACACATGCGTTCGCAACCAAAAACTGAGTGGTGTCCTCGTGGTGTAATGGTTAAAGTGCTTTACCACAGAATCTTTGTAAGCAAGTTCGGACTCCAATCATAGTATTACGTAAACTTTCGGACAAATACCCTTGGGAAAAGTATGAAGCCTCTTATCGTCACAGCTATTGGTTAAATAATACAAGTGCCGTTATTCTAGAAGAAGAGATTAGCATTAAATTACCCAAGAAGGTTGATCTGCCACAAAAATAACAAAACATGTAAACCAATTCTGTACAACATATGTTAATCGTCCTCAAACGAACTTGCGATTTTTAAAAAAAATCTCATTACCTTTATATATATATATATATATATATATATATATATATGCAGAAATTTAAAAAAGACACAAGGTCTTCTGAAGACAAGTTCGTTTATGGTATCATTTGAAAACGGTAAACGACTCAGCGTTTTAGACATTTATCAAGGCACCTGAGTTAATAAATGACAATTTAGCAATTCATTTCTTAAATGAAATCATCTTCTGAGTTTATATATATATATATATATATATATAACCATGTGCCACCTAGAAGACAAGAGTCAAAAACAGGTCACTATATTGTTTTTAAGACTTATTTTAAAATGCCATAAAATTTTACAAAATTGTATGCAGTTTTCTTGGCCCAGCGGTTAGAGTGTTCGCCAATGGCCCGGGAGACCTGGGTTCAATCCCAGGTCGAGTCATACCAAAGACTTTAAAAATGGTACTTGATACCACCTTGCTTAACACTCAGCATTATAAGGTACGGTTCAAGGGTAAAGTGGAGCAATCCTGGGAATGGAGTAGCGCCCTCCCCTACACCTTGGTGTAGTAGCTATCGAAAAGGGAGCCTTCGGGTCACCCTCGACTATGGTCGCTAACTTTACTTACTTTTACAGTGTGTTTTAAATGTACAGACAATTTTACCGTAAATCCAAATTTAATATTTGACCCTGGTCAGTGGTGGTAACACGTTTGTTACATGAAATAGTCTTATCTAAAAGCTTAGAATACCCACGAACACCTCCCATAGTAGTTAAGAAAAAAAAATAATGAAATGAATACTGTCACCCTCCCCTCAATAGTAGTTGGCCCATCAAAATTCTATTTAAATACATAAATGACTAAATGGTAGAAGACAACGATGGCTATATATATATATATATATATATATATATATATATGCCCACTGGAAATCACAGCTGTACCATAAATTTCTATTTAAGAAAAAAAAAAAAGTAGAACTCAGACACATATTCGGGAAATTTCAGAAGACAGACGAAAATATAAAAAGTCTCTAATGAAATCACATCGCTCTTCGCGCGGGTAAAAAAGAGGCGCGTTCTGCTGAGGTTGGAGCCCTGGCCTCAGTGATCAAAAAGTCAGCTACAGAGCTCAAACAACCAAAACTACTAAAATGCAAGCAAACAATACAAATAGCGACATTTAACGTTAGAAGCTTAAATAGAATAGTTCAACTACCGGAGCTGACTGTAGCGATCGTAAAACACAAGATATGCATAATATGCACACAAGAAAAAAAATACACGCACAACGAGGATATCAAATATCATGATATTGGCAATGGATGGACGCTAGCCACTATATCAGCATGGAAAAATTCTGTCAATGCCATGGTAGGAGGAGTTATGGGACCAAGAGCGGTAAAATCACTTAATAGCATAGAGAGAATACAACCTAGGATGATGATAGCTACTTTTGATGGCAATCCCAGAGCAACAATCATCTCCAGCTACAGCCCTACCAATGTTAGTGAAGAAACTAAAGTCATCGCCTTCTGCGATGAGTTATCCTCTTTAGTGCGTAACATTCCGAAGCACAACCTGTTTGTCAGTGCCAGAGACATGAATTCCCAAATCGGGAAAAACGGAAGCAACAAATACAGCCAACAGAACATGCTAAATTGGAATGGACAGCATCTAACAGGATTCATGATTGAAAATGCATCAATACAAACTATCAAAAGAGGGAAAGAGAATTATGGACCTACACATTCGCGAATATTAACAAAGCACAGAGAGACTACGTCTTTATAAACAAGAAATGGAAAAATAGCTAAATAAATTGCGAGGTATACTCCTCTTTCGATGGTGTGTTTTCCAATAACAAAATAGTAACGGCAAAAATACGACAAAGCCTACGAGAAAATGCCACACAAACAGCGACCACCAAACACTATGACTGGGCCCTTCTTAACAACATATATATTGGAGATAAATATGTGTTAGAATTGAGAAACAGATTCGAGGCACTACAGGAGAACACAGAAAAAAGATACCCGAAATGACGAATAGGAGAATGTCGTCTACGCACACCTCGAGGCAGCAGCGAATTGTATCCAACAAAAGCTACAACTAAATAGAAAGTCCTATGGGAAACGTTAGCGGTTAGAGAAAAACGTGCAGACGTGAAAACTACCTCCAAATGCGTTAGGAAAAACCCCAAAAACATAAATGTCCGAAAACTAGAAAAGGCACAAAATGAATTCGCAAGAATATATCTAAAAGAACAGACAGGATACATACAAAATCAGCTTGATAAGATTAGAGACTCAGTGGAAGATAGGCAATCTTGGATAGCCTGGCAAACATTAAATGAAGTGATTAGAAGGAATAGCAAAGCCAAAGCTAAATTGAAAATTGTAAACCAAGAAAGAATAAAACTGTGGAAACAGTACTTCGAAAATCTACAAGGAAACCCACCGAAAGTTACACATGAACCAATCAATAGAATTATCAGTAAGCAATTGGACATGAAATTAGGACCGTGCACTCAAGAAGAACTCGACTCAGTTCTTAGAAAAATTAAAAATAGCAAAGCTGCAGTAATTGACCAGATCCCGCCAGAAGTATGGAAGACCAGACAATTCGACGACATACTGCTCCGACACTGTAACGCAGTCTCTAATCAAAGTCCGATACACAGATGGATGAAGGGATGCATCCTCCCCTTCCCTAAAAAGGGCGACCTCGGATTAGCCCAGAACTACCGAGGTATAACACATCCAAAGCAGCCAAAATTTACAATGCCATACTGCAGGGAACCCCAAATTGACAACATTCTTAGGAAAAACCAAAATGGCTTCTGAAATAAATAGTTCCAGGACCTCACAAATATTGACTATCCGTAGAATCTTTGAAGGCGTATGGGCAAAAAAAAAAAAAAAGAAATACAGGCAACAATACTATTTGTCGACTTTACCAAGGTCTTTGATTCCATTCACAGTGGGAAGATGGAACAAATCCTACTAGTATACGGCCTACCAAAAGAGACCGTCGCAGCATTAACGATTCTCTATTGAAACACCAAGATTAAAGTACGTTCACCGGATGGAGTCATAGAATACTTCGATATTGTAGCAGGAGTACTGCCAGGGGGCACGCTAGCCCCATACCTCAACATGCTTTGAACATTGATTGATAAAATCAAAGAAATCGCCTTCAAGCTGAGAAAGAAGAGAAGCAGAAGGTACCCCGCAAAACAATTACGGACGCCGACTACGCCAATGATATAGCGTTTTAGCAAATGCACCCGACCAAACCGAAACATTACAGCGTAGTTTGGAACGAGCCGCCGCTGGCATGGCTTCCATGTCAATGCTCACAAAACGAAATATGTGAGCTTTAATCACACAGGCGACATTTCCACACTACATGGAAGCTCTCTTAAGCGAGTTGACAAGTTCACCTACCTAGGAGGCAGTATCTCATTAAATAAAGAAGACATCGATACACGGCTAACAAAGGCATGTTCAGCTATCGATAAGCTATCAGTCATATGGAAGTCAGTCTTGATCGATAAAATGTAACGCAGTTTCTTCCAGGCAGCGGTTGTATCGATACTGCTATATGGATGCACTTCTTGGACGCTAACAAAACGGCTGGAGCAAAAGCTAGACGGCAATTACACAAGAAGGCTGCGAGCAATATTGAACAAGTCCTGGAGGCAACACCCGACAAAGCACCAACTATACCACCACTTACCTCGTATTAGGAAAACTATCAAAGTTAGACGATTTAGACATGTAGGACACTGCTGGAGAAGCAGGGACGACGTCATAAGTGATGTACTCCTATGGACCACCTCATATGGCTTAGCCAAAGCAGGACGACCAGCTCGAACATACATACAGCAGCTCTGTGAGAATACGGGATGTAGCCCTGAAGACTTTCCAGAGGCGATGAACGATAGGGAGCAGTGGTGAGAGAGGGTCAGGGATATTCGTGCCGGTTGCACGATATATATATATATATATATATATATATATGTGTGTGTAAGTGTGTGTGTGTGTGTGTTCTTTGATGTGAACCGTATAAAAGCAATGGACAGGAAAAACAGATAGACCCTTTATCAGATACACTAAAAAGTGTGTTGAACCGATTTTTTCAGATACAAGTAAATGGAGCTTTGCTCTAACACTTAACAATTGGTAATAATTATTTCTTGCATAGACTTGTCTACGGTCTCTTAAGCTTTCCTTGATAACATTTGAACCAATCGTCTATTGATATGTGTAAATTCTTGTCAGTATAATCAATTATTAGGTAGATTGATCTTTAATGATACTCATTGCTATCTAATAATTTCAAAAGTTGAATACAATGAAAGCATAAGAAAGTCAATAGAAGAAAATCTAAACGTTTTGTATAAGCGACTGAAGAATTCATATGAATTGATCTAAAACAAATACACGAGGGGCATGCGATAAGTTTCCATATTCCTTTCGTATGGGCATTTAGAAATGTCGTAGACTCTTGAAAATTCAATATGTTTTTACTATTCATCTTCTCAGGTGACTAAGTTTTTGAACAGCTACTGCAGGAAGTGGAATACTCCATACTAAAACCTGATCGTCACAGCTGGTGAATTTCAAAAATGCAATCTGACACTTTTGAAGAATGATATGCGATAAAATTATGTTTTATACTTGAAAACAAAGGCCACACAAAAACGTATGGAATGCTTCAGACTGCTTTTGGGCCATCTTACATAAATCGAGCATCAGTTTTTGAGTGGCATAAGAGATTCAAGGAAGGCAGGGGGAGTGTGAGGGACGATGAAAGGTGTGAGGGGATTAAGGAAGTCAATACACCAGAGTTGATTGGCCAAAGGGTTAAGGTTAGGGTTAGGTTTACTATGTTGAGTTTTGTTAGGGAGTTCAGAAAGAGATTTCATCGGAAGAGGCCAGCACTCTTCAAATCTGGTCAGTGGCATTTCCAGCAGGACAATGCACCAGTCCACATCTCCATCCTTGTCACAGAGTATTAGACCAGAATGGGGATCAAGACAGTTCCTCCGCCTCCCTATAGTCCAGACCTTGCTCCCTGTGACTTTTGGTTATTCCCTAAGCTCAGAGGCAGTCGTTATGAGACAATTGAGGAGATGAAAGCGATTGTAACGAAGGTCATTGACACGATTACACAAGAGGACTTCCATAGGGCGTTCCATAAGTTGTTGGAACGATACAATAAGTACATTGAAGCGAAGGAGATAACTTCGAAGGGGACTAGAGTTTCATGTGTGTCCTATCAATAATAGTGCTCATACGAAAAAAGTCTGGAAGCTTATCGTATTCACGTCGTAGTTTGAAAATCTTGGTCATTTTCTGCTAGCACAAGATTCCTTTTTTATCCTGTATTTATCTGTATAATTCTATTTTTGAAAATGCAAAAATGTTTTCATACTCATCTATTTGAAAAAGAACCTCTTTTTATTTGGTCAAAAAAGGAATTTCTGTGATATGGTCCACCGATTACAAGTGTTTAGTTTAGCTAAAACTTTGATTGGTATAGGTTTTGTTTGGGTTCTCTTTTTAATGGCACATCAAGGTTCGCCGATCATTTAATGCCAAAACCATTCTCGTAACCGAAAAGTAGCTGTATAATATAACCGATAAATGTAGACATGAGGAGATTCCTACCTTTTCTAAGCGTATTAGTCCTAAATGTGAACGACATAAAATGGTTTGAATTTGAACTATCTTCGTATGATGTTGCTCTCGAGCACCTTACCTTATACGACACGGTGTCGCCATTATAATTAGTTTAGGGTTGGAAAATAGTGAAAGGTCACTGTTATAAAATTAAAATTACCTGTCAACATCCTTGTCATCCGTGGTGGAGCAAAAGAGAAGATAAAGGGTATAGATGCGTGTTAAAAAGTCAACTAGACCAATCTGCTGAAACTTAGATAGATATATATTTTTGAAACTCACCATTCTTAACAATATAGGTAGGTCATTTGAAAAAAATATTACCGACCAGTTCAAGCCTATAAACATGATTGTCAACGAAGCTTCTACAAGAGTACAAGTGGATAAAAACGTTAGAAGTCGGTTCTGGTAAAGAGAAAATGTGGAGATCACGAGACAATCAAATAGTGAAAACAATATTATCGATACGCTGCGCAATTATTGATATTTCTGTGTTGCAGATATCTTAAGAACCCTGAAGATGACAAAATAACTCTTATTTCATACTAGTCGTACGTGTGAAATTAAAATCATGAATATTATATCAAATAAAACTGGAAGCTGAAATTAGGAATTTGAGCTTTTAAATCCTGCAAACTATTAAATAAGCATTGGAATAAATCTAAAAACTTTGTTAAACTAATCATCTGTCAGTTGGAACATTTATCAGGCGTCTAATTAACTCCATATCGTGTTGAGGTGTGAGTCATCTAATTAAATTGACTTAATGAAAGACAAATAATTAAATGTAACAGACAGTAAATATAAAAACTAGTTTATATTTTGATTGAAATACGATTAATCGAAAATCGTGAAGTTCTTTCAAATTGATTGGAAAAAGTTCAAATTCAATATACTCAGGAGAAAAATTTCAAAATAAATATAATAAAAAAACATAGGAATACATATTCACGAAGGCACGTGTAATATATTGTTGTTGTGGGTGTTAGTATATTTGTAGGCTTAAGAACAACATAAGACGCGCGTGCTTTAGCTAGGGCATCTTTATTCTGAATATGAGAGAGTGTGTGTGTGTATTCCTACGTCAAGGGGTTGTAATCTTGCGCGTAGGGAAATAGTCCGTGATATTATTACACCCGACTTACCAATGGAAAAGAAGGATGTTGCTATATTCCTTGGTGATTTGTTTTATATCTTTTTGGCCTGTGTATTTCACGGCCACTTTTTGTTGTGTTGCACGTTGGCTGTCTTATATTTCTCTGGTGTGAGACGTTGTTTGTATTTGCGAGTCCTTTTTGCAATGAAGTGGTGGGGTCATTAAAATGAACCTGTTTATTGCTGGATGTTTCTGAGGCTCCTATTTGGACACTGTTTCGTCTTTTTGATGATCCCTCTGGGAGTTGAAGGGTGCATGATCTGGGTTCTGCACATCTACTTGTGATTGTTGCTGGTTTACACTTCCCAGTTTGGTTATCCAATATACGTACATCTTGCACAGGGACAAGTGGTGGTAGATCATGGGCTGTTCTATAATGATACATTTTCTGCATATCCTGTCTGTGTTTCAGTTCTTCATAGATATGGTCCGTGTTGGAAAATCTTGGGGTTGAAACTTTGGCAATTAAGTTTGATCTTAAAATGCGATTGTTTAATAGTTCAGCTGCAATTGGAAGGTTGTGGTTGATTAGTTTTGTTTGCAAATACAGCATTGCTAAGTTAGAATCTCTTCCTGCTTGCTTAGCCTTAATTAGAACTCTTTTAATTGTTTGGATTTGTCTTTCGATAAAACCATTTGATTTTGGGAACTTTGGTGATGATGTGATGTAATCAATTTGCCATTGTTGGGCAAATTCTTTGAATGCTTCACTGCAGTACTGTGGTCTATTCTCACTAAAAACTCAGCTGGGAATACCATGTTCAGAGAATACTTGCTTCATTGTAGTTATGACCATATTGCTTGTTGTCATGCCATTCATTTTCCGTCTGATTGGACATTAACTGTAATAATCATCAATTATAGATATTATTGATTATTGCAGTTAAACAAATCTCTGCCGAAAACTTCTCATGCTCTGCTGGGGATGTCATGTGGCTGTAAATTTTCCTTTGGTTGTGCCGGAAGGTTTTCCTGGCATATTGAACAATTCTTGATCATGTTCTCGATATCTACAACAATTCGCTCCCAGTATACAGCTTCTCTGGCTTTAAGACGTGTTTTTTTAACACCTTGATGGCTGTAATGTAACTGGTCCAAGATGATTTTTATTGGGTTTCAGGAATAATAATTCTTGGGCCTTTCATGATGATACCATTGTTGACAGATAGTTCATCTCTATGGCCACTATGGCCGTATTACCGGTGGTAAACCCATAATTGAGTATGGCCATCCTGCTGTTAAGATTCCTTGTAGTTGATCAAATACTGGATCAGCCTTGGTTTCTTTTCTTATTATCTTGTTTTTGACCATGTTATAAAGCTCCTGTTTTATATAGTCGTTAAGTGCAATTGGGGTTTTTCTAGGTGCATCAATATGTGGATGTATGTTTTTGTTGACCGATAGTCTGACTGCACTTGGCATGTAGCCAATATTGTCGAACTGATCAGGATACATCTGCATCAGGTCTTTGGTTGCTTTTATCCGTGTTACTGCAGGAGTTTGGGACGCATCTTCTTTCTAAATTAGTTAGAGCTGTTCCAGCGATGGTAGCCCAAGTAGTGCTGGCCCTTGTACGTCCACAATGTGTAAGGTACTGATACGCCAGTCTGATTTGTTGTATTGACAGGGTATTTTGATGTTACTAAAGCATTTTATTGGTGTGCCGTTATAAGCTATCAGGTTTTTTTGTGAATAGATTTTTTTTTATGTTTAGGAAACCATCTGCGTACAGTTTTCTGGGAACATTCTACGGAGTAAAGAAACTGGTAGGGTGCTCCCTTATACCTCTGTGTCCATCTTCAGACGCAGCTTTGGATACCATTTCGATTTGGCAATTTGATGTTCATGAGAACGAAAGCTTCATCTCTTTGGGTAATATTGATACAATTGAACATCAGGCTTTGAATTTGTTCCTCAGCTTCTCTATTGTTGTATACTGCATCAGTTTTCACGCGCTGTTTTCTCCTATATTGTGGTTGATAGTGAGATTATAGTTTTCTGTTTTCTCTGCTTTGTGACCTCAGCCTTTGTTTTGGCTATGTTCCGTTTGGCAAACATACCGATACCCAGTGGTTTGCTTTACCACAAGTATTACATTTTGATCCGAATGCTGGACAAGCTTCACGGCGAAAAGCATGGCTTTTACCACATTTGAGACATTTATTTGACCAAGTAAAAAATGTTGGTGTTCTTATGGTTTGTATATTAGTATTATCCACATTATTATTATTATTATTATTCACCATAGCCCTCAGTTATTTAATGTTAATGTTGGAAGCTTTATATGTTTTTCCAATACTAACAGTTTCTTCCAAGGTTAGAGTTTTGTCTTTTCTTAGTAACTTCTTTTGAAAGTCTGCAATGGGAGTACTGGCGATAATGAGTTCTATTATCCTTTGCCGTTGCTCATGTTCCGTTGACAAACATCTCTGTTGACAAAGTCGTCTAACGATTCCTCACCTTCCTGTTTATAAGTCATTAATTTCAAACGGTTTATTCAAAAATGTTCTTTAGGTTCGAGTTGTTCAATGAACTTATTAAAAATAATTTCAGGAGTACGTTTTTTTCCTCCGTTTATAACCATGTGTTTTATTTTTTTAAACCTTCATTACCGACTCTTAATAGTATGTAGTTTACTTGTTCTATTTTTATTTTATTGATAACAAAATACAACTCCAACCGCTGTTTAAACAATTTAAATGTTTCGGCTCGATTTGAGGATTGCCAATCCATATAAGGGAAATCATTATTAGCCATTATAAATGTTCTACGTTGAACGTGTTTACAAAAAAATATGCAAATTCAAGATAGTGGTATCACATAAAATGACGCATGAGGCAATAATTAAAAAGAGTTTAAAATATTTACCTGATAGGTTTTTTTCCGGAAATTCTGTAAAAAGACAACGTTTTGTTGCTTTTTTTTCTGAGTTGTAAAATTTTTTCAAAGATAAAGTTTTTCAAAGAATTGCATTGGCAAAAATCGCTATTTGATTTCATATATATATATATATATATGTATATATATATATATGTGTGTGTGTGTGTGTATATATATTGGGTGGAACGATAAAATTGTCGTCCTAAAGAAAACAACTCTACTGCCTTATCTAAAAACTTTTTTGAAAAAATCATTTCAGGTAACTTGATTATGTTATAGAACTGACATCTATTCAATGTAGCCGCCTTCAGCCTCGATCACCGCCTTTATACGGATCCGGAACTGGGAGCATGCCTTTTCCACAAGCGCCGGCGGAAGCTCGGCGAAAACTCGGCGGATGCCGGCGATCAGGCTGGCTTTGATGTTGTAGGAGGTCATGTTGGTGATGTTCTCGACGTATGACCAAACGAAGTTGTCCAGGGCGCTCAGGTTGGAGGAGGAGGGGGCAGTGAGAGAAGGGTACAAAGTTTGGTGGGAGGCAGAGACAAATATGCCTTCCAATGAGAGAGCACAATCAGCCACAGTGCTTTGCGCAGCTTCTTTTCTGCTTCCTGTTTGGCATCTGTGCCGTACAGTAGACTCAATGGCAAACTTGACGCCGAAAGGCATCCAGTTTTGGCTGGGCTACTTTCGGGTGGGTTAACTGCATTATTGACACCTTTAATACCTTTGCATAGCACTGGACCTTGGTGTTCAGATTAAACTATAATCAAGCTTCAGTGACTGTACCAATGTTTTGGTCAAAGTCCAACAAGGCTTTTCAAGCTCACATTCCACTAAGTGGGCTGATGAACAGCATAGTCCTGAAGGGCGAGAGCCTCGGCTTGGGTCTGAACTTCTCCTCTCCTAACCCCCTCTATAATTCGACCTTTGGGCTATTCGATCTTGTGTCAACTCCTGTCTGGTGGGAGGTAGAGACGAATACTGAGATTTTTTCCAGCGCTGGGCTTGGACACACCGCTTTTCTGTCGTGTTGGTCGGTACACGGAACTGGTCGGGTATATCCTGGCTCTTCTGGCACTCGATCGAGGCCGTCTGACATGAAACTTTGTTGGCCGGCATTCTTGTTGGACGCACCGAAACCGGCATTATCGGGACTCATGATGCCGTCCTCTAGGCTCTAACTCTTCTTGGAGAGGCTAAGTTAATCGCCTGGCGTCTGAAGCGAGTGCCTTTTAAGCCTGATGCATTTTTGGAGCCGCCTGGCGTGTCTGGGCTATGGCCCTGCGCTCTGACCTACTAAGAAAGGCCTTATACCACAATTGTCCCGTCGGTAGGACGAACGAAGATCACCGACTTCCTCCCAGCAGTCTAACCTGACATTTTCGGACGGACACTTCTACCTGCTGCACTAACACTGTTATTATGTATACATGTTCTTTTTATTCAATACACTTGTTCCACCTGCTTTTTATACTTCAACATATCCTTTCTGACTCCTCACAGGCCACAGCACAAAGTAAGTCTTTATATAATGGATGGCTTAAATTTTATACAACACCACAAACATGGGGCATGCAGTTGGCATCGAACTCAAAAGTCAGTAGATATTGATCTGTAAGATTAGATTGATGACGTTAACCACGGCAAAATATTCTTGTGTGAATCTGTGTGATGGTTAGTATGAGAGAGTCAGAGAGAGAGACAGATAGAGAGAGGGGAGAGGGAGATAAAAAGAAAATCCCATATATATATATATATATATATATATATATATATAAAGAAAAAAAGATGCAGTCAGATGGCCCTTGTATAACTTAACTACTCGCAAAATTGCTTCCTAAACAACTTCCATTTTTTTTTTCGTTTTTCTCATTCAACTGAATTTGATTCGTAATTGATCTTTCCTTTATGCATTAAAATATATGTTTCCTTTTCTTTCAATTTCTGCTATCCAAAGTGGTATACGATTGCAAAATCAATAATCAGAGTTCCACAATCTTGAAAATTAAGAAAATATTTCCAACATGTTATAGTATTGACGAAAATTGAACTAAATTTTAAATTGTATATATAAATATAATCAATATACATTATCTGGTTTTGATATGTTTTTTAATTCCTTATTGTAGTTCATATGAAATTATTTTCTTGGTGAATCCAGGGTACTTTTCCAATAAGTTACAAAAAATCGATTTAATCTAATAAAACATTAACATGAGATTGATATCTCACAAACACATATATTTCTGAGTGAGTACCCATATGTATATATATATATATATATATATATAACCATAGACAGAGTTCCGTTGTATAATAAGTCTTCAATGTAAGTAGATCCACGAGATTCAACAAGATGGGATCAAAACCTGTCGAACTTTATGTCACTCTAACATTTAATCCAAGAGACATCTTTATTCTCAGAGCAATTAAAGGAAATATTTACGTATATTTTTTTACATTTTCATTATCAGCTACCTGGAGAGCTCAATACTTAAGAAGAGCAATTGCATTTCCACGTATGAGGCAGCAATTAAATGTTCCAATGATGGAGCTCAACCCGCGGGGTTCACATGTATTGTTATCCATGGGTATCACAACACTTCAGTGTGGCTAGACCCACCAGATGCTTAAAACCATAATCGAAAGTCTCTGACTTCACTTTAGCCAGATATATATATATATATATATATATATATATATATATATATATATATATACTATTAGTTAATTAGACCTTGTATTTTGTAAATAGACGATAAGAAAAAATAGAGAGTTCAACTGATTAACATTTCATTAAATGAATAAATCCCAACTATTTTTGAGAATAATCTTTTTTAACATTATGTACGTGTTTCAATATCAATACCAGGCATTAAAATAATTTATAAATTTGAAACTTGAATAATTTCCGTGGCCAGATCTCATTCAGATATTTGTCCCGGAACCTCATCTGTTTTAAATGAGGTCTTTTTATATTTTGGAAACTTGTTACACAGACTTTTCTCACTTCCGTATTTTATCTGATTATTTTTTATATGCTGGCAATAACGCATTGGGAATCCTAAGAAATTATATCGTATTCCTGAAATTATTTCATTTGATATAGAAATGATAATGCGCAAAAATAAAAATCCATGTAATTACATTAAATAATTTTACATTGTTAATAACATAAAAAGTAAACGAAATGGGTACTAACGCCATTACATTTCAAGATATGGTGATATAACTCTTTTAAAAATTATAATTAACAGAAAATTTGATAAAAGTAAAATATAAGCCATCCAAGCAAATTTATTGTTTTTCACTCAGACGTTTCTTTTGCCATCACACATGAAAATTGCTTGAGTCCAGTTTTGGTTATATAATAAATAATTAGGCGTACTTAACGTAACCATGTAAATTTGATGTGATTGAATTATTTCATTCTTTGACTTCGAAAGTTTGCGTCAAACGTTTAGTATCAGTTTTTCATTAAATTGAATAGTTTTTCCAATAAACTATATATATATATACTTTAGATTTCTCGGGTTGCACTCCTTTCATGGCTTTATCTATCACTGTGTGTCTTTCAGTCTGTCTAGATATATTGATAGATTGATACAATTCTGCATTGAATACAGTTATACATTTGTTATGGTTAGAGTGTTTTCCATACCAAAGACTCAAACATGCTACTTGATACCTCTTTGCTAAACAATTATCATCATAGGGTAGGGATCCAGGTAAAGTTGATTAATCCAGGGAAAGGAGGAGCGAACATCCCTACACCTTGGTGTAGTATCTATTGAATGGGAGCCTTCGGGTCACCCTCGACTACGATCGACTTTATTTACTTACTATAGGTATTATTCTGGTTAAAATAAAACAATATATATATATATATATATATATATATATATATATATATATATATATATATCGTGAAACGTCTCGCGAGTTTCGTCACACTGTACAGTTGTGACAGAACGAAACAGTCTGTATGTGGATGACAATATCGTTGATTAAGCACACGGTTTGGGAAATTAACGGTTGCTATTTACACTTAAATCCAATAGGTCATCTTATGAATTAAGCCCTCGGGTAATCGATAACGTATATGTATAAAGATATTCGTAAAAATTCCTTCATTTACACTGACAATGACGATGGGTTATATGTAAGTTATCCGACTGACGTAAAGTGGGACGGATTTCGGTTTGGAGCATCTCATTACACGTGGAAGACGTGTGATACAATGAAACAGTCTATGTTTGGTTGACTATATATATATATATATGTGTGTGTGTGTATTCATATTTTTAAACTTGTCAGATTACACTATCACTATTTCTCTTTCGATATATGTTAATCAGTCAGTCTGTCTAAATAGATTGATAGAATTCTACATTCAATACAGATATACTCTTTCATTAATATTTTCTTGATTAAAATAAAAATACAAAATCATTTCCAGTTATTCAAAAATACCAATAATCTAAAGTAGAAATCATAGCTTATAGAATGCTATTGATTCAGTAATTACATTTTCCCTTTTTTATTACGAGACTATGATTAAGAAATGGAGGGTAAAAGTATTTCAATAACCTGAGTTTATCACAAAGTGTTAAGCGGGGTGTCCTCGTGGTGTAATGGTTAAAGCGATGGACTGCGGAATCATAGTAAGCGAATTCGTACCCCAGTCGCACTATTACGTTCACTTTCGGGCAAATACCCTTGGGAAAGGTATGAACCCCCTTATCCTCCCAAATATGGTTTATATAGTACCACTGCTGTTCTTCTGGGAGAATAGCTTTGGCATTAAATAACCTACAAAGGTTGATATGCCATTAAACAAAGAACCCAAACAAAGTTTTAAATAAAGACAAGTTCTTATCAGTCTGCACAACAATATTGAATATTTTAACAACCCTAAAATCGGATGAACTTAGCATCATTCATAGTATATATTTATGTGAGAGAAACTAGAAAAATAATTTTCCAAAAAAGAAACCTGTGAGATTAATACATCTTTCTGTTTTGAATCGCATCTACATTTTCTCTTAGTTTTGCCGAATTCACATGATTTTGTGTGGAAAAATTCATCGTATTATTTGGTATTACTTTTTGCTGTAATTATGGAATTAGAACACATAAAAGAAGTTAAACTTTTTTTAAATTATTTATTTAGCAGTAAATAAACTAATAATAGATAAGACGCACAACATATTTTCCTTAATAGCCAGACATTCTGGCTCCATAGAATATACTTTAAACAAACAAGATTAGATAATTTATATCAATTATATATTTTTTCGAAGCTACGCTGAGAATAATATGAGGGAAAAATAACAAGTTGAAGAAAACATTATGGAAGTCATTATCCAGAAGATTAAGACAAATGCTTAATTGCCCTTCCATGAGAATTAATGTCAACCTTAATACTTTTAAACATGGTTTTTACTCATTTATGCAATATTGTTTATAAAAGAGTTTCTAATTCTACCAAAATTAGTCGGTCTTAACTTGATGGAATCTTCACATGAACTATTTTTCTAAAAGTTTCAGCCATATATTTTCAATGGTACTCATATCAGGACTGTTTTTTTGTCACTCCATAACTTTTATGTCTTTTCTAAAGGTAAGCTTTAATTTCCCTTTCTTTTTGAGAAAATTCATTATCTTTCAAAAAATGACACTATCAAAATTCAAATTTACTAATTTCATATGTATTTTCTGGGTTAGTTTAACAGTCTGAAACCCTCTAAACATATACGACGCAACCCTTTATAATAGTACTCCTCCCTCGTCTTTCTGGTGATAATATTAAACAGAAAAAGGATTCATCCATAGAATATTGCAGAATTTTAATATTATTCACTAACTTTTATAAGAGTAAAGCATTATCGTTTATTTAGAGAATCACAATGGATACCTTTTTGTACTAAAACAAATTTACAAAGTTAAGAGTATAAATTTGTTAATTGAATGACTTATTGAAGAAACCGACATTTATATTCACTATCAACAGAGATAAAGTCGAAATAAGATAGAAGTAGGCTCGGAATTAGAAAAAAAAATTATTTTATTATTCTTATAGGTTAAAAATATATTTTCAACAATCTAGAAAGGAAAAGATTTCAAATTTTTGTGGGTTTTGATCCTTTAAAAGTTTACGATGAAAATTCTATTTTATCATTTGCTTGACCAAAAGTACAGATTAAAAAATTACAGCTTTTGAGTATATTTGAACCAAAAAAAATATTTTTCTATGCAAATCAGTTGATTGCACACACACACACAAATATATATATATATATATATATATATATATATATATATATATATATATATATATATATCATCGCAGTAACTTGGTACTTGCGGCAGGATTCTTATGTATTCGAGCGTCATCATCACCGATCTCGTCAACGAACGTAATTTTCCTTTACAAGCCGAAATATATTCCCGTGACCATTAATTCTGCGAGTCATTTCAGAGATATTTTCACAATGCTACATGCTTAGCAATTAATATTGACTACCTAACTTTTTTCGTATAATGACCTGTTTCATTATACTGTAGAAATTGAAGATAGATTTACCTGTCAAAATCTGAGGATATTGAATTCGGTGGAGAAGCGACCATTATCGCTATAAAAGCGGCAGGTATTGACGGAAATGTTAATTGAGTAGCGAGCCTAGTTGAAAGGTGAAAGACCGCCCACTTTTACTGTTCTTTCACTGGTTCGAGCTCTTGAGTTCCAGACAACCAGACACCACCACCTTGATTTATCAGCAGAGTAGAGTGACAACTTGAATCTCTTGATTTTCCCACTCGCTAGCAGCTGACGCCGACTAAACCATGGTTTGGTAGTGGATTCTACCACGGGAATATCAGTTAGCTTTCCTTGGTAACAAGGCATATTTAACTCCCTGACCACACGCAGACTACATGGCCATATAGCTTCATCAGCAATCTGTCATCAAGAACTATCTGACAGTCGAGTTCAAGCTTTTGATGTAAAAGGGTATTTCCCGAAAACATTTATCTTTTCATTTCTTGCTAAATAAAAATTGGTTCTTTGAAGATAACCAGTTCGCATTTGTTTACACTTGCCTCCCTAGTGCTACTTCATTCTTTTTTGAAAAGTTTCTATGGTCGTTTAACGAATTAGGCTTAAGAACTATAAATATATATATATATATATATATATATATATATATATATATATATATATATATACCCCTTCGCTCGGGCAGGATTTGTAACAAAGTCAATTTTTAAGCGGATATTACAAGTTGGAATTCAGAGTTTTCCAACTCCTAGACTAGTTGCCTCACCAAGGATGAAGAACCAAGTCTATCCTATTATTTACCCATAGCTGTAGGGAGAATAATTGGATTCATATATTCCCAAGGGTAATAGTGCAATGTGAAACGCAACCAGTCTCATCCAGGATTTGAACTCGTGTCGCCGTGTCCATTTCCTATGACGATAACCATTACACCACATCGAACGTAAGAATGCTTAACATTTCAGTTATGTATGTAAACCATTTGATAAACAAGGCATTTAATTAATTTATTGTGGTTAAGTCGTGTGAAGAAATAGCTGCAAATGTATGTCACAACGTTTTCAGAAAAATGTTCTTTTCAAAGGTTTTCCTTCTATTAGATTTGTTTCCACACCAAGAAAAGAGAAGAGCATCTGCCCTAAGAACATTCCCACTTCAACCAGACACTTAATTTTTCGCACGATTATCTTGGTCTCAATTATTTCTCTGTTTAGAGTACTTCTACCAAGTAAATGATACTTTCTAAAGTTAATAACATGAATAAATTTTCTACATTTAAGAATTTGTTACCAATGTAATTTTGTTATCGTATAATAGTCATCATTTTTAATTTAAGATTATTAATGGTAATTGATGTGTTACAGAATAGGACTAATGAAACTAAAGTGAAATGCGCTCCAGGTAAATGCCACTGTTCTTTCCAGGAATAAATAAACTATTGGTAATTAGCTTGAAATGTCATTTGGTATTGGATGTGTATATATCATTCCATTGATAATCAATGATAGCAGGTTGTCCGATTCAATATGAAATATGTTTCAGGTAGATTTGAAAAGTTACCGAGACCTAATAAGATTCAGTGTTTTTATTAAGTTGGGTGGGGTTAAATATGTTTTGTTAAGACAACCTTTGTCACACACACACACACACACACACACACATTTATATATATAAATATATATATATATATATATATATAAATCGTGCTCAGAATGATAGTGTCGCTATACTTTCACAATGGATTTAAATTCTTACTCTTGACCTACATTTCAGAATCATTTGATAATTGGTAGAATCAAAATCAGTGACACAATTAGAATAGTACCCTAAAGAATAAAGTGGGATAGATTTTAATGAGAACCAAATGAGTACAGCAGAGTTAAGGGTAACTCCCAGCATTTCCCAACAGGTTGTATGACATCTTGCTATGAACTGTTTATTTTATGCTTCAGACTGCTTTTGGAGCATCTTGCATGAATCGAGTGTCAGTTTTTGAGTGGCATAAGATATTCAAGGAAGGCAGGGAGTCTGTGAGGAACTATGAGAGGTGTGGGGCGAGTAAGGAAGTCAGTACACCAGAGATGATTGGCCAAAGGGTTAGGGTTACTATGTTGAGGTTTAAAGGGAGTTCAGGAAGAGATTCCTTGGGAAGAGACCAGCAATCTTCAAATCGGGTCAGTGGCATTTCCAGCAGGACAATGCACCAGTCCAAAACTCCAGCCTTGTCATAGATTATTTTACCAAGATGGGTATCAAAACAGTTTCTTTACCGTCCCTATAGTCTAGACCTTGCTCCCTGTGACTTTTGGTTATTACCTAAGCTCACAGGCTGTCGTTATGAGACAATTGAGGAGATGAAAGAGGCTGTTACGAAGGTCATTGACACGCTCACACAAGAGGACTTCCATGGAGCCTTCCAGAAGTTGTTGGAAGGGTACAACAATTGCATTGCCGCCGGAAGAGATTACTAGAGTTTCATGTGTGTACTACCAATAAAAGTGGCCATACGAAAAAGTCTGGAAACTTATCGTATGCCCCTCGTAAGTGGCGTGAAGCTAATGTTTTTTAGACTGTTGCTCCCAGAATTTGTTCATAATAACACATAGCATTCTTGTGTAGTTTCCATCTACATTTTCCTCCATATGTTTCGTTAACGTCCATGTGTTTCATCCATACTGTAGTTTCTACGCAGCCGTATCTTGGAAGAAATCTTTCTTTATTTGATCATAAATACCTGATATCCTTATGATCGATAATAGTTCATGCCCTCGCAAGGGGAATATTGACTTTACTGTCAGTAGATAAGATACTACTGCCGATATATGGGAACTTTTCTACTAAATTTTGAGGCCTGCCACTAAAAATTGCGGTGACTCCTTTTTATTCAAAACAGATGAACTCAGTTATATTTGTATTCGTATGAACCTCAGTGCATCCGACTGCTCTCCCAAGGCTTTTCAATAGGGATTCTTCTTTGACAGGTTTATTTGTAAGAAGCGCTTGATCATCTGCGCATTCTGTCTATATCATAGTTCCTTTCCCTTTTTTTTTACTGTGAAAACATATTTTCTCATTTGTTCTATTGATACGAAAAATACGAAGTCAACGCAGGTGATAAATATATACACTGGTTATGTATCTCGTTCCATAACTTCAGTGACTGTATCAAAGAAGTCTGTGTATCCAACGGGTGAAGAAATTGTTACTTTTGTATTTTTTGTAGAGCATCATTGTAGCTGTAATAGTTTATTTGGCGAGACTTTATGGTAGTTGTATTTCCTCTATATTTGTTCTGTGTATTGGATCAAACGTTTTGCAGTATTTACGAACAATGTTGTTGCATCGAAATTTTTTGTACTTACTCCTTCCATTATTCAACGAATAATCTGAACCTGTGGAGTTGTGGGTAGATTTTACTGATAACTATCCTTATTCTTCTTTTTGCTTTTTATCCATTTCAGGCTGGATACGATTGAGAAGCAGAGCAGTGTAAGGATTAACAGTTATAACATTAAGGTTTATGCTTCCTTAATGTTTATGGTCGCAAACTTTACTTACTATTACCCCTCTGCAGGGAGGTAATCGGAGTATTTTATTGCCTCAGCCTACTAGGCCGGACAGTTTTGGAATTACCCATCGGACCCATTGCGTACAAGGCATCTTTATCTTATTTGAAATATGATACGCACGACTAACGTCATAAGTGGTTGGTTTATTCAACTTATTTCTCTACGTAGAGCGTGATAATTGTAGAAGACAAAAAGATATGAATTATTGTAGAAAACACCAGTTTATTCTTTTTCACTTATGTGTTATATCATTATATCCAAATCGAAACTTGTCTTTGATATGAGATTAAATCCTATCCGGTTGTGTTGCTGCAGATCTAGAGACCTTGAAAGTGAGGAGTAACCCTCACTTACAATTAGACCCAAGTCTACTCTATCCTTAAATTTGTCAGTATTATTGTCTCATATATGGGTCTAATCGATCACTTTGAAAATTATCAGAAATAGCTCAGAATACTTGACACTATATCACTGTGTACAAACAATTGATTATTGTAAACGAAAAGTGATTGAAAAGATATTGTAAGAAAATGTTCAAAATATAGCATCACAATTACAAATTAATCTCATTTTAGTTTTCAATAACCCATGGGAGGTTGATTTGCCGTAAACCAAATAAACCCACAACATCATGAAGTATACATCTCCGACTTTTGTCACTGAATGACACAGCAATGTGGATAAACAAACTTAGGTGATAAAACAATTTAAATCTTCATAAAAGATATTTGTCGAACAAATTAATCAAACATCGAAAAAGCAATACATTCCCAAAATTCATGTCAAAGTTACCTATCACTGAACACCTCTATTCTCATATTTTCTTGTGATACGATAAAACTGTCAAAGCAAAAACTACTCATGTGCTTTGAAGTAAGATGTTTTTCAATACATTTTAAAATCGATGTTTGTTATATCAAAAAGGTAGTATTATCTATCCCAAAAATACCCATATTCCTCCCCACCATATTTCCACTGATCCATATTTCATGTTCCAACTGAGAATCACATTGTCGTCGGCAATCGGCGCCTGGTTGCAATAGAAAAAAAAAATGCAAATGTTCTTTGATTGGGAAATTTCGATTGTGTGACTCGCATGAATTACAATGGAAGGAAATGAAAAATAGTGTAGAATATATTAATAAAAAGTAGAGAAAAGAAAAAGTCAGGCTATGTAAAGGAAATGTGATTTTAAGTTTCACTGAAAACGAAAAGAAAGAGAATGAAGAGTTCGATGGATGGAATTGAAGTCGAGAAAGAAAACGAAAATGATCAATAAATATAAAGTAAAAAAAAACCCACTGTATCAATAGTATATCAGAAAAAAAGAATGAGTTGATAAAAGAAAGAAAGAATTGTCGATGAATAACGAATAAAAAAATTAAAAAGAATAAATCAAGTGAAGGCGAAAAAAGAAGGAAGAACGAAACACAGAGAGAAAAAAATGAAGAAGAATAGCAGGCATAGAAGACCGTTTTCATAAATGTTGATTGTATAAAAGAAAGAAAGAAAGAAAGAATGAATGAAAGAAAGAAAGAAAGAATGAATGAATGAAAGAAAGAAAGAAAGAAAGAGAGAATGAATGAATGAATGAAAGAAAAAAGAAAGAAGAGAATGGAGAGAATAAAAAAGAAAATGATGAGTTAGATAAAAAGAATAAATAGAATGAAGTTTTAGATGATAAAAAAATAAATAGTTTGAAGAGTCTGATGAAAGAAATAATGAAAGAAAGAGAATGAAACAAAAAGAATTAATAGTTAGATTAAATAAATAAGTAAAATAGGAGATAAAAACGACTCCAATGATAATATTTGTCAAAAACAAATGTAAGAAATAGGTTGAATAAAAGAAAGAAAGAAAGAAAGAAAGAATGAAATATGATAAAAAGAAAGAAAAAAGGAAGGAACGAATGAATGATGGATCCAGGAAAAGTAAACCTAAAAAAGCTAAAAAATCATTAGAGAACGCCCTTCCAAAATCAATGTAAAATATTTTAAGTATTTATAAAAAATAATATATATATATATATATATATATATATAATAAGAGAGAGAGAGAGAGAGAGAGAGAGAGAGAGAGAGAGAGAGAGAGAATGATGGATAGGTTGGTAAAACATTATGAACGTCTCTCATAAAATATCGAAAACTAAAATCGTGTCTATAAGAAAGAAGGAACTTTTTTTTATATCAGAAAGAAAATATCCATAATGAAGTTAAAAAAAAACATAAGAATGCACCAAATAGAGGAAGATATGAAGTAATATACGAAATAAACAGAAGAAAAAAAAACGAAAGAAAAAAAGAAAGAAGTGTATGTCAAAATTAGAGAAAGGAGGAAATGAAAAATAACGTATCTCCAAGGGAAGGAAAAAAATGGTAGTCTGTTGAAGAAAGGAAAAAATAGATCAGAAAAAGTGAATATAAAGTTGTCAAAAATTATGTATGAAGTGAAAGAAATAAAATGATTTGGACGGGAAGTGTCCTGGTTGACAGAGCGGTCTACACATTTCAATGTAGACCGGCTTTGAAGTGATATGGAGTGGTCAAAAACAAGGTGCTCTTCACAATTGCGCTCCAAGGGAATCACTGTAGGTGTCTTCCGCCAGATTCTGATATATGCGTCGAAGGTCAACTTGAACCGCTTTGCTCATGTCAGCCTCGATAGTTCAGCCATTGACGCTGTCTTCGCCTTCTGTGAATATGGATGTATGCCATAATCTCCAAAGCTGTACGAGACGATGTCTTGAACGGAGGTGAGTAAAAAGGACAGTATAATAGGACGAATCAATTCACTTGAATCTAGTTAACTGCCGGAATGTGAGAAGAATTAACAGAAGGGAGAGACAGGCCAGCAGACAATGAAGCAACAAAAATTCTGATAAAGAACATTGAAAAGCAAATAAAAGAAAAGACGTTACACATCAGACCCAACGTAAACTTTAATCTGAATTATGCTATAAGGTAAAAAAAATAGGAATAGATCGACAAAATAACCCAAAAAACAAAACATAAAAGTCGCATAACGATATCACCAAAAATAAAGGTAACTGAATATCTACAACGTATACAAAAATCCAAATCATTAAACCATATAGATTTTTGGTAATTCAGTTAAATTTATTTGAAAACATTTTAACTCATTTCTATTCATATTTTGCCATTGTTTATATTATCAATAGTATTATAAAATTTTAAAAGATAAATAGTGTTGAAATATTTTAATAAATTAACATCTATCATCGTTCATTAATAATAGCAGTTTAGATATTGGGGTTTATATACTGTCTTATAAGTTATTAAAGCAAGTCTTGAATTTCATATTCGCTTTGTAAATTACGATTCATAATATTATGGAGAAAACGTTAAAAATTAATATCTTTAAGATGATTATATTTCCCTACCAATTAGACAATATATATATATATATATATATATATATATATATATATATATATATATCACCCTCCAATATATATATATATATATATATATATATATATATATATATATATATATATATCAAAGCAATAAAAAGATATACAGTTTCATTCATGATAGGATGTTACGACTAAAAACATAAAAATCAAAAAAGGGGACGAGCTAGCCATCCCGTTGCGTCCTCGCTCGACAGAGCTAAAGCGAGAAAAATATCGTGTTGAATAATGATAAAAAAATATGGGAATATTTCGGGTAGGAAAAATATATTGTATTGGAAATTTATTAAGCCCTGGCAGACATCCTTTCTGTTTACAGAGAGACGGTCTGCTGGACACAATATGAATAGTGTCCAATACTTTTCTACAAACCTCCAATATTTTGATATTTTTTTACTCACAAATATACACACATATATATATATATATATATATATATATATATATATATATATATATATATAGTATGGGATATAAATGGATCACTTAATCCTGAAACAAAAAAGCATACATAGCTTGAATTTAGACGAAAAAAGTTACATCTGCAGAGTTTTAACATCCAAGCAAAGAATAGAATGAACGGAAAGGAAGGCAACGAGCTGAATATATGCGTAGATATTGCTCAAGAGCTGATAAAGCATGTAATCATAAAGGAAGGGATGAAACAAACCACATTCGGAAACTTTTCAACATTTCATGAGAATTGAAGATCAAAGGAAGTAGGAAGATGACCAAAAACACAGTAATACTAATAAGTGGCTAAAATCCTCAAAATAGTTCCGCGAATTTGAGAGGACTTGCTTTCACTTTGTCTATTTCATAGTACACATTCTCTAGAGTAGAGAATAGAAACTTCCACTACCGCTTCTAACAACAACAACAACAACAACAACAACGACAAATATATTAATATCAATTATAATAATGATACTCGAGATATGACATATATGTGTTGAGAAAAGAGGAAGAAAACTCTCCAGCTTCCATAATTAGTAGATGAATCAATAGAACGTTTCGAGGAGTAACTTAAATACAGGAAAGAAAGACTAATTGCAGCAGCGAGTAACACCCCAGGGAGCATGAGAACAAACAGGATTGTAAAAACTAGAAAACAGTAATTGGACGAAAAACAACTGTATGGAAATTTTAATTGACATACTGTGGAGATAGCAAACGAAAAAAATCTGGATGTGGCAAAGAACAAAAAACCCACAAAATAGTAAACGAATATTTTAAAAGCCGCACAAAATGATACCATGAAGACCAGTTAGGTTAAAGCGAAAATTCATCTTACACAACAATACAGCAAATATAAGTTATGTAAATAAAAAGAATAAACGTTTAATCATAATATAAGAAGACACAGGACACTAGCCCAAAAGAAGTACAAAGCTTAGCACGTCTCGGTCGGAAAAGTGGTCCACTTGGAATTATGCAATAAAATAACATTTGACCCCACAAGTAATTATTATATGCATAAACCTGATTGTATCTTTAGGAATAAGAACATGAAATTATCTAGGATTTTGAAAGACAAATGGATCAATAAATGTCTATAAAAAGGTTATGTACTATAGCTGTACTAAAGAGGCGTCAGATCCCCGTTGTGACCGAGCCGTGGAAAAATTTGACGAACGTGGAACTGATAAGCATTTACCAAGGTTTTTTTTAGAATGAGGTAGCAAGCAGTCGCCGAGAGAAAGAAAGGAAGTATGGAAACATGAGATAACAACGTTTTTTTGACAATTATGACCAAAATATCATAGTGAGAAAGAGATTGTTCTCTAGTGGATTTTGCTGTTCCAAACGATTACAAAGTGACAATAAAAGAAAGGAAAATGATCAATAGTGTGACAATATGTCCAACAGGGCTGGTCCCAACTATCTCAACTTCTTATATCAGCTCATGGCCATTCGATCCTCTTGTGATTTCTCTCATCTCTGGCTAGGGGCATTTCACATGTTTTACAAATATACAACATATATAACATACATAACCGAGAGTAGAAGAAAGAAGTCCAAACAAGAACGGTCTTGGGTTAGCCTAAGCGTAAGAAGAGAGAAGTTTTGGCACTTTTCTCGCATTCTGTGGCTATGGTGATCGTGAAGCCGAACGAAATTCCCACTCAGCTACCAGGAACGCTGACTCATGCTCTCGGGTGGGTTTTCGAGCCAAAACACACGAAGGAATCCTCTAACTGGCACTCACCCACATCCACAGAACGAATGCCCACCATCGTGCCACGATTGATACCCCGATCTTACCTAAGAACTAAAACAATCCGGAGTTCATGAAGGTGAAGGTGATACCAGTCGTGGTTTTTGCGGTTGGAATAATGGCCAGAGTTAAAGAAGAAATATTTTAAGGACTAAATACCAGAAGAATAATCTACAGCAACCAAGTAACGCTATTGTTAAGATCAACTAGAATATAAAGAAGAGACTTCCTTGCACTCATACACTAGAGAAGGGACACTCGATGATACTGATGTGAATAACTTTCAAGGGTAATAATAATAATAATAATAATAATAATAATAATAATAATAATAATAATAATAATAATTAGCACAGAGGGAGTATAAGGCGAGACACGACTGGGTCGGCAAGGTGATTCATTGGGAAATGTGTAAGAAACTTAAATTCGACCATACTAACAAATGGTATATGCACAACCCAGCATCTATACTAGAAAATGCCACGCATAAACGTCTATGGGACTTTAACATACAAACGGATCACCTAATCCTGACCAGAAGACCATATTTAATAATAATCAACAAAAAAAGAGAACTTGCCAAATTGTCGACTTTGCTCTCCCGGCTGACCACAGAATAAAACTGCAAGAATGTGAAAAGAGGGATAAGTACCTCGACCTTGCTAGGGAATTGGAAAAACTGTGGAACATGTAGGTGACAATTATACCTATTGTAATTGGTGCCTCTGGAACAGTAACTAAAGGATTGCTAAAGGGACTAGAGGACTTGGAAGTTGGCGGACGAGTGGAGACCATCCAAACGACAGCATTATTGAGAACGGCCAGAATACTAAGAAGAGTTCCGGAGACTTGAAGAGACTTGTTGTCATTCAGACTCCACTGAAAAACCATCGGCTACCGGTGATGGGAAAAGCTCTAATGAGTGAATAATAATAATAAAAGATCAGAAGCATTAAAACAGCAAATGAATGTTATTTAGTCATAGAAACGAAACGAACATTCTTATAATAAGTCAATGCAGTAAACAGCGTCAATAGAGTAGAGTCTAGATATGACTAGGTGGGCAAACTGATCGACAGGGAATTGGACAAGAAATAGAAATTTGAACATACGAACAAATGGTATATGCACAATCCAGAATCCGTCCGGAAGAATGAAACACAGAAACTTCTCTGAGATTTTACACTTAATCTCAGCCACACGATTAGATCCGTTGATAGTCAACAAAAAAAAATGTCGAATAATGAACTTTGCCGTCACGGTAGACATTAGAGTAAAACATTTTAAAATTGAAAAGAGAGATAAACATCTAGAAATTGCTGGAGAACTAAAACAGACTATGGAACATGAAGGTGACGGTGATACCACTTGTAAATTGATGCACTTGGAACAATCTCCATATGTTTTGAAAAGTGACTGGAAGACTTAGAAATAAAAAGACTAATGGAGACCCTTCAGACTACAACATAATTAAGATCTGCTAAAATACTAAGGAAATTCCTGGAGACTTGAGGAGAAAAGCTGCAATTCAAACTCCAGTGGAACACCATCAACTAACACTGGTGCAAAAAACTTTTAAAGGAATAAAATAATAATATCATAAGAACTTATGCCAAAGCAAACATTCATAATAGACATAAAAATAGAGATTATGTGGGAAGAGATGAAAAGGATAATTGCATATAGCATTTCAAATACAATAGATTAAGAAGTTGACGCTTATTTGAAGCAAAAAAAGGGACGGGAAAAGAAATGAAGATCCCAATGGAAGTTTCCCCTTCATCTTTAAAGTCTGCACGCACCTGAAAATGAAGTAGGAGCTTCCAGAGATTCAGATCGATATGCAGAGCCCTTTACCTCAGATTAGGAAAAGAATTTGCCAAAAAAAAGGGACCATTCATCCTTTTATAGTCAAATGATAAGTCTAAAGCATATTAAGATCGGAGATTATCTTTACAAATAGATATGAGAAATACTTTGAAAATGTCTTGGCGTTAACTTGGCGAGTCGGGACTATCCTACTACAGTTTAAAGGTAACCTTTAAGAGTCCTTTATTTAAAAATATTTGCCATTTAATACAGCAATAATATCAGAGTGTGTATATTCAATAAACTGTCATTATATCTAATCAAACTATCATTACGCCTGTAGTGTATGGTGTACGTAATTATTCTCTTAAGTCAGGATTGCATCGACAATAAATGACACGAGAAAATCTTATGCATTTGTGTGCATCTTCATATCAATTCACGATGTTTTATGCTATCTTGAAATGTTGCAGATAATCGTAGTTGTCTGACTGACCGCCAGGGCACTGTGAAGTTTTGGTTAGAGTTTATAGGCTGTGCATTAACGGCCGGAATCGGTATGTCGTATAGTGTTAATATTTATCTTAATTTCTATTAAGTTTTATTATTTTATATTAATCTGTGTGTTAATTTATTTAATATCTTCAGCAAACATCTGTTTCATAAGGAACTGTTAGTTGCTGTCAGATAGAATTAGGGTTAGTTAAGTATATCGATTGTAAGGAATACTGTTCAACAAATGGAACACTCTGTGATAAAGTTTTGGATTTTAGCCCATCTCTGCATGTCGACCCCTAATTTTGTAGATTTTTTTTTTCTGATTAAAAGTCGACTACAATTTAATGTAATAAACAAATGTTACAAACTGCCACAAAAAGTATACAGTAAGAGCATGAGTTCGTGAAAAATATGACCCACTCTGAATTGAGTTAGGAATTAAAAGTTGGACTTGCTTATAAATAGTATATGCTCAAACCAGAATCTTACATTGAAAATTAAACGTTTAAAAACATCTTGGACTTTGAGATACAAACGTATCACTAAAGGTCAGCCAGAAGACCAGACATTTTTAAGTTATAAGAAAAAAAGAAGCGGATTTAATGTTCTTTTGCACCTGGATCATTCCAGAGAACTGAAAAAGGGGAAGAATATAAATTTGACATTAAAAACAATTGAGGTTAAAAGTCAAAGAATGGTACCCAAAAAGTTTGAAAAAAGACTAGATAACCTGAAGAGAAAATAATCATAAAAATCACTAGTTTTTGTTCAAGAAATCGGAGGCATTTTTATGGAAGCATTCATGTCTACAACAATACTTATAGCCAAAGATAATCTTTTGGTCAGACCACCTTTGTTTCATGTTTAAACTAAATTTCAACTAAGTATAGGTACCCATCTCGTGATAAACATTATCTATAAAGCAATAAGACGTTACACCGAGAGAAAGGCAGGATTAACGGTAACATGCACAGAAGGATTCTTCACAGGCAAGAAGAAGATTTGTATTGGTTTGTGCTCGAAATAGTAAAGCTTAGTAAATAACACATTTTATAATAGCAAGTGAGCGAGACTGAAATAGTATATTTAGTTTTGAGACATTCACGCGCACACAAATACATACTGACTAATATGCACAGAACTACACAGCTGCCTTCCCCCACACATGAATAAGTGTGCAAAGGGACATTAAATTTGGCAGAAGTCGAGAAGTATGAGGCACACGGGAGTTTAGTTGCCGAGTGCTTGAGTAGAACGATGATTACTACACGGATTAGAGGCATCCAACTAAGTAAATGAACTTTCACATATGAAATGGGAGGAGACATTCAAAGATGAGATCCAACTCAGATATAGAGAGTTGATATAAAGTAATATATTTAGTATAGCAAAACTTTTCCACGTGGACAATATAAGACAATCAGTCTATCTAAATAATTATCGAAATTAGCTTAATCAATTCTTAAATAGGACCATTTGTCACACACACACACACACACACACACACATATATATATATATATATATATATAAATTAAATCGCGAGTCGGGACTATCCTACTACAGTTTCGCCTAAACCGGCTGTTCAGGGTATCTAGCACCGACTATAGATACCGTGAATGCTCGTAGATAGTAAACTATGGTAACCGTCAATGCGGGTAGAAAGTAAATATTTTGGCTCTGGTTTATACCATTGAGAACATTTTTGCTTGTTTTACTATGGAGAAGGCGAATATAAATAAATTGAAAAAAAACAGGCAATGATTCGGATATTGTTATCCCTAAATTCTGCCTTTTTTTTTCTTTTTCCTGGTAACCGTGAATGCTAGTAGATAGTAAGTTTGTAAATAGTAAGTTTATATATATATATATATATATATATATATATATAAATCTAAATTGCAACGTGTCAGTGTTGTTTAATTTCTCATTGTTATTTAAAAATATAATTGGTTGGTGTTGGTAATCTATACATAACCTATGATATTTCTTTTTAATGAAGCATACTTAGGAACGTGAGATCTAAAGTGTTTTAAGGTTGGATACTACTAGACAGGCCAGCATATAAGCACTGTTGATTTATCTAACGCACATATATATATATATATATATATATATATATATATATATATATATATATATATTAACTGATATCAATATTAAAAGTATTGTTTTGTGCAAAAATAGGCTGGTGAAGCAGTACTTTTTAAATCAGTATTCGTGCATATATTGATTAATTGACTTTACGGGCTCCCTTTGAAATTTCTTCAAAACTTTTGAATGACAATATTTGACTTGGTACGAAACATATAAAGGATCAAACCCCAAAAACCAAAAGAAATATTTTTCTTCCGAGATTGTGAAAAATTGACTTTTAACCGATTAGAATAATGTATAAATCACCAACTTTTTAAAAAATCTAATTTCGAGCCAATTTCACACTTATGGGAAAGCAATAAAATGTGTTGGAGAATTACGTATCCATTCCGTAAGTATACTAAAAACTTTTGAGTGAAAATCTAACATTCTATTCCTTCAATGATGCATTTAATTCATTCATTGCTAAATGATTTTAACTTACATAAAAATATTGTTTACATTAATTTATTCGTATTACTTTTTCAATCTTTTTTCTCAGCTAGAGTTCGACAATCGCATCGGCTACATTTTACGCATAAACTTACTTTCTCCCTTAAAAGACAAACTCTCTGTCTAGAATTATCTTTTTTCTGTAACTTCTGCTTTTCAACAAAATTTTCCTTTAATTCAAAGATGAAAAAAAAAATTAGTAGATCGGTGTTTTATTCAATTATTCATTTACATCTTTCTGAAAAGCAGCAGGGCTTGATGAAATACCCCCAGAAGTATCGAAATAAAGAGAATTCGACAGCATACTGCTCTGATATTGTAACGCCGTATATAGCCAGAACACAATAGACAGATGGACAAACGGATGCATCTTACCTTTCACAAAGAAAGGTGACCTTGGAGGTATAACCCTTACATCCATTGAGGCCATGATCTACAATGCTCATCTACAAAACCACATAGAACCCAAAATTGAGAAAATACTTTGAAAGAACCAAAATGGCTTTCGGAGAAATCTATCATGACATCCCAAATTTTGACTATACGTTGAATCCTCGGAGGTGTTCGTGCAAAAAACATCGAGGCAATATTATTATTCGTCGGCTTCTCCTAGGCTTTTGAATCCATACACAGACGGAAGATGGAGCAAATACTCTTCGCCTACGACCTTCCCAAAGAAACCGTCGCAGCCATAATGATGCTATATTGAAACACAAAAGTAAACGTCCACTCACCAGATGGAGACACAGACTACTTCGACATTGTCGCAGGTGTGCTGCAAGGAGATACATTTGCCCCATACATGTTTATTCTCAGCCTAGACTTCGTGCTTAGAATGTCTTTAGTTTTAATGAAAGAAAGCAGTTTTAAGGTGACAAAGGAAAGAAGCAGAAGATACCCGCACAAATTATTACGGACACAGACTACTCCGATGACATAGCGCTTCTAGCAAATTCACCCACCCATGCAGGATCCTTGCTTTATAGCCTGGAACAAGCAGCAGGTTGCATAGGCCTCCATGTCAACGCAGACAACAGACAATACATGTTATTCAATCAAAGAGGCGACATCTCCACACTAAAGGATGGTCCTTTGAAGCGAGTGGATAGGTTCACTAACCTCGGAAGCAGCGTTTCATCAACCGAGAATGACATCAACACACGACTAGCAAAGACCTGGACAGCTAACGATAGACTATTGGTCATATCGAAGTCAGACTAGACCGATAAAATAAACGCAGTTTTTCCAAGCAGCGGTTGTGTAGATACTGCTATATGGATGCACTAGATGGACGCTAACTAAGAGTATAGGGAAAAATATTGACGGCAGTTGTACAAGAATGCTGCGAGCAACATTGAACAAGTCTTAGAAGCAACACCCTACAAAGCAGCAGGTGTACGGTCACCTACCACCCATCGCGAAAACTATCCAAATTAAACGAACCAGACATGCAGGATATTGCTGGAGAAATTGGTTGAACTTATAAGTGATGTACTCCTGTGGATCCCTTCACATGGACGAGCAAAGGCTGGACGACCAGCTAGAACACGTATAAAAAAATGTTCTGTACCGATGCAGGATTTTGACTGGAAGACCTACCGGTTGCGATTGACGATAAAGACGGGTGGCGAGAAAGGGTCCGAGATATTCAATGCTAGCAGCGCGACAAGATGATATATATATATATATGTGTGTGTGTGTGTGTGTGTGTGTGTGTGTGTTTGATTACATGTTTCACGTTTTTTAAAAATGCATTTTTCCTATGATTCTGTTTTAGAGGTTGTTACAAGTCTTAATAAACTAATCTGAAAATCCGATGAGAATCAGTGGCGGCAACGATTCTTTGAATCGGGTCTAACTCAAGAAGAAAAAATCCTCCGTCTTCCTGGTAAGTTGAATCCGTCCATTTCTTTATTTGACATGTTTTGTGTATCAATAAACATTCGCGTTGGCCTCGGCCGGAAAGAAAATCAATCTCGTTCTCGACCAGCTTTTCGAATCCTTTCTGACTGTCTTCATTAGAAAACATGACACAAATGCCGGCGGTCGAGGTTTTTATAAAGATTGATGAGGCAGTGGAGGAGGGATATGTCATGAAAGCCATATTTAGTGTGAACAGGTCTCTGTGACGTTGACTAATTTATTGTCGAACATAGCTCCAGCAGAGTACTGCATACGTGAATCTTAAGCATTATAGATTAAAATGCTATAGAGTTCTTTCGTCATCGCGACATCACTGTGTGTTTCCGCCCTGCAGGGATTTGAAGGACCACCTCATGTCATTTTCTTTAACCACTGCTACAGAGAAGTGTGAAAAGAAAATATTGCAAGTGAGCTTAAGAGGACTTGACATGTTCCTGCTTTATCGAAACTCATCATCTCAGTGGGGAACACTTCAGCTAGACAGTTGTTATATGTGATAACTGGATAACAAATTTAATAGAAGAGATGGAGAAGAAAACAAGAACGTAAGGAACATTATTTTTTTCTTTTTTCGTGTCACTATAGTGAAAAAAAATATTTTGGTAGTTTTGAATAGATTATTACGAATAAGGTAAAATACCCGTTATCATATTTACCGAACCCCTCCACTCGGGCAGGATATGACACAAGGTCAATTTTTTAAGCGGAGTTTAACAGGTTTGAATTCAGAGTTTTCCTTCTCCTAGACTAGTTGCCTTACCAAGGCTGAAGAACCTAGTCTGCCCTACTATATATCCATAGCTGGAGGGAGAATAATTGGATTCATACCTTTCCCAGGGGTATTAGTGCTATGTGAAATGCAATCAGTCTCGTCCAGGATTTGAACTCACGTCGCCGGGTCCATTTCCTGCGACGATAACCATTACACCACGGGTACCTCCCATTATAAAGTTAGCAGTTTCTTTGTTTTTGTTTGTCTTATTTTAATTTCTTTTTCAGGTTTAGCTATTTCTTTAACTGCGTAACAACTTCTAATGGGCTGTTGCCCAGTGGGCTAGGGCTGTAGAATACACCGACTGCACCTCTGCAGAAGAGTAAGACCCCCTCCAATGGAGTGTCCTGATTTTGACACTAAACAGTCTGATGGTGAGGTTCCAAAGATGCTGGGGCTTTGGGGAATGCGAAGCACCCCTTCATTGCTATTGATCCCAGGTCCAGTCTGGCGCAGAATGGTAACACCTGATACGACCCAATCTAAGTATTAAATAGCACTAAGCTGCACACTTATGCTAAACTGATTTTTTCTTTTAAATAAGAACTGTTTGACTAAACCAAATAGCTTGGAATAGAAATGTTTTTGACAATCAAACTATGTCCTTACATTCTAATTGCGTACTTATGCTAAACTGGATTGTTTAAAATGGAACTGTTTTTGACATTGAATTACTACTTACACAAAACTTAATTGTTTAATATAGAACTGCATTGACATTTAAATATGTAAACACAATCTATACTTATACGAAACGGAACTGGCTGAATTAGAACTATTTGTCTAAACTGAATATTGCCCAGTCAACTGGGGCTGTAGAATACACCGACTGCTTCTCCGCAGAGGGGACAGATCCCCCCAACAAGTGTCCTGGATAAGACACGAAAAAATCTGATAGTGAGGTTTCAGTGATGTTGAAACTTTGGAGAATGCGGAAAAACCCTTCATTGTCAAGTTCACTCTGGCCTGGAGTGGTAGCACCTGATAAGGTCCCTATCCATGGGTTTAATAGAACTAAACTGCATACCTATTCTAAACTGAATTGTTTGAATTAGAACTGTTGACTAAACTGAATAGCTGGAAACAAATGTTTTTTGACGATTAAACTGTACGTACATTTAAACTGCATTCTTATGCTAAACTCAATTTTTTAAAAATGGAACTGTTTTGACATTGAAACTGTATTCCACTGAACTGATTTGTTATACATAGAACTGTTTTGATATTTAACTGCGTGTAAACAAAATATGTTCTTATACTAAACTGAATTAGAACTGTTTGAATACACTGTATAGTTTGAAATAGAAAGAAAAATGACAATTAAACTGTATAGTTATGCTAGACTGAACTGTTTGAAATAGAACTGATTATTTGCATAAAAATGTATTTGGCATTAAATAACCAACAAAAGTTAATACGCCATAAAACCCAACCAACCAACCTAAACTGAATAGCTTGAAATAGAAATGTTTCTGACGATTAAACTGTGCACTCATACTAAACTGAATTGTTTGAAATACAACTGATTATTTGTAGAAAAATGGATTTGGAATTAAATAACCTACAAAGGTGGATATGCCATAAAAGCTAAGCAACCAACCAAACAGCCAACGTTTTGAATTGTCTAATGTCGACACCTGATTGAAATAATCAACACAGTTATATTTAAGAAAAAGCTGAAAACCATTGCTTATAATTTTGAACAAACATATTTGCCCCATCAAAAGAATCCGATTACATTCTTCCATTAAAGGCCAGTGAAGAGAAGGGAATATTAGAATTTGGAGGATAATAAAAATTAAAGATGATATTTTTGTAGTTAATATATTTGTGTGTATTCATTAGACACAATAAAATGAGGTTCAATATATTTTACACTTGCAATATGAGCTGTGTAAAATTGTTTGCTTCTTTGTTGCGCCTCGTCTTTTTATTATTGTGTTAGTTATTTCTATCCAATACTAATGATTAAGCAGAGGTTTTTGAATCATAGACATCAGCCTTAACGTACTACCACTCCTGAACCGAGAGCACTGGGAATAATGGCAATGAACGGTTACACCAAAACAGAAAATTTTCTGAGATAAGAAAGAGGTATCTGTACACCTTGCCTAGTGTTTCCCTGAATTATATTGTGCAGAAGTTTAATTTTTTGCGAAATTTAATTCAATGTATAAAAACTAATTGTTAAAAGAAAATATTTCTAATTTTGAATAATCAGTTTTATATCAACATGTCTATATTTTGATGATTTTGAACGAGGAATTATAATAATAACTGGAGTCAACAGCAAAATGTATGACTAGTAGTTATGAACTGAAATGTTTGAGATACATAGAAGAAAATAGTATTATCTGATCCTTAGCAAAACTGCCATGGGAGACATTTTGGCCCCCGATATAACGCTAAACACTCAATCTTGGGAACAACGGTTGCTACAAATATGGAGATTCTTGATCTTTTTGATTAGAAGTATGTGAATATTTAATCATGAACCATGACTTACTTTATACTCTTCAGTGTTTCCTTTAACTTTTTTTTAGGTTGGTTGGTTGGTTGTTTATGTTTTATGGCCTATCAACATTTGTAGGTTATTCAACGCCGAATCGATTTTTAAACAAATAATCAGTTCTATTTTAAACAATTCTGTTTTTCGTGAGTACACAGTTTAATTGTCAAAAGCATTTCTATTTCAAAGTATTCAGTTTAATCAAACAGTTCAAATTCAATTTAGTATAAGTATAGATTTTCTTAAATATCAAAACAGTTCTATATTAACAATTTAGTTTAGCGTAAGCACAGTTTCAATGTCAAAAACATTTCCATTTAGTTTGGTTTAATTTTATGGCATATCAACCTTTGTTCGCTATTTAACATCAAATCCATTTTTATTTAAATAATCAGTTCTATTTAAAACAATTCAGTTTAGCATGAGTACACAGTTTAATTGTCAAAAAAATTTCTATTTCAAACTATTCAAGCAGTTGTATATAACAATTCAGTTTAGTGTAAGTACAGTTTCAATGTCAAAAACCGTTCAATTTCAAATAATTCAATTTAGCATAAGCACGCAGTTTCAATGTAAGTACGGTATAATTGTCAAAAATATTTCTATTTCAAGCTATTCAGTTTAATCAAACAATACAGTTTAGCATAAGTATGCCGTTAATTCTATTTAACCCATAGATAGGGCCCTATCAGTTGCTACCACGCCAGCCCAGAGTGGACCTGGGAGCAATGGCACTGAAGGGGAGCTCCGTATTCACCAAAGCCCCAGCATTACTGGGACCTCACCATCAGACAGTTTAGTGTCATATCCAAGACACAACTCTTTTAAGGTTAAACAAATTTCTATTTGAAAGTGACAAGTCAATCGGTTCCGTTTTTCTTGGTTAATGGCAGATCAACCGTCGTAGTTTTATAAATGCTTCATGTATCCTTGTAAAAGAAAAATGGTGCTACTATTTAACACGTAGCCGTGGGGATAAGGAGGTCCGTACTTATCCGAAGGGTATTAGTCCAAAAGTGATTGAATTAGTACATTTGCAGTTCAATCAAGCGTACTATGATGTCTTAGTCCAACAATTTAGCCAATGCACTACGAGGACAACACTTCCATTAATAAATCGTGTATTGATTTGTGTGTCCGAACTCAAGTTGCCTATTTCATTACAAGATCGGCCGTGTAAAATATAACTATCCTCTCAGGCAGAATGCACAAATACTGCGTCAGGTAATGACCGAAGTAGCGGCTCAAATGGTTGAATTTTTTTTCGCGGTATTTTGAATGCTTTAAATAGTCGAATCCAATATTAACTATAGTAGTAGTCATCGCCTGACAATATATAGAGTTTTTATTATCCTTGAGCAGTTGCCTAACCAAGTCATAAGAAAGCAATCTGACATAATTTTTTCTAAGTGGAGGAAAAGATGAATTTAGTCCTTTACTTAGAAAATTAGTCCAAGGCGAAACGTAAAAAGCCTTGTTGAGTATTTGAACATGAATACTCGATTCCAGTTCCTACAACGGAAGCACTTGTTGTATAGCGGTTATTTTTGAAAGTGGCTTTAGCTGCTTAAGTTCAAAGCCTGAACGAAGATGTTTGAATTTGGCAGAGCATTGATAACTTTCGGAAAAGTATGGATCCAATTATTCTTCCAACAGCGATGAATAAGGCGGTGTCCTTGTGGTGTAATGGTTAACTCGACGGAATGATAAATCGTAGTTAGCAACTTCGAACACTTGTTGCGCTATGACGTCCACTCTCGGACAAATACCCTTTGAAAAGATAGGAACCCCTTATCTTCCCAGCTAAGGGTTAAATAGTACCGCTACTGTTCTTCAAGGAGAATGGCTTCGGCTTTAAATAAACCATGATGGTTTATTCGCTATTAAGGAAAGAAACCAAACCAATGAATAAATAATGAGATATACGTGGTGCTTTCATTAAGTTTACAGATATGTTTGTATTGGCATTTACAATTGTCGTAGACTCTTAAAAATTCAGTATGTTATTGCTATGCATCTTATAAGATGACTGACCAATTTTTATGATATCAGGTTCAAATGAACAGCTAGAGCACCCCTACTAAAGCCTGATTGTCACAGCTGGTGAATTTCAAAAGTGCAATCTGGACGTGAGGAAGAACGATATGCAATAAAATTCTGTTTTAAACTTGGAAAAAATGCCACAGAAATGTATGGAAAGCTTCAGACTATTTGCATGTATCGAGCATCAGTTTTTGAGTGGCATAAGCGATTCAAGGCAGGCAAGGAGTCTTTGAGGGATGATGAGAGGTTTGGGAGGAGTAAGGAAGTCAGAACACCAGAGTTGATTGGCCAAAGGTTTTGGGTTAGGGTTACTATGTTGAGGTTTTAAGGGAGTTCAGGAAGAGATTCCGTCGGAAGAGGCCAGCACTTTTGAAATCGGGTCAGTGGCATTTCCACCAGGACAATACACCAGTCCACGACCCCATCCTTGTCACAGACTATTTGACCAAGATGGGAATCAAGACAATTCCTCACCCTCCCAATAATCCTGACCTTGCTCCCTGTGACTTTTGATTATTCCCTAAGCTCAGAGGCTGTCGTTATGAGACAACTGATGAGAAGAAACAGACTGTGACGAAGGTCATTGACACGATAACACAAGAGGACTTCCATAGAGCCTTCCAGAAGTTGTTGGAACGGCACAACAAGGGCATTGCAACCGGAGGAGATTACTTCGAAGGGGACTAGAGTTCCATGAGTGTAATATCAATAAAAGTGTCCATACGGTAAAAGTCTGGAAACTTATTTAATGATCCTCGTACTTGCTCTTTAACCTTTATGTAGCTGTTTCGTCAATCAAAAAGCATTTATATTCCGCTTAAAATTTGATACTGTGTCACATTTTGCTTGAAATAGAGAGGTTGGGTAAATACTTGCACTAAACGCACCTCATTTTTTTACCCTTTTGATGTGAAACTATTAGCTCGGGTGTTACTTGGTAGTTCTTAAACTGAGATAACAACACTTTCCCCGTTCGTGTGTCCGCATTTATTTAAATCTCGAGAGGCTTCGACCCGCGTCTGGGCATGTGTCAAATTCTTAATTCTCCTGCCAGACTCAGTTTTGTAATCAAATCTCAATTTCATTGATCAAGTCTTTACTGACCATAAAATTCAAGGTTCTTTGAGATCCTGTATCTCTTATTCAGCAATATTTTTTCTGTGCTACACCTCAGTTTATAGCCCTTCATATCAAATTCATCTCCTTTTTCACTTTTTTAATTAACGATATGAATACTGAAAAATATTTCTTCATTTTCCAGCCTAGGAATCCGCGTATGGGAATATTTTTTTAAATCTTATTTTTACTTGCCTAATTTGGGGTATTTTAATTCAACAGCTGCGACATTGCAATTTCGAGTGGTGTTCAACTTTTATTCATCCCCTATTTACAGCCCCCAAGGGAAATACTGGTTTATTCATTGATGCTCATTTGATCTTTAAGTTTTGCTGTCTGAATGAAGGATTTTTTTTCCTTCTTTGAGTTTCTTCGGATAGGGTGTCTACCTAATTTTCTTTTTTTTTTTTCACTAATCCTACAATTACGTTTTGCTTTTAACTTTTGCTTCACATATAAAATTCCTTCTGTCACACTCTAACTGAACTTTTTTAATGAGAGATAAAGTAAAAATAGATGAATAAACTCTCAACCAAAGGAAATATTAGCGAAATATTTTTTTTCAAGTAAAGAACTAAGATAATTGTGTAAATTAGGAGGGAAATATCTTTAAGAGATAATGTAAACTTATTCAGAATTATTAAAGATATAAACATAAGGATCAAATTCGCTCTTAACTATTTCCCTTCGGGCCAAAAACGTGGACCTTTTCAGGAATGCAATTCATATATGTTTTATTCTGTTTTTGGATCCTTGTTTTGTTGTCCGTTTATGATTGTATTTTCTTTATTTTAAAATGAACTTGTGAGTCTAAAATTGTCAAATATCTTCGATTTCTGTGTTAAAAACAGAGATTCCAAACAAATACAGAAATCTCAATAACCCAAACAGCAACATTTCGTGTTTTCTGACAGAAGTTGTTCATTTTCGCATACTGCTTGTTGTCGGATTTCGAGACGTTAAATACCATCACTTTAAATGCTCACTTTATTTAGCATAAAGTCGAGATGTGATAAAATGTAATCTTCCACTCTCATATGGCCTTTGGGTAGAATTAAAAAAAGATTTAGTGCAACAAGTCAACGTGTGGATGCTCCATTTTTAGAAGAAGCAATCATGGCATCCGAATAAATTTTGTATGTGCATTCGGCGCAAGAAAAATTATGTAAAAAGAATCAGTGAAGAAAACATAAGAAAATAAGATTGTTCACCTATATATATATATATATATATATATACTGCTTAGTTCATTATATATATGTATATATATATAAAATAATCCTAAAAATATCATGATTATCATCTCCATTCCTAATAGGAGTGGTTCTGCATGGTAGTATCCAATGTATGGATCAAATAATCCTACTTAGATATTGTTCGTTCTTAATTAGACTGTGTGCAAAGAATTATTATCCTGAATAAACAACTACACAAGCAATGCATACATGAACGTACACTGAACGCAATCCTTTAATAAGTAGGTATAAAATAACCCTAGACAATTTGACATGACGTTAAAATCAATTGACTCTCTATTCCAAATACTTTGGTGGATGTACCCCTTGTAATATAGCCAGAATCATTCAGTAAATCGACCTGTTGGCAAGTCAGACAAAAGGATTAAAGACCAAAAAATGGATGACTATCCACAAGGTTATATATCAGAGTGGTGATAAAGAGAGGCTATAAAAGTCAAAAAAGAAAAGAACAAAAATTGCTAGAATTGTGTATTGTGGAAATGTATGAATTCAAGAAGGTTACATTAAAAAGCATAGAAATAATACTACGAGCAACGTGTTACACAAGAATAAATAGCTTGTCAACTAAAAGTAGGAAACAGAAATGGGTAGAAAAACAATTACGTGGATTTTTCACATGACAAATGGCTAGAGTCTACACGAATAAACGTGGATCTGGTCATGAACGGGAACTTTAAGACAGAAACTGAATCTCTTTTGATAGCTACGCGAAACAACGCCGCAAGATCCAATTATATTAAAGCGAAATTGATAATATACAAAAGAATAGTAAATGCAGATTATATGGAGAAAAGAATAATTTTTAATCCCAATAAGGAACGGCAGCAAACTAGTGTAAAAGTGATATAGTGGAAGATCCTGAAACCCCACTGGGAATGGATTACTCGGTCTATAAAAGACGCGAGTAAGCGATAACCAGGGTAGAAACCAGAGTACCCACTCTGGGATTCAATATATAATCGAGTGTTCCATACATTATTGGGACATTGTACATTCGAACGATAAACTTGTTATACTTACTATTCATACTGAATATATCCCCCAGGGATATATCAAAAAGTAATACAGGACAAGGCATGTCTTGGAAGACTGCTAGTGAGTAAAATCCGACCATATGCATAAAACACGATTCAACCAAGGAATGTTACGCATAAAATCCACAGGGATTTTAAGAAATACAAACGAATCACTAAATCCTGTCCTAATATCAATTATCAAGAAGAAAATAACTTGCCATAAAGTTGATTTTGGTAGTTTCATAGACCACAGAATTAAAATAAAAGATTAAAAAATACTTTGACAGAGTGTTGAAAAGTTGTGGAATATACCTGAGAGAGATACCATTTTGCAGTTGTTACGCTTACAATGGTCGAACAAAACCTGAAATGGAGACTGGAGGAATCGGAAATCCTTGGAAGAATCGAGACTATCACGACCAGAGCACTGTTAAGATTAGCTAAAAAAACTAAGAAGAGTTTTGTAGACCGGAGCTTACTTCCTGTCACTCTGAAAGACCACCAACAAAGTCAAGGAATCGAGAAATCCATGGAAACCTGGACAAAAGAATTAACAGCAGGAAAAAAAATTAGCAGAAAATCCAGAGAGGGATAGTCCAGGGAGATGCGCAATCACCATGACTATTCGTTATCGCGATAATGCCACTCAACCACATATTCAGGAAATGCATAAGTGGATATAAACTTAACAAGTCGCAAGAGAGGATCAATCACCAAATGTACATGAACGACATCAAACTGTTTGCCAGAAATGAAAATGTTTTGGAAAGCCTAAAAGAGAGTGATAATATACAGTCAGGATATAGGGATAGACTTTGGCATGGAAAAAAGCACAATGCTCATTATGAGAAGCGATAAACGATACATGACAGAAAGAAAGGGAACCACCGAATAAAGAAAAAAATTAAAACTCTCTGAGAAAAGGAAACTTACAAATACTTGGAGATATTGGAAGCTGACACCATCAAACAAGTAGAGATAAAATTTAAAAAAAGAAAAAGGTTATCTCAAAAGATGAAGAAAGCTAGTCGAGACAAAACTATATGGCAGAAACATTATGACTAGGTAAGATACTCCTGGTAAGATAGTCAGGACTATTCTTGAAGGAAATCACAGAAGAGCGTAAACAATTAGACCACAGAACAAGAAAACTAATGACCATGCATAAAGCCTTATAACTTAGAGATGACGTTGACAGATGATATGTGCCAAGAAAGAAGGAGAAAAAGGACTTGCCAGCGTTGAAGATAGCCACGATACATCAATACAACGATTCGAAGACTACATAGATACGCGCAGAGGTAGACTGATTACGGACACTAGAAACAATACTAACAACACGAGGACCAACAGAACGGAAATAACCAAAAAACATTAAAAAAAACAAAAAAAAACAAACAACCATATGGACTTTTTAAGTGAGTAATAAGTGACATCTGTCACGAGAAGACGTGGACATGACTAAAAAAAGGAAACCTTAAGAAATAAGCTGATTCCCTTCTAACAGCAGCTCAAAACTACACCATAAGGACAAATCATATAAGACAAATAATATATAAGACGTAACAAAACAGTATATGTAGGTTATATGGTTATGGAAACAAAACGATCAATCCCATAATATGCGAATGCAGCAAAATAGTAGAAAAAAGAATATAATACTAGAAACAACTGGGCTTGCAACGTGATCAACTGGTAATTATGCAGGAAATTTAAATTCGACCATACGATCAAAGGGTTTACGCTCAACTCAGAATCAATCCTGGAGAACGAGGCGCACAAATTGCAGTAGGATTTTGAGATACAAACGGATCACCGAATATCGGATGGAGGAGCAGACCTTATAATAATAAAAAAAGAGAACTTGCTGAATCGGGGTCTTTGCTGTCCCTATTGCTGAAAGCGTAATATTGAAAGAAAACGAAAAGAAAAATAAGTACCTCTACTTTGCTAGTAAAATTGAAAAACAAACAAACTGTGGAACATGACAATGACGGTGATACCAATTGTAATGGGTGCTTTTGGTACTGTCCCCAAAGAAATAGCACAAGGACTGGCGGACATGGAAATAAGAGGACGAGTGGAGACAATCCAAAACATCCAAACTATAACATTGATAAGGTCGGAAAGAATACTGAGAAGAAACCTGGAGACTTGAGGAGACTAGCTGTCACTTAAACTTCAATGAGAAACCATTGGATTAAGCTGGTGTGAAAAACTCGAAAAGGAATGAATAATAATAATAATAATGATAATAATAATAATGATAACAATAATAATAATAAGAAGAAGAAACCAATAATGTAATAGAGGAAAACCTGAAGCTAGTTCAGGTAACCAGTCGAGAAATAAGGCATAAAAATAGGGGGAGAATGGACTTTAACTAAGTTAAAACGTAGGATTTTTTGTGAAACATGGTTCATGAACAGTCACTATCACTGTTCTTGGTCACATCTGTGTCAAGCCCGCAGATTATAAACACAACCTGGTTCTGGTATAGCCAAAATGTGGTTCACCTGATAAAAATGTTGAAACAAAATGACACTGTGGGACCCATGCAATAGGCTTGTGTGTCATGATTGGCAGGTGCTCTCCTGATAGCCAATATGAGAGACCCGAGCGTCATCCTGCGAATGTTCGCGGTTCTTTTTTCAGGTACTGAGGCATAAACACAAAACATGGACTAGGTAAGGCAACGAACTTGCATTACACTGCTATTTTTGGGACAAACCAACACAAAGACGATATAGAAAAAGAATGATAGAGATCAAGCAATAATGTGCTATTTTTCAGACAAGTCAAACACCTGTCGAGCAAGTCGATATATCAATAAAGAAAGATTACTTTTCTGACTTTGAAATACTAGAAATAGACCATGAATAAATAATTCTACCTAGGAAGCAGCGTCGCATCAACCAAAAAGTACATCGATACGAGGTTAACGAAGGATGGGACAGCTATCAATTGGCTATCGATTATATGGAAATTAGACCTAACCGATAAAATGAAACGCAGTTTCTTCCAGGCTGCGGTCGTATCGATACTGCTATATGGATGCATTACATGGGCTCCAACAAAACGGCTGGAGAGGAAGCTAGACGGCAATTACACAAGAATGCTGCAAGCAATCTTGAACAAGTCCTGGCGGCAACACCCCACAAGACACCAACTGTACGGCCACCTGCCTCCTATCACGAAAACTATTCAAGTTAGACGAACCAGACATGCAGGACCCTGCTGGAGAAGCAGGGACGAACTCATAAGTGATGTACTCTTATGGACACCCACACATGGCCGTGCAAAAGTAGGACGACTAGCACGAACATACATTCAGCAACTATGCCAGCCAGAGGCGATGAACGATAGGGAAAAGTGGGGAGAGAGGGTCAGGGATATCCGTGCTACCAGCACAACATGATGATGATGATGAATACAGTACTAGATATCTCAAATATTAACCATAAAAAAAAAAACAGCCCAACCGAAATGAACCGCTATATTCGGAAAATGGAAACACCACACAACCAAACAATTCACTACCAAATAACCCAGAGCTCACACTAACATAAGAGCAAAAAGTAAAACTAGAAAATTTTATTGAGAATTATGAAAGTAGTAAAGACTACCTTACCATCACTAAGAACATAGTATGGAGAACAGTTAAAGCGGAAACGAATAAAATAAATTAATTACTACCTTACACATCAACGAATAATATAACCACAATACATGAACTAATCTTTGCTGGAGCCACATTAGTTTGTGAGAAAATTGGGATCCCCTCAAAAACTCAAAAGCAGGATGGGAAATTTGACTTGAAATATAGAAAAGAAAACTACGAAAACAGGCCAAAATGATAAACCAAAGGCAAGGCGCTAGAACATGTAGGAACAAAAAGGAAAAGGCAAAGTAACACAAGAAAAAATAACAATACAACTTTAGGAAATAAACCAGAAAGTACTGGCGATAGAAGAAATATTAAAAAGATATCGATAAAGGGTAAAGCAATACAGACAAAACAAGACATTCCAAAACAACAAAAGAAAATTATGCCTACAAGTGGGAGGAGATGACACTAAAACATACCAAGAACCGGACGCAAAAGAAACCGAAGGATTTTGGACTAAAATATGGTAACCAAGTATACACAACGAAAAAGACGAGTGGATAAACAATATGAAAAAAAGAATTAGAAGTGCTCGAAGATGCCCCGAAAGCAATTTACTGAAAACAACACTAAAAATATATCAAACTGGAAAACGTAAGGCCAACATGGAATACATGGATTTTATTTCAAGAAATTCACCTCCATTCACGACAGACTAGCACTAGAAATAAACAAATACCTAAAAAGAGCACATTTACCGTAATGGATGACCAAAGGAAAAATCACATTGATTCCAAAAGGACCCAAGCAAAGGAACCTCCTCAAACAACTACTGACGCATAACTTGCCCACATAGGATGTGGAAAATATTGACACCACAAATAAGGGAAGAGATTTACTAGTCGCTAACAAGCCACGGATTTTTCCATGAGGAACGAAAAAGGATGTCGCAAAGGATCCAGAGGCTTAGCAGAGTTACTTTACATATATCAACCCATGCTAAACAAGAGCAAGACCAAATGGAAAAATCCAGTTATGGGCCGGATTGACGACAAAAAAGCATATGATATGTCCCCCCAAGCTGGATAATAAACAGCCTCAAAATGTACAAAATATCAGATAAAGTCATAAACGTGATCGAGAAAGCCATGAAAATCTGGATAGTGAAATTGACAGCAGGGTGAAGAAGTTTAGCGGAAACAATTTTTGCCACGATGCCACATAACCAAATACTCATAAAATTCACAGGCTGATACAGACTTAGTAAATCGCAAGAAAAGATCAATCAGCTAATGTACTTCGATGATATCAAACTATTTGCAAAAAAATGAAAAAAAAATGGAAACTATAATACACGCAATCAGAATATACTGCCTCGACTTAGGAATGGAATTCGGAATAGACAAATGTGACATGCTAGTATTGAATACTGGCCAACGGCATTTGACTGACTGAGTGGAACTACCAAATCTAGACAAGATTAGAACGCTCAGAGAGAAGGAAACCTACTTAGCCATCTTGGAGGCTGACACCATAAAAAAAGTGGAGATGAAAGAAAAATTCAGAAAGAATATCTCGGGAGAACTAGAAAGCTACTCGCAACAAAACTATGTTCTAGAAACCTTATTAAAGGAATAAATACCTGTGCTGTTTCCCTCGTTAGATATTCGTGACCTTTTGTAAAGTGCACCAGACTTGAACTTAAGTGAATGAACCAAAAACAAGAAAACTAATGACTATGCATCAAGCACTACATCCCCGATACGAGGTTGACAGACTAGATGTACTTAGAAAGCAAGGAGGATGAGGACTTGCCATCATTGAAGACAGTGTTGACGCATCGATACAACTCGAGCATTACATAGAAAACCACGGAGTAGTGATTACAGCCATCAGAAACAATACTGACAACACAATGTCCCACCGAATGACAATAGATACGAAAGAAAAATGGGAGGAAAAACATCTCTATGAGTGTTTTAAACGAATAATAAATAACATTTCACAGGAAAAAACCTGGACATGGCTATGAAAAAGTAAACTATAAGAGACAAACAGAATATCTACTAATAACAGCACAAAACAACGCCATAAGAACCAATCATATTAAAACGAGAATAGATAAGACGCAAAAAATAGCAAATGTAGTTAATGCGGAAATAGCGACGAAACGATCAATCACATGATAAGCGAATGCAGCAAATTAGCACAGCAGGAGTATGAGGCGAGACACGATTGGGTGGGCAAGGTACCCACTAGGATATGTGCAAGAAACTGAAATCTCACCATATGAACAAATGCTATATCCACAACCCAGCACCTGTCCTAGAAATTGACACAAATAAACGTTCATATACAGACGGATCACCTATTCTCAGACAGGAGACCAGACCTAATAATAATCAACGAAAAAAAAAGAGAATTTTCAAAATCGTGGACTTTACTGTTCCAGTTGACCACAAAATAAAGCTGAAAGAAAGTGAAAAGAAGGATAAGTAGCTGGAACTTGCTTGGGAATTGAAAAAAAAACAAACTATGGAACATGAAGGTGACAATTATACCAATCGTGACAGGTGCTTTTGAACAGTAAGTGAAGGATTATTAAAGGAACTGGAGGACTTGGAGTTTGGAAGATGAGTGGAGACAACACAAGCTACAACATCATTTAGAAAGGCCAGAATACTGAGAAGAGTCCTGGAGACTTGAGGAAACTTGCTGTCATTCAAACTCCCGTGAAAGAACCTCAGCTAACATTCATGAGAAAAACTCTCAAGGAGCTAATGATAATAATAAAGATATTAAAATCAGAATAACTTTAGATTTTATCTATTCAATTTTCTTTGTGTCACCCGCTGTTCATGAACCGTCACTGTAACTGTTCTCAATCTCATCTGTGTCAGGCGTGCAGATAATATATTACCCCTGGGTTTTGTTGGGCCACAATATAATAACTATGAAAAATGAAAAAATCGACACCTAAATCAACGTAAGGCCCAGATGACAGGTTCAGGTATCATAATCGGCAGGTGCTTGCTTGATAGCCAACATAGGGGACCTCAGAGGCATCCTGTGAATGTAGGCTGTTCTTTTTCCAGGATCAAAAATAATTCTTCTTTCAAACGAAGAACAAATCTAACATTCACATCAGACGCCACAGTATAGAAAATGGACTATAGAAGACCTAGTATTATACAGGTATTTCAGAAGCAACCCTGCCAAAAGAGGGTGTAGAATAAAGATGATAGAAATGTGGAAAGGATTTGGCTGATTTTAGGCAACAAGCCAAAGGATCGCAGACAGAGTTTGGACAATAACTAAGAATGGTTGTTTTTCTGACCGAAAAATACAAGAAATCCATCAACAAATATATCAAAAAACACATCAACAAACCCATAATACATTGTCACAATAAATACAGGAAAGTCAGAGACCCTAACCAAGCCCTACATGACTATGACTCATGCACCGAAAACACACAAACGCAAACACTGACCGATGAGGAAAACACTAATGAAAAAAGCATGTCTCATAAGAATGGCCTTCTCTCAGGAACCAAAACTTGAGCAAAGTCAAGTCCGAAACCGAAAAAGTAAACAACTTATTGACAAATATCCCGACAAAGGACATCACAGAGTTAAGTTATTTAATATATGCATGAGCAATATTAGATTGTGAAAAAAGTCGGGGTCCCTTTGATGAGCACAGAAAGAAAGTCAAATTCCGGGTTGGAACTCAGACTTGAATCACTGATAAGAAGGCTATGGCAACAAGCAATAATTTTAAAACGAAATATTAAGAAAGTCCCGGATGAAACGGTAAAAACACGACAACTAGTACATAAAAAAAAGCTGAGGAGACAAACAAAAATTTTAGCGAAAGAAGGAAGACGTAAAAAATAACGAGAGAAAAACAAGCAAGACAGACAAAGCAGGAAGTTCCAAAACAACCCCCCAAAAAATCCTACCAACAATTACAGGGAAAATAGTTGAAGCCATATCAACAACCGAATGTGAGAGAGACAAGAAAATTTGGAGCAAGATATGGAAGCAGAACGATCATAAAAAATAGCCGAAATAATAAACAACATAGAAATATAGATACAAATGCTCGAAGAATGATCAAAGGGAACAGACACCCCGACGGGCAGAAGGCAACACTTAAAAAAGGTAGCAAAACCCCTGACCTTAATGACATACACGGATTTTGGTTAAAGAAAATTACCTCAATATGCAACAGACTTGCAACTGAAATAAATAAAGGCATACAGAAAACGGAGATACCTGAATAAATGACCAAAGAGATGACTATTCTAATTCAAAAAAGACCCCCTCAAAGGAACTTCCTCAACTAACTATAGACCCATAACGTTGCTACCGATTATGTCGAAAATACTAACGGCACATATTAGGGAGCAGATTTACTACTAATTTATAAGCTGCAGAATCTTTCTCAACCGACAGAAAAAATGTCGCAAGAGAACCAGAGGCATTGAGGAACTACTATACATATATCAACACATCCCCAACGAAAGTGAAACGAGCCGGAAAAATCTAACTAAATCGATCGACTACAAAAACGCTTACGATATGGTCCCCCAAAGCTGGATACAACACTATCTGATCAAATATCACGGTTTATCGTGAAGACCATGCAAACTTGGAGATTGGAATTGACAGCAGGAGGACAAAGCTTTGCAGAGGTAATTATATGAGGAGGCGTATTCCAGGAGGATGCACAATCAACATTACTATTTGTGTTAGCCATGATGCCACTCACGCACATCCGTAGGTAATACACAGCCGGATAGAAACTCAGTAAGTCACAGAAAAAAGATCAAACACTTAAAGTATATGGTCGACATTAAAATTTTTGCCAAAAACGAAAAAGAATTGTAAACTCTAATACAATTTGTGATAATATACAGTCAAGATATAGGAATGGAATCTAACATAGAAAAAAATGCCATGCTTGTAATGTTGCAAACGACACATATCGGAAGAATTCGAACTAGCAAATTAAGTAGTCATCAGAACGCTTGCAGAAAAAGAAAACCTACAAATACTTGGGGATATAGGAAGGTGAGAACATTAAACAACGGGAAATGAAAGAAAAAAATATGAAAGAAGAGCCAGAAAATTACTGGAGACAAAACTCTATAGCAGGAACCTTGTCAAATTGAAAAATATTTGGGCTGTCCCCCTCATAAGTTACTCAGGACCATTCTTGAAGTGGACCAGAGAAGATCATTGATGATCCAGAGAACAAGAAAACCTACGACTATGCACACGGCATTACCTCAAAGTGATGACGTTGATAGACGCTATGTGACAAAATGAGAGAGAGAGAGGGGAAGAGGATTTGCCAGCAATGAAGACGGCGAGGACACATAGATAAGACAATTCGAAGACTATAAACAACAACGTGAAGGGAGACTGATTACAGCAACCAGAAACAATACAAACGACTTGAGGACCAGCGGAATGACAATAACCAGAAAACAAAAGCAAAAAGAAAAACAGCTCTATAGACGTTTTAAACGACTAACAAGCGTCATTTCAAACGAGAAAACGGGGACGTGGCTAAGAAAAGGAAACCTTAAGAGAAAAACTGAATCACTTCTAATTGTGGTACAAAACAATGCCAAAAAGACGAGCCAAATCAAAGCGAGAATAGATAAGACGCTCCAAAACAGTAGGTGCAAGTTATGTTGGGAAAAGTCGAAACGATCAATGACAAAATAAGCGAATATAGTAAATTAGCCAAGAATTATTATCAGATTAGGTACGACAGACGGACAATGTTATCCACTGGTAATTGTGCAAGAAGTATTAGTCACCAAAGTATTAGTACAAGGACTTGAGGACTTGGAAAACTGAGGACGAGTAAAGACCATCCTAACTACTACACTATTGAGATTGGCACGGATAATGAGAAGAGTCCTGGAGACTTGTTGTCACTCAAAACCTAGTGAGAAATCATCACCTAACGCAGGTGTGAAAACACTGAAAAGAGAACAAATAATAATAATAATAATAATGATAATGATAATCCCAGTGATATTTATACCAAAAAATTAACCTGCTAAATAGTGGACTTGGATGATCCACTGGACCACAGAGCGAAAATCAAAGAAAACAAAAATGTGACAATTACTTAGACTATGCCAGAGAACTAAAATCTATGAAACGTGAGAGTGATGTTATACAAAATATAATTGGTGCGCTCGGATCATACCCAAACGTTCGCTTAATGGGGAGGCTGGAAGAGTTAGAAATCGGAAGGAGTGCAGAGACAATGTAAACTACCACAATATTTAGATCGGCCAGAATACTGAGGAAAATCCTGGAGACTTGAGAGGATTAGCTCTCACTCAAATTCCTGATGATGACCAGCAGCTAAAGCTGGTAAAAAAACAAACTAGGAATGATAATGATAATAATTTTTAAAAAGGGAGAACATGCCGTCATGCGGATTTTACCACCCCTGCAGACCACAAAGAGAAAATCGAAGCAGAAAAAAAAAAAGACAAGAACTTCTATCTTTACCTAGAACTAAAAAATCTGTGGAATATGAAGACGTCGAAGATACCAATTGTGATTGTTGTGCTGGGAACAGCCCCCAAAATTATAAACCAACAAGCACGCATTCTAGCGGATATTTCTCTGTAACATCATAGAACACACTGGCTTGGACTATTGCATCTCTGAAGAGGGGTAAGAGTGTACTGGATATGAAGTTAAACAATCTGATGGCGAGGCTCCAGTAATCCAGGAGTTTTGGGGAGATATGAGTGCTCTTTCATTGCCATCACTTCCAGGTCCATTCTAGCCCTGAACGATTGCACCTGATAGGGTTTTATTTTGGGTCAAATAGAACTGTTTGATTTTAAAACTCTACTTTGAGATTTAAACTGATTGCAAACAAATGACTAATGCTAAGTTGAATTGTTTGAAATAGAACTGTTTAAATATTTAACTGTGAGTTAACAATGACTGGTGTTTAATTGATTTGTTAGTGATACATAACAGTACTTGGAACCATCAACTTTGTAGACATATGCTAAACTAAATTGTTTCAAATTGAACCTTTGGATCATTTAACAGTGTGAAAATAAATGGCTAATTTTAAATAGAATTTTTAGTGTTAAATATAAATAATTGAAAATATTTAACTGTGTGCAAACAAATAAAAAAATAGTAAATAGAATCATTCATATGAGATTGAAATTAGGGAACATTTAACCGTGTGCAAAAAATAAGATCAAGCTCATTTTAAAATGTTATTTAAAAATGTGTTTAAAAATCATATATTTAGAAAGGGGAATGGAAGAATTGGAATTCAAAAGATGACTTGAAACCATCCAAACTACAGGGTTGTTAAAATCAGCCAAAATACAAGGAGATCTGTTGTCACTTTGACTCGAGTGAAAAAGCACCAGCAACACTGGTTCGAAATACTTGCTAGGAGTATTAAAAGATATTTAAAAATAATAACAGGAGATCGATCTATTGCAAATATTGTTATAAAAGATGAAAATATGACAATTTCAGACTGATATTTTACTTGTATTGTCATTCGGATGAATTTGTTTCTGAATCAAAACGAAATCAAGAAAGAGAGAGCTATATTAATGGTCTCTATATTTCTAAACTAGTCTTATTACTTTTGGAACAGTTTTCTACCCATAATATGCATATTAATTTATTCGATAAGCCGTAACTTGAAGTAATTACAGATAAGAAAAAAAAGTGAAAAATTATTACCGGAGATATCACACGGATAACTACATGAAAATCAAGTATATCAATAAATTGTAAAGAAAAAAGAATGTGTGAAAAATATCAACTGCAATATAATTTATAAGATGACACCTCACAGATAACGGCAGAGGATGTGAATCATGTGAAAGTGTATCCAGTATTACTAAAGCCCATTTCCACTCCCTATACGGACCACAGTTATTAAGAAATCAGAAATGAATATTTATTTAATATCAAGTAACTACGTCCAAAAATTAATCAAGGTGTACGTATTAAGTCTTTCGTTAAACGTGGAAATAAACTATCTGCAGTTGTGTGGATTAAATGAGCAAATTATAAATAATTACATGAAAGCCTTTCGGGATAGTTAGATACACATGACTTAAAAGATCTGGACACACAGAAAAAGAACGTTATCCCATACACTAGAATATATATATATATATATATATATATATATATATATATATATATATATATATAATATATATATATATATATATGTTTTCTTTATTTAATGGCATTCTTGGGTAATTTAACGCCCAAGCCATCCTTATTAAAGAATTGCTGTGATACTATTTAAACCATAGCTATGGAAATATGGAGGCTTATACCTTTCGTAAGGGTATTAGTCAAAAAGTAAACATAAAAGCGCTGCTAGAGTTCGATCTACTCTTCCTACGATGTAACAGTCCTGTAAATTAGCTAAAACGAGATATGCACACTCCCTATGTCTATAGTTGTTAAATAGTAGGTCTCATCTTAATCATATATCTGTCTAAATATATTTGGCTCATGATTATATATATATATATATATATGCTCCCCTACCCCTGTAAGGTTGAGCTCTCTAGCGAGGAAAGTAAATGTGTTACAATTAGCGTAATGCAAGGCTCTTCATATCGAGCTCTCGGTTGCCGTTAAGCGGATATATATAAATAAAAACAATTGTGATATATAACCGTTTAAATTTCCTTCGCTTGCGCTAGTTTCCTCCTGACTGCGTGGTAGAATCTTGAATTGGTGTTTAAGCTTCGGGAATATAGCCTGTCAAGCCACACTGAAGAGTTCTGATAGAACGATACAGATCTGTCGGTGTATGACAATATATATATATATATATATATATATATATATATATATATATATATACGGATATGAATCCAAGTTTCTTATTAGTGCAATTCCACGTAAGAATATTAAGAATATGTATTTATCCAAACAATCCACAAAGGTCAAGATGCGCCAAATCGAAAATTTTTATAGAGTATCATATTTGCTTTGAATTCTTCTAGGTTAGTTTCTTTTCCAAAGCTAAAGAATCCAGTATGCCCCACTACTTACTTATAGATGGATGATTTATGCTTATCACAAAGGCAGTAGCCCCAAGTGAAGCAAAAATAACCTCGCCCAGGATTTGATCCCAGGTCAACGATTTCATTTCTTACGCCGAAAACCATTACAATTAGCCAACCTTGGATAGTAATGTATATGTATAAAAGCAAATGCAGCGGTATTTGCACGAAAAAAGCGTTCTATGTAGACAGCGTATTGTCAGTCATAATGTATGTAAAGCACTTTAGGATCAAAGAAATTGATTTTACAGGTTAAGCGGAGAATGGCTACCTTTCTTCGGGGTCGTATTAAGAAAGATTTTGTTTATTTTAGCAAAACAAACTAAACTAAATGCGTAAATTCGTGTACATACGGAACCTAGATTGCACTTGTCATCCCTGTGGAGAAGAAAGACAACCCCACGAGAAAATTGGTCCCGGGTTTGATATTATACTTCATGTAGTAGTGGGGTACTACTTCTGTAGTCCAAGGAGTGTAGAGTCACTCTTTCATCGACATCACCTGTGAACAGGGAACAGAATATGCCGTCTGAATTTTCCATTGTATAGTATTACATCAACCAAATAAAATTTGTCCTGAGTATGGTACTAAACTGCATCCGCTGGGGAAGGTCCGGATCTAAATCTCTAGAGAGAGAGTGATGTTGTTGTCATTATTCTCAGATCCACTCTGAAAAGGATGTGTACTTCTTTTAAGGTCCCATGTGTAGATCAAATAGATCTCCTGAGATAATGATTACGAACTGCATTTCTCTTCGAACTTAAACATGGCAATCAACTTTATAAGATAATAAACCTACATGCATTGACATGCCTAAAAGACAATTGACTGCACACATCCTATAGTGAAGGGAATCAGTAAGGATAGCAAGTTTATAAAATAAATCCAGGAATTTTCGACAAAAAAAAGAAGACTGATTCAAACTTGGCTGCAATGTTGATGATTCTGTTGGTGTTTGAGTCAACCGGGTTTCGATCCCAGCTTCGGGAATCTAGCCTGTCTAGCCACACTGAAGAGTTCTGATAGAACGAAACACATATGTGTGTGGATGACAATATATATATTTTTTTTTCTTTTTTTTTATATATATGTGAAAGATTACAAGAATCAACTCAGTTTAGAAAAGTGTCGTCCATTAAGAAAGTTTGATGATTCTTTTAGTCTGAAAGAAAATATATTTCTTGTTGAAAATAATAATTTCTTTTAAGGATTAAGGGAGACAGGAATTTCTAATTTTCTATGTTGACGGCTTCATTGCAAAAAAATTGAAATAGAAAGGTAGGTGATTTGTCTTCATGTATGACTTTCGTGGCCCTTAAATCAGTTGATATAACTAGTTGGGAACAGTTTGCACCTTTCAAGACGTGCTAGGTAAAATGTTTCAACAAAATTATCAAGTAAAGTTCGTCAGAAAATGGTTATTTACTTTAACAACACATTTAATCTCACCCAAACATTTGTTTTCTTACAGTTCTATTCCAGGGGCACATCACTCAGGATGGATGACAGGAACAAATTATTAAATTTTTGACATTTGGTGGCCCATGTAAAATGCCCTCTCGCTAAAATGTCTTCCTGATTCTTAACAATCAAAGAATTCAAACGGTGTGAAAAATTATTTACTAGGTTCCACAAAAGGATATTAGTATGCTGTCGTTGTTCAGTCAATGCACCCATAAAAGGCATATTTGGCTGTGTGGGGCCCTTTCAAGGTCTAATATATAATTTTGATCAATGGTAATATGTAATGAAAAGTATCCCTACTCTGGCTGTAGCATAAGACCAAAAACTTTGTGTCTAAAAAGACGAATTCGCAAAAAAAAAGAAACACTTAAAACTTGAATTTCAAGGAAGAAAATTGTAGTCGCTTTTATTCTTGGGGACTACAGCGGACTGTAGTTTAAAAGGTTTGTTTAATAGCTTTCTTCCTCGCCTTCTCCTTTTTTTGTTGCTGTCAAACGCCTCCTTTCTCTCCGTGCACTTCAGCTAGCATACATAGAAAAGGTTCACACTCCTCCTTGACGATGACGGTGGCGTTGTTATCGTTGGCCTGTTGATACTTTCATATAAGTCGAATTGCTGACAGGCTGGGTATGACATGGGACGGGGCATCGTGGACCTCTGTTTAACCTGTTTGGAAAACTGCATTGAAATGCCAAAATCTTGCTACTTGGTTTCCTTATATAGCAATTTGATGGATCAATTCGAAGGTTCGCGAAGGTTCGATGATCACCAGTGAAAACAGAAGTGTAGCACGTGAAAGATCACGCGTGATTATATTAAAATCACGCTTGAACTCTACAGGTCACTCTGCCTGCACGAGCGAGGTTCGTGACATTTTTGATCGTCAGACCCATGTACCCAATGACTGATGACGGCTGATGTGCTCGCGCGTTCTCCAACCTTGAGACCGCCGCAATTCAATGACGCAGTTCAATGTCCGTAATATTACATGGCGTTCAAACCACTTACAGATAAATAAGTATACCAACTAAATCAAGGAATGTGCGAGTATATTCTTCCGAAGTTTTCAAAAAAGAAAATTCTCCTTCATTATGTTGTTCTAATTACGGAAGTTAATCAAGTTGATGAGCTAACGATAGAAATGTTGAAAAGCATTCATAATAATACTTTTAAGTGTCCTACATTTACTACAGCATTTGGAGGGGCATTTGGAGGGGTCTGTGGAAACTCGTCGGCACGAGTTCAAATCCTGGACGAGGTCGATTGCATTTCAAATAGCATCACTACCCTTGGGAAAGGTATGGATCCAATTATTATCCCCCAGCTCGGGATAAATAGTAAGGTGACTGGATTCATTAAGTTTGTTAGGCAATCTATCTAAGAAAAGGAAAAATCTGTGTTCTAACCTGTTAAACCCTGCTTAAAATTGTATTTGCTTTATAACTTGCCCGTACCAAGGGCCTGGTTAATATATAAATTTACAACAGTAAATGATTTTAAACTATGCATATATGAATGCACGAATATAATCAGCATCCCTCCTGATTCACACAAAACTGTAGGACGAAGCGTTTTCAGCAGAAACTAGTTCTACATATGGATACATATTTACCAACCCTTCCGCTCGGGCAGGATATGACACAAGGTCAATTTTTAAGCAAAGTTTAACGGGTTTGAATTCAGAGTTTTCCTTCTCTTAGACTACTTGCCTCACCAAGGCTGAAGAACCTAGTCTGCTCCAACTATTTACCCATAGCTGGAGGGAGAATAATTAGATAAATACCTTTCCCAAGGGTATTCGTGCTATGTGAAATGCAGTCTCGTTCAGGATTTGAACTAGTGTCACCGTATCCATTTCTATTCCTAGGACGATAAACATTACACCACAGATATCTCCCAAGTTCTACGTGTGGATATATTGGCTAATGAGCGAGAGCAAAACAAGAGAAATTCATGTAAAATTAAAATTTATTCATCTTTTCACAATGAACGTCACACTGAAGTCATTTCACAATAACATTCAAAGGAAAATGTCATTTAATTCTTGAGAATTTAAAATTATTTAGAAAGTTTAACTGTTGGGTTCCAACATACATAGAATGTGCTAACTTACATAACAGTGAAGTGATTTTGATCATGTAGGAGAATGGCATTACGAAAATTGAATTTTCAAATTATCTCTTAAAACGTTTGAAGAATTTTTTGGCTCAATCTGTGGCACACAGAACAATCAGGAAAAATAATTTGGCGTCCACTGCTTGAATATGAACCTATCATTAAAAGGCTCTTTTTGTTAAGTGTATTCCAACAAGCCTACCACTCCACTATATATATATATATATATATATATATATATATATATATGCATATATATATATATATATATATGTGTGTGTGTGTGTGTGTGTGTGTATGTGTGTGTGTTCTAATAGAAAATACGAGTTACTATTATCAAGTTATGACAGGAAAATTGAAGTATATACCAGCAGTCTCCTAACTATTGAATATCAAATATTGAAGAGGCCCCTAGTGTATGTAATTACGTGGTGTTTTCAATAAGATACCAAACTTTTTTGTACAGGCATTTAAAATTGTCGTAGAATCTTGAACATTCAGTATCTTATAGATATATTTATCTCATGAGATGACTGACTAATTTTTTATAATTCCACGTTCAAATCATCGGCTACAGCACGAATTGGAATACACCCTACTAAAGCCTGTTTGTCACAGCTGGTGAATTTCAAAAATGCAATCTGGATTTCAGGACACTGTAGAAGAATGATATGCAATAAAATTATGTTTTAAACTTGTAAAAATGCCACAGAAACATATGGAATTTTTCAGACTGCTTTTCGACCATCTTGCATGAATCGAGCATGAGTTTTTGAGTGGCATAAGAGATTCAAGGAAGGTAGGGAGTCTGTGAGGGATGATGAGAGTTGTGGGAGGAGTAAGAAAGTCAGTACACCAGAATAGATTGGCTAAACGGTTAGGGTTAGGGTTACTATGTGGAGGTTTTAAGGGAGTTCAGGAAGAGATTCCGAGGGAATAGGCCAGTACTTTTCAAATCGGGTCAGTGGCATTTCCACCGGGACAATGCACCAGTCCACGACTCCTTCCTTGTCGCTGACTATCTGACCAAGGTGGACGTCAAGACAGTTCCACACCCTCCCTATAGTTCAAAATTTGCTCCCTGTGACTTTTGCTAATTCCCAAAGCTCAGAGGCTGTCGTTATGAGAATTGAGGAGATGAAAGTGGTTGTGAAGAAGGTCATTGACTCGCTTACATAAGAGGACTTCCATGGGGTCTTCCAGAAGTTGTTGGAACGGTACAAGAAGTGCATTGCAGCTGGAGGAGATTACTTCGAAGCGGACGAGAGTTTCATGTATGTACTATCAATAAAAGTGGCCATACGAAAAAAGTCTGGAAACTTATTTAATGATCCTCGTATAAGCTCTGTCTAATAGAATAATTATATATATTGTAATACTGGGGTAGAAGTTAATTTTTCAATAAGACTTCAATAAGTTCTATCAAATTGTAAAGCAAAAAATGTTATATAGCCATGGAATTAATAGGAAAGTCCTAAATTCAAGCTAATTCTTGGTGAAAAATGTTTTTAAAAAATGCTTTTCTCTGAATATAAACGCAAGTAGCATTATTTTTGCCCTCATATCTTTTAAATAAGATCAGGAAACTCGGAGAAACGAGCGGAAATTACTGAAAGCTTTTAAATTCATTTTTAAAAACAGCTGTTACACAGATGCACTGAAATCTTTCAAATGTGTTATCACAAAAGTACATTGATGATTTGCCCACTATCAGCATTATATATATATATATATATATATATATATATATATATATATGTGTGTGTGTGTGTGTGTGTGTGTGTGTGTGTGCTTGTCCATATAACATCGAAATTTAGTTCTACGAGGGATTATAAATAATCTCTGTTTATTTTTTCTATCCGTACTTATGTGTGTAGGCTTTTGTATTTGTGATTATGTGTGTTGTGTGTTCACGAGACAAATTCAAATGAAATAAATTTTCCTTGACATATATTTCAATTTCAAATCTTACTTTATCCAATTCGATATCTAATCACATAGCGCAATCACTATAAATACTTGAACAGCTGTCATCTTTATTTTTAAAAAGATTGTATTTTTATATGAAAATTTTTACATAAATTAGAAATGTTTGTCATAATTTAAAAAAGAAATGAGGCCAAGTCTATAAACAAATGAGTTAGCTGTCATATTAAATTCATGCACTACTTAAATAGGAATGAAATTGGCTGAAATAGTTACAAGCATAATGAACACTCTGATGAATTAAAAACATATTTCGCAGATCTGTCAATATTCAGGCCGAATCTAAATTATCGCAATATATATTATTTATGAATAAAACTTAGAGAAGAAAATAGAAAACGTTTGAGCAAAATTTTTAAAGTTCAAAGTAAATTATTTATACATATACATATGATAGATTTCGTTTTAATTTTCTTCTGTCAATTTTATTTTTAAATGTTTTATATTGTCATAATATAAATTCAGCTTGAATATTGACAGATCAGCAAAATTCATATATATATATATATATATATATATATATATAATATATATATATATATATATATATGTATATATATATATATATATATATAAACTGTTCATATATATATATTGTCTCTGAATATGATGTTTTTAATATATATCATGACATATAATAATAGCCATACGTCGAACACTCCCATAGGATTATATGAAATCCTTCTTATATTCTTTATACGAATATTACATACACATAGACTTCTGGACACTAACTGGGTATGGTTGACACATACATACATACATACATACATACATAGTTATAAAAAAATAAATTTGCTCAATATGACAGCCATTTTTTAATAAAAAATTCCAAACAATTTGCATGCCTTCAAAATAATTTTTTCTGATATTTCATTAGATCTCTCCTCAATAGCAGTCTTAAGCGAACAACTATTCTGATGGGGAGTTCTATTTTTTGCTTTCTAAAACGCCCCACATAGCGTAATCGCGGGGCATAAGGTCTGGGCTTGATGAAAACCATAATGAAACTCCAATTACTTCGGAAATTTTTGTGGTTAGGTTTCCACATTAAGCAAATCAAAGATTCTTTGTTGATTCTTTTCTTTATCCCTCATATTGGGCTGAATTCCAAATAAAACACCCTTGAATGATAGAGCTAATCATGAAAATTTAGATTTATTGCGTTTTTTTTTTAAATTGGACAAATCAGATTAAAAAATGTTTTAAAATTTACTCCCTATATTGCTTTGGCACCATTTATCTATCTATCTCTTCAAAATCATATCAATGAAATTAGAAACTTGGTAGAAGATAGACAAATCTCGAATAACATGACAGAAAGTAAATGAACTGAATAAAAATAAGAGTACTTTGAGAGCTAAATTAAAAGCTACCAGCCAAGAAGTACGAACAAATATATAGAAAGAACATTTCAAGAATTTGCTAAGAAATTCCCCGCATGTCACAAATAAACTGATCAGGAAAATTATTAATAACCAACTAGACATCAAACAAGAACATTTTACGCAAGCAAAATTCAAACTCATACTAAAGTAAATTAAAAACAAAACAGCTGCCGGTTTCGATGAAATACCCGCAGAAATAGGGAAGACCAGGAAATCCAATATCTCACTGTTTAGTGTATATAACTAGAATACACAAAAGAGATAGACAGAAGGCTGCATCTTTCTTTTCCCTAAGAAATGTGACCTCCAAATGGGCAAGAAATACCGATGCATAACCCTTACTTCCATAACGGGTAAGGTTTATAAAGCTCTGTTTCTTAATTGCATCGAACCAGAAATTGAGAAAATACTTTGAAAGAATCAAAATGGGTTTCGGAGAAACCGACCGACAAAATCACAGATTCTGACAATCCAACTAATCATAGTAGTTCATGCTAAAACCTCTTTGTGACACTCTTGCTCGTAGATTTCTCGAACGTATTTGATCCCATACACCGAGAGAAGATAGAAAAAATACTTCTAGTGTATGGTCTCCCCAAAGAAAAAGTTAAAGCCATAATTATGCTCTATAGTAACGCGAAAGTCAAGGTTAGATCACCATATAGAGGCATCAACTCCTTTGACATTGTTGCTGCTGTTTCCGAGGGGATACATTGGCCCCATATCTGTTTATAATCTGACCAGACTATGTACTTTGAACATCAATAGATGTAATGAAGAAAAATGAGTTTACACTAAAATGGCAAGAAGCAGACGATACCCTGCAGAAACTATTACTGACGCATACTACGTGGGACCTTCAATACGTTTCCAGACGTTTTTGTACAGGCATTTAAAATTGTCGAAGACTCTTGAAAATTCAGTTTGTTATTGCTATACATTTTATAAGATGACTGATCATTTTTTTTAATTTCAGGTTCAGCTACAGCACGAATTGTAATACACCCTACTAAAGCCTGATTGTCACAGCTGGTGAATTTCAAAAATGCAATCTGGACGTCAGGAAACTTAAGAAGAACGATACGCAATAAATTTCAGTTTTAAACTTGGAGATAATGCCTCAGAAACGTATGGAATGCTTCAGACTGCATTTTGACCATCTTGCATGAATCGAGCATCAGTTTTTGAGTGGCATAAGATAATCAAGGAAGGTTGGGAGTCTGTGAGTAATGATGAGAGTTGTGGGGGGAGTAAAGAGGTCAATTCATCAGAGTTGATTGGCCAAAGGGTTAGGGTTAGGGTTACTATGTTGAGGTTTTAAGGGAGTTTAGGAAGAGATTCCTAGGGAAGAGGCCAGCACTCTTCAAATCGGGTCAGTGGCGTTTCCACCGGGACAATGCACCAGTCCACAACTCCATCCTTGTCACAGACTATTTGAGCAAGATGGGCATCAAGACAGTTCCTCAGCCTCCCTATAGTCCAGACCTTGCTTCTTGTGACTTTGGGTTATTCTCTAAGCTCACAATTTGTCGTTATGAGAATTTAGTAGATGAAAGAAGCTGTGACGAAAGTCATTGACACGCTCACAAAAAAGGACTTCCATGGGGTCTTCCAGAAGTTGTTGGAACGGTACAAGAAGTGCATTGCAGCCGGAGGAGATTACTTCGAAGGGGATTAAAGTTTCATGTGTGTATTATCAATAAAAGTGCCCATACGAACAAAGTCTGTGAAACTTATTTAATGATCCTCGTATGTTGATTATATAGCGTTTCTTGCAAACACGCCTAATTAAGCTGACTCCCAGCTGCATAATCTGAGGTAAGTGGCAGGTGGCCGTGCCCTAAACAAAAATGCAGACAAAACAGAATACATGAGTTTTAATCTAAAAGAAGACATCTCTACTATAAATGGCAGCTCTCTGAAATTAGCGGATAATTTCACGTACCTCAGTAGCAGCTACTGAGGTACGTGAATTTGTCATTAACTGAAAGGGAAATCAATGTATGGATAACAAAGGCTGCTTTCAACAGGTTATTGATCTTACAGAAGTCTAACTTCTCTAATAAAAAAAAACATGATTTCATCCAAGCAGCGGTTCTGTCATGGACGCTGATGAAGCGTATGGAGAAAAAGTTAGACGAGGAATGAACAAGAATGTTATTAGCTGCATTCAACAAATCTGGGATGCAATATCCCATGAAACAACAACTGTACGGACGTTTACCTCCTATCTCTAAAACAATCCAAGTAAGACGAACAAACTATGCTGGATTCTGCAGGAGCAAGAACGAAATCATCAGTGACGTTCTCCTATGGTTTCCCTTCACATGGACATGCTAGTGCTGGACAACCAAGAAAAACACACTAACAACAGCTTTTTATGGACACAGAGTGTAGACTAGAAGACTTGCTGAGAGCGAGAGATGATAAGGATTATTAGCGAGAGAGGTATTAAGCGATATCAGTTCCAGCAGCAAGACTTGAAGATTATATATATATATATATATATATATATATTGTAATTTTTAGCTTCACGGTAGTACGCTCATCTCTAAATAATGATAGTATTCCATCTCTATATTTACATAAATAAATTCATATGTGTATTTGTGTACGATCCAGTGTATATGCATGCGTATTTGTGTGCACACATGCGTTTGCGAACGTTAATATGTATGAGCATATGTTTTCTGAAATTTTCGTAGTAATAAGAGCAATACATTTAGATTAATAATAGTAAGAAAGTTACAAACAGCGAATCCATAAAGTCTCTTGACAATTAAAAGAAATATTACAAATGCAAATGAAGATACATGAGACAATTGTTTAAAAAAATGAGTAGATATTTTTTTTATGTGATACAAGTTTATATTGTTACCATTAGTTGCACTAAGCACGTCAAAACGGTATTCAATTTTTCGCCCTATTTTCGGTGGCGTAGCCTCATTCCTGGTAGCAATGACATCAGTAATCGTTTGTTTCAGGTTAGTGATGTCTCATATCTTTGTTCCATACACGATATCTTTGTTCCGATACCTTTCAACGTTCTTCTATAAAGTCCATCTGTACTGCAGCCAGAGTTAAATATGCCCGTTGAACAGTATACAAAGTCCTACACAAAATCCTGTGAGTGTAGACTTATGAAGTGCAATTGGCTGCAATACAGATAGATTTTTGTCGAAGAACGCTGAAAGGTTTATCTTACAGGACAAATATTTTTCCTTACTTATTTTGGTCGTCAATCCCTCCCTTTATCCAACACCGCCACTGTCTCTATAAGCTTCTTGTACCAAAGAAGAATAGATGGATATGATGGTGGGTCACATCAGTAGTTTCGCTGCGTATGAATGTTTGATATTGTATCAATAATCCATGACACTTTAAGCATTTTTTTCAAGAGTATCCATCTTTTAGGGGTTCATTTAAGAGAACTTTTCTCATCAAGAGGATACCTAAAATACATAAATGCTATGTGTAAAAAACTTGTATAAATATTTAGTACAATTTCTTATCTAATTAAGATATCTTATTAATTGCCTTTATAAGATAGGCTTCAACGTATAAACAGACGTTATGGACACCCTGTAATTTCTGAAGAAATAGTCGACATATTTTAATGGAATTATCAAATTATATCTACTATACATATTTAACTTAAATAAATTCATTAATACTTCCGTACATTCTGCAATATTTACAAATTTATATCTAAAACCAAGAAAGAGAACAAAATTCTTCTAAATGAGGTTCCCAAATTAGCCTGTTTTCTTTTAATATTTATAACACCTCAAAAAATATGAGTTGTTAACAGCGTCAGCGATTGGTCTTTCCACTGGAGTTCAGTGACAGCAAATTTCCACATGTTTCCAAGATTTTTCAAAGTGTTCATGCCATTATAAACGATACTCTGCTCATTTCTTCCAATGCATTCCAATTTCTCCAAGCATTTCCCAGGTCTTTAATCACCGTTCCAAATCAGCCAAAACAATTGGTATCACCGTTATCTTCATGCTGTATAGGGTTCTGTATTTCTGGTTATATCCAGCTATTTTTTTTCCCACTGTGTGTTCTCTTATTTACACTCTGTGATCCAATTGAATGGTAAATTTTACCGGATGACAAGTCTATTTTTTCTTTTCAGTTAACCTACTCCTGTTATTCTTTCGCGTACTTTCAATTTTACCTTCTATATAATCAGTCTTAATGGTATTATTTTGTGCTGCTCTTTAGAATTCAGTTTATTTATTAAGGTTTCTATTTTTAGCCATGTCCTGGTCTTCTTGTGTTCAATTTCACCAGTTTTTCCCTCGAATTATCAACACTGTTGTTTTCCTTGACTTTTATGTTTTCTGTATTTTTTTTCTTAACTGTTTTTACGTTTTCATTGCGTTTACTCGTCACTGTAATTCGTCTTTCCTGTGTATTGCTTCAGTTCTTGAATTGTTAATATTTACAATTCACAAAGCTAAAAAGTTATCTTCGATCATTTTTCTTTCCATATAATCTAAATATGCCATCTCTTACGCGTGAGACTTTGTGCATAATTATTAATTCCTTGTTCTTTGGTCCATTTTTCTGGAGTTCCGCACTTGTCCATTTTTAGAATATCCCTGATTACCTAACAAAAGTGACTCCACATGTGTTTTTCATATTATTATTTTTTTCCTTTTCACCAACCTTAGCCGATGGTTTCTCACTGGAGTGATAGCAAGTCTCCTCAAGTTTCAAGGACTCTTCTTAGTATTCTAGCCGATCTCAACAATGCTGAAGTTTAGATGGTCTCCACTCGTTCTCTTATTTTAAATTATTCTGGTCCTTTCATCCGTCCTTCGGTGACTGTAACATGAGCTCTTATTACAATTAGTATAATCGTTACTTCATGTAACTGTAACATGAGCTCTTATTACAATTAGTATAATCGTTACTTCATGTTCCATTTTTTTTTTCAATTCCCTAGCAAGGACCAGCTACTTATTTTACTTTTAGCTTTCTTTCAGTTTTTCTCTTTGGTCAGCAGGGACAGTAAAGTTCACAGTTCCGTAAGTCCTCTTCTTTGATGGTTATTACAAGGCCTCGTCGTCAAGCCAGTGTTCGGTGATCAGTTTGTTTCTTAAAATCCCCGAGGAGTCTGTGTGTCTCATTCTCCTACAAAGATTCTAGTTTGTGCATTATTATTATTGTTCCTTTCTTGAGATCTTTTCATATCAGTGTCAGTTGATGGTCTTTCACTGGAGCTCGGGTGATAAGTCTCCTGAAGTATCCAGGACTCTTCTCAGTATTCTGGCCGTTCTCAATAATGTAGTTGTTTGGATCGTCTCCACTCGTTCATATATTTCTAAGTCTTCCAGATCTTTAAGTATCCTTTGGAGACTGTACCAAAAGCATAAATATTGTTATTATTAATTCCTTTTTAATTCTCGGAAATTTTTCACAACTGAATGGTAGCAAGACTACTCGCCTCTATAGGATTCTTCTCGTTATTCTGGAGAATGTCACCAGTGCTTTAGTCTGGATTATCGCAATTCTTCCTCGTATACTAAATCTCAACAGTCTTTCTTCCATACCATTCTGGAACTATTTCAAGAGCTCTGATTACAACCGTCATCACGTTCCAAAGCGTTTTTAGTTCTCTAGCAAGATCCAAATATTTGTCTATCTTTTCTATTTATTTGGTTGCCCTCTGTCGTCCGCTGGAACAGAGAAATCCTTAAGACACAAGTACTCTTTTTCTTTTTTCTGTTTTTTTCTTTTTTTTTACTTTTTTTGTGATTAACATAAATTTTGGTGTTGTTGCAGGGATTTGCTAATCCACTTAGAACTCAAAATCGCTCAGGACTCCATGTTTCTCATTGTCTAGTGCTGATTCTTGTTGGTGCATTTATGATTGGTGGCTGCAGTTAATTTTTTAAAAATGTTATCCAAGAGTCAGTATATTAATATATCTATGCCATCCAAAACATTGACAAATCATAAAGAATTCCATAAACTTGAACAAAGTCCTTTCCACAAATCTTTGCTGACTAGTCAAACGTTTACGAAGGGGAAAACATACGCTTGCCAGAGGGAAAAGACACGAAGTAGAAGCAGACTGATTCTCGTATAAAGAAAAAAGTTCCGGCCGTTTCTAAACGATATCGTACTGTCAGTCTTTTGCGACAAAAAGGAGCTTACTAACGATTCCGTGAAATAAGTACGACTATTAAAAGCTTTCTATTGCTAACCCTTAAGACAAACTTCACCTCAATTTTAATTACTCTCATGTACTGCTTAAGTTGCATAAAATATTTTAAAAAATGCTAAATCATTTTTTATTATTCCATACCTTAATATCTATCAGAGTCGATGTTGCAAGTATTATTTAATACTATACAATAATTCATATCCTTTCGTGATTTATTCAGAAGGCAGTCAAGTCAAATCTTAGAGAGATATGATAATTATCATATAAAGAACATTTCTCATAAAATGAAGGCTTTACTAACGAATCTTTAGAAAGATTCCTTGCTAAGCAAGGACATTAATTTTATGATCAGATTACAAAATCCATTCACAGGGTCATTTAATTATCAACTTGAATAATGAAGAATGTATGTTTTTTTATAACTATCGATTTCTAAATCGTTTTAGATGAATTCAGTTTAATGAAATATCTTTATCCTATGCTGGCTATTCCCTTTTTCCTTCTTTTCATGAAATATGTAGTTTAAGTTATCATTTAGACGTAAACCTTGTTCGTGGTCTTTGTCCTTTGTTACTTTTATTTCAGAGCTTCACTCATCGATTATAAGAATGGTCCAGCTCTGGTTTTAATATTTTGACGGAATTCCTGCCGCAGATATTGGTTTCTAAAAGATTCCTCGATTTCCGTGATAGAATTTTCTTCTTTTTTTCAATATTGATCTCTGCTTCTTTGACCAGTCTACTTCAAATAAATCAAAATATTTGAAGTTTTCCCTCTTTCCAAACGTTCTTGATTTGATAGTTCTATACCATTTGTTGTTTTTCTTTTCCCAATTTTTATTCAGATCATATCACATTTTTCAATGGAAAAGTCCGTTCTTATACCCTTGGTGCATTTTCTTATTGTTTCGATCACATCTTCATTTTTTTTTTTTTTTCGTTTTCGTTCATGTCATCCGTGCACAGGAATTGATTAATATTTTCTGGTGATTTTGTAAATTGTCTACTTCCTAAGTAAGTAGATGAGTGACATCATTGCTATAATTAATAGCAGTCACAGGAGTGATTCAGCCAGTTTGTGTTTTAACCTCTGCTTGGGTTTGTCTCCCCGCTGTCAATTCCTCTTTTCACTTTCCATGGCATTCCGGATGAAATCCATGGTTGTGCCAGTTATTTTGTACATTTTCTGACACTTATCTAAGTTTTTCGGTTCACATTAGAGGCCATTTCTACAGTCTCTCAATGCCATGACTACGTTATTCCATCTCATTTTGTCTTCTTTGGAGATGTGTTAGAGATTAAATAGTAGGTCATTTGTTCTTTTTATTCCCCTACAGAAACACTCTTACAGAAATTGTCTACGGCATATAAACAAGTAATATATTTATTCTTTCATTTATGATGTCGAGATTTTCCTCATCAGTTACACACATTATCGATTTTAGTTGTGAGGATGGTCCCTTTTTTGATGTCTATCCTGATAAGGGTATTTTTCATGCATTTAAAAAGCGTTTGCTTCAGGCAGGTATTTACTTAATTGCCATGTCGATCCATCGTGGATGGTCGTGCATTTTTAAAAACAGAATATCTGCATACCTTCATGGTGAAGTATTATTCAATTTAGTATTTTCTTGATTGCTGCGCTTAGCATGTTTAGGTGTAAGTTAACTTAACGGCCTTTTTCAAGTTGTGCGAATTCTTTTTCTTGTTATTCATTAAGTCAGCATGTCGTCTATGTTCCGTCCGTTTTTATGTTTTACTACAAATTTGTAATGCTTCTTTTGCTATCTTTTTGCTTCTACTTGTTAATTCGTCCTGGTGAACTTTCCACCAAATTATTGATAGAATAATCTTTCGTTATGTTTCAGTCTCCTTTCTTTCAGCAGTATATTTTGATTTATTTCTTCCGGTTGGTTTGCCACATTGTGTTTTGAGGTAGTTTTTATTCCGTTACGTCGTCGTGTTTTACTTTTTTTTAGTAATTTGTTACTTACTTGCTCTTTTTTCCTTATTTCCCATCCAGTTTTTTCTATTTCCGTTCGGAATCCTTTAAGGGATACCTATTTTATCACAGAGTACCTTTGCTGCTGCATAGATTAACTCGCCCAGTTTTATGATATTGTCCGTTGGGATATGAATCAATAATCTACTTACTTTTTCGGTCTCTACTTTGACTCTTTTCCAGCATTGATTCTTTAGGGATAGTAATGTAGCTGTCTTCCCATGATTTTTTTATTAATTATACGTTTCTCCTCTTTTCTTGTGTTAACGGTAATGTTCAGTTATGGCTTGGTTTTCAGTATTTTGTGTTTTACTTTGTTTACGGGCTTGCTTTGGAGTAAATACTCTAATATTTACCTGTTCGCATATTTCTAGTATTTCATTTCTGCTATCTCATTTCAGAAAACCAGCTTTTTTAAAAAATCAAACTAGCTTGACCGACAAGTCGTTGACTTGCTGTGTTAAATTTAGGTGGATTCTGCGTAGATCTCTAACATTCGTTATTTGATAACCTCTATGTACAGAATTTCTAAAGAAATAACAGTGGATATCATATTTGTTTGTCTTGGCTAGTCCATTTATTTCTTTTGTTTACTCTCAGCTACATCGTTGCTTCTGTTTATATTTCTTATTGTTGTTGTTGTGGTTGTTGTCAATTGAGGTGGTGGTGAGTTTTTAACAAACGCTATTACGAGTGGATTTTCAGTGAAGGCTGAGTTATCGCAGGTTTATTCCGAATCTCCAAGACTCTTTAAAGTATTCTAATTGATTAAAAGTATTATCGTTTTGAGATATCGATTTTTCATCTAATCTCAAGTTCAAATAAATCTTTATCATGTTCTCGAAGATCGTTCAAAAGGTTTAATTTACAATTGGGTTCATGGTCACATCATCTTCTAGAGTATTTTCCGATTATTTTTTTACTCCTTTAGAGTTTTTCGTATCAATGTTAGCTCATGGCCTTTCACTGTTACTTTCATGTTCCAGTTTTTTTTTTTAATTCCCTGGCAAGTTCGAGGTACTTATACCTCTTTTCGCATTCTTCAATTTTGCTGTGTGGTCTACAATTCTATCTCTTTTTTATTGGTTATCATTACGTCTGGTCGTCGGTCCCACATGAAGACATCAGTTTGTATCTCAAAATCCCAGAGGAATTTGTACGTCTCATTCTCTAAGACAGATTCTGGGTTGTGCATATACCATTTAATTGATTGTTTCTTCACCATCACCACATAACCAACATCTGTTTTGTTGCATATAACCTATTCTTGCTTTGATATGATTGGTCTTTATGGCGTTGTTTTGCGCTACTATAAGAAGAGAATAAGTAACTCTCTTAAGATTTCCTTTTTTTAGTCATGTTCCTATTTTCTCGTATAATATGTCGCTTGTTAGTCGTTTAAAACGTCCATGAAGTTGTTTTTCTTCCCACCTTTGTTTTCAGGTAATTGTAATTCTGATGATCATCGAATTATTAATATTTTTTCTTATGGGTGTAATCAGTCTTCCTCCGCGCTTTTCTATGTTATTTTTTAGTCGTTGTATCGATGCGTCAAAGCTGTCTTCAATGCGGAAAAAGTCTTCTTCCTCTCTCTTATCTTGACACATATAGTCTGTCACCGTCATCTCTGGGATGCAAAGCCTTATGAAGGGTTATTAGTTTTCTTGATGTCTGGTCAATTTATTTAAGTTTATTATTATATACTCTTTTACAGTTTTTCAATTCAGTGTTAGCTGATGGTTTCTCACTGGAGTTTGAGTTTCCTTAAGTCTCCAGGACTCGTCTCAGGATTCGGCCGTTCATAGCAATGCTGTCGTTTGGATAGTCTCTACCCGTCCGCCAACTTCCAAGTCTTCCAGGCCTTTTAATAATCCTTTAGTTATTGTGCCTAACGCACCAATCACAATTGGCACAATCGTTACTTTCATGTTCCATAGCTTTTTCAATTCTCTAGCAAGGTCGAGGTACTTATCTTTATTTTCACTTTCCTTCAGAATTATTCTGTGGTCCGCCGGGACAGCAAAGTCGACAATTTTACAAATTTTCTTTTTTTTTTTTTTTGTTGATTATTATGAGGTCTGGTCTTCTGGCCGGGATCAAGTGATCCGTTTGTATGTTAAAGTCCCATTAGATTTTATGCGTGTCATTTTTTAGGACAGGTGCTGGGTTCTGCATATACCCTTTGTTTTTATGGTCGAATTGAAATTTCTTGCACTATTATTATTTACTCCAATAGAGTTCCTTACATCTGTATCTGCTGAGAGTTTTTCACTGGATTTTGAGTGACAGCAAGTCTCCTCAAGTCTCCAGGATTCTTCTCAGTATTCTGGCCGTTTTCATTAATGCTGTCATTTGGATAGTCCACCAAAAGTCCTCCAGGCGTTTTAATAATCCTTTAGTTATTGTCCCAAAAGCACCATCACAATTGCTAGAATCGTCACTTTTATGTTCCACAGCTTTTTCAATTCTCTAGCAAGGTCGAGGTACTTATTCTTCTTTTCGCATTCTTTCAGTTTTATTCTGTGGTCGGCTGGGAGAGCAAAGTCGACAATTTTGCTAATCATTTATTTTTGTTAATTATTAAAGTTCTGGACTTCTGTCCGAGATTAGGTGATCCGCGTGTAGGTCAAAATCCCATAGGAGTTTATGTGTGTAATTTTCTAGGACAGGTGCTGGGTTGTGCATATACCATTTGTATCGATGCGTGAACGCTGTCTTCGATGCTGGCAAGTCCTCTTCCCCCTTCTTTTCTAGATACATATAGTCGTCGTCTCTGGGATGTAATGCCTTATGCATGGCTATTAGTTTTCTTTTTCTTTGATTTAAGTTCATATTTAGTCCACTAGAGAAAGGGTTCCGATTTTCTAACGAGGGGCACAGCCCAAGTATTTATTTCTTTGATGAGGTTTCTGCTGGAGAGTTTTATCTCGAGTAGTTTTCTAGTTCTCCTGGGATATTCTTTTCGAATCTTGTCTTTCATTTCCACTTGTTTGATGGTGTCAGCCTCCAAGATACCCAAGTATTTGTAGGTTTGATCTTATTCGGGCCTTCTAATTTTGTCATGATTTGGTAGTTCTATTTCGTCAGTCATATGCCGTTTGCCACTTTTCATTATTAGCATAGCACATTTTTCTATGTCAAATTCCATTCCTCTGTCCTGACTGTATTTTCTAACGGCGTGTATGAGAGTTTACACTTCTTTTTCATTTTTTGCAAATAGTTTAATGTCATCAATATACATTAAGTGATTGATCTTCTCCTGCAATCTGCTTAGTTTGTATCCGGCTATGCATTTTCTGAGTATGTAGTTAAGTGAAATAATGGCTATTATGAATAGTAAGGGTGATAGTGCATCTCCTTGGAAAATACCTCTCTAGATCTTTGTTTCAGCTAAGCTTCTTCATCCTTCTTTCAGCTCCACTCTGTAGGTATGCATGGTGTTTTCGATGAAGTTTATGGCTTCATGTGATATTTTGTACATTTTGAGACAGAGTATTATGAAGCTTTTTGGAAACATATCATATGCCTTTTTTTAGTCAATCTAGGCCATAGCTAGATTTTTCCGTCTTGTCTTGCTCTCATTTACAATGAGTTGATCTATGCAGAGTAATTCTATTTTATAGTCATAATGGTGCCTGAATTATTTTTACGAAGATGAATCAGGAAATTAAATACTCCGTTGATTAATGACGAAAAATAAATATAATAAATGATAAAAAATAGTTTAAATGATTAAATATATATGTCCAAATAAATGCTGGGAATTTTATATTTACCGAATATTTGGCCGATTCTCCTATAATAAGTAGTCTTATTTCTCCTTCTCACACGGTAAACGAAACTGACGACATGTAATCGCAATTCGTTTAAAGATCCCTGTGAGCATAACTTACGAATTCCATTAGAATGTTAAAAAATAAATTCTTATGTGCCCTTTCTCCACGATAGACAGATATATGGATGAATGTATTTTCACTATCATTTCTTAATGGTTAATGAACGGAAGAATGCATAAACGCTTACAATTGAGCCAAAAAACTCAAACTTGCCTACTGAACCAGTCGTAAACCTCATCCTGTTAGAAGATTGCATATTCCTAACTATTTATTGCACAGATTGTAGGAAATGGAATCGGTGATCCGAATTCACTTCGCAGAAAAGTTCTTGCGAAAAGTATGAATCTATGTTTTCCCCAGCAGTGGATGAATCGTAGATCACACTGGGTTCTTTAAACTTTTTTAAACAATAACTCTTGCAGAAGAAAAAAAATATATTCAAACCTAATGTACACCACGGGAAAATCAACTTTGTTTCACATCCTTCTTGCGGGGACGCGGTTTGGTAAATACATTTTCCTACCTCTATGCTGTCTACTTACTTTTCATTATCTTAAGAAAGAAGTTTCTTTCCTCTATATACGCACAATCAAGTAAAGATTTTTTTAATGCAACAAGTATGGTAAATATTTAAATTTCCTACTGGTATTTACATGGTTGAACCTATCAATATTAATCAACGAATGTGTATTTACATTCAAGGAAATTTATCATATTTTTTGATAACTTTAAGATTACAAATATGGCGATCCTGTCAACGAAAAGTGGTAGAATTTCTTAAAATTTGCACATGGAAAAAAATGATGGCTTCGTCTAAGAAGAGTCAATTTCCAGCAAATACGACCTTAATTCCGTGAAGCCGTGAAGTGGTTCGCAATTTGAATCGTCTCTCGAAAAAAGAATATGAAAATCTCAACCAGGAAATTAATCTGAACTCATCACTTTGTGATATTTTTTGTACATTTATTTTTCAATCGTTTATACTGAGATTCAAAACTTTTCAATGCAAATATCGAAGCGGAGAATGAATTGAACATGTTTTCAGATAATTTCTATTTAGCTTAGCAATTTTTCGTTGTCTGTTTCTCATTTCATGATATGAAAAAGTACTCGCCTCATAAAAAATGAAGCTATAAATACATGTCGAGGTTTAAAAAAAATAAACAGCCTGTCTCTCAAAGTATTTGGAGTAAATAGAATGTAAAAAAAATGAACGCTAAGACACATGCAAAAAATACAAAATCACGTCGGTAACTGTAAAAGTAGAAAGTAAATAAGATTATATTTCTTAATAAATACGGAAGAATGATATTTGATTTCTTTTTCATGGGAATACTTAGCTAAATCAATCAGTGCGTAGAATAATGGAGGAGAAAGGAAATATTTAGTATCTAGCATCTGCTTTTATCTTACCAATGCACTTAAAGCAACATATTAACACTCTGAACCTGCAATGAAAATAATTGAGGGAAAACTTTAGATCAGCTTTAAACAATCAAAAGTGAGAGTTGAATTACGTATCATAATGTATTGTTTTACAAATATGTTTTTTCATTATATATATATTAACATACTAATAAGGACTTATAATTTACTATATGATAGATATGCTAGATATATGTGAATATATATATATATATATATATATATATATATATATACACATATACATATATATATATATATATATATATATATATATATATATATATATATATATATATATAGTGTACTTCAGAAAATAAAATGTAGAGCTAGATATATATCATATGCTATACGCAATTATGTAATAACATATGGGTTTATTGTTTATATATTGTAAAATTGTCCGTAGAAAAAGGACAAAGAACTATGTAAATATGAACGTATAATGAACTTGATTACCTAAAAAAACTAGGCGTAAAATAATCCAACACAAGTTGACATGCCATTATATTCAGTCAATAAATCGATCATTGAAACCACGCAATTTAGTGCAAATTATGTATATATGAATGTTAACCATCAAATAAGTTTGTGCTGAAACTTTTAGGAAACAACTGCAAAATTATTTAGATGTAAACGTCCAATGTACGCTATTTCCTGATCTGAAGTCCTAAAACCCCGAGACAAGTTGACATGTCGTTAAAATCAATAAATCAATCCAAATTAATGTAATTGTCCATTGCTTTTAGCAGAAGAATCCGAAAGCAACCTAACTGTATCCATTAGATTGTTGTTTCTCGCAATGAATTCGCGTGCCATCAGTTCCAAAGAAAACACGATCCATACGCACTGCATTTCATATAATTGAAGAGCAAGTGGATGTCATTTTAAAAGACAAGCTTTTTTCTACTGACATGAAATCCAGTTCCGTCTTGCATTTAAATTGCATTTAGGAATAAACAGTGATTAATATTGTCACCCAGATTTACCCACGGCCATCCAGCTCCATTATCTGCAAAGATTGTTTTATTTATGGGACTTTCTTTTCTTCAACTTGAATAGTCCTATCTGAAATTTATGTCACAGTTTCAATTGCATTCCTTCTTCTTATTCTTCTCTTTTAACTTATCACGGCGAAAGGTTTTGATTACGCATTGCCTTCACAGTAGTTAGGGATTTTCTCTTTTCCGAACTCTGTAGATAGATAATCACTAAAACTGATAGTGAGCATCCCACAAACTCTGCCTTTTCTAAATTTCTCTAATCTAATCTTCTAGAAAGTGCAAGCTTTCCTTTCAGAAAGCCGCTCAAATCTGTCTTTTTGCCCACAGACTGAAGCATTCAATAAGCCTTGTCACCCTATCTCTGACACTAGCATGCGTAATAGTTATGAAACGGTAGATATCATCTTAATCATATTTTCTGTCTCAATATCATCGACTCACGATTATATATATATATATATATATATATATATATATATATATATATATATATAGAATTAACTTAAATCGCGAGTCGAAAATCTTCTACTAAAGTTTCACCTTAACGGATCATCAGGAAGTTTACCTTCGAAGGTAAACTTCCTGATGATCCATTAAGGTGAAACTTTAGTTAATTTTCGACTCGCGATTTAAGTTAATTCTATATATATATATATATATATATATATATATATATATATATATATGTTGAGCGCTTTAGTAATTGTAGCATTGCAGCATTCGCAGAGGGTTTTTTGGTTTTCTTTTGACCACTGACTGCGTACCCCTTGATTTTTTTCAAGGAGTCGTACGAGGTTGGCCTTTTCTTTCTTTTTTACCCAAAAAACTTTTTTCTTTTTCCCCTGGGCGGTGATCCGAGATACTTTTATCTCTTGTTCCTGGCCAGGGTTTGTTTTTTTTCTGGTACCGTGAATACTGGTAGATATTAGATTAGTAAATATATATATATATATATATATATATATATATATATATATATATATATATATATACATTCATGAGATAAACATATTTAATATGTGTGAATGTGCGCGGTCCAAATTCAGCAACAAAAACTTAAACAAACTACTATGTCTCATCAGTGTTGAAAACGCACAAACACCAAATATTGACATTTAAATTAACGTTTTATTCCATTGATATTTTTGGTCTTTTGAATAGAACTTAAACTTTGATAATTTTAAACATTTAACATATATATATATATATATATATATATATATATATATAAAATTGAAAAGAAATCGTTATTATCAATAGATACTTGAATTATCAATATCGTTCATTATAGTTTTATACTATGCTAATTAAAAATAACAATATTTTTCAGGATGTCTTCGATAAATCTATAATCAATAGTTCAGAAGGGCCTGTTAAATCTTCAGTGATTACAGGCCAACACGAAAACACTAGACCAACTGATGCAAGATCTACGCTTTGTCGACGATGCTGCTCTTGTTGTTCACACAGAAAAATGTTTTCAGCGCATATCTTTTTGCTTCACAGAGGCTGCACAGATTTTTGGCTAAGAGTTAGTTTAAAGAAGACATATTTACTCCTCATACCTTGATCTTGAGAAGAGTAAATCCCTCACAACATCACCACTGGTGTGACTAAGTTGAAGTCGTTTTATTTTTCATCCCTGGGATACAATAATATCAGATGCCTAGATAAACCAGGAAGTCCACAAAAGGCTAACAAAGGCGAGCTGTGTATTTGGAAGACAATATAAACGCATGTGGTAATCAAACTCGTGATGAGGGGGACAAAGATCATTGTTTAGAAAGTTATCGTCCTTGCCATCCACCTATATGGCTCAGATTGTTGTGTCACTTATCGGCAATACGACTCCTCGAACGGTTCAACAAACGCCCCGTATGCACTATCCTTAACATTTTCACTTCCAAATTGAAGCCCAGTTACTGAAGTCTCAATTACGCTTGGCTGGATCCGTCTTCTGGATGCAGATTTATCACATGCCTTGTATTATACTGAGTGGCGATCTCTCTGCTGGTCATCTCAACAGAGGGGTATAAAAGAGGTGATTCAAAGACTGCTCAATAAAATCTTTTGCTTTCTGTCATATCGACCTTCGCCGATTGTCTACCCTATCTAAGAACTGTGACACCTGGCGTCACACTATAAACTACGATATTTATTCCTTTGAAAACACCCGCAGCACTACTAGAAACACCAACAGCGCAACTGAAATAACGCCAATATTATGTCATCAAGCCCTTAGCATACTTTCAAGTATGGCCGCTATGACAATGAAGGCATTTCACACGGTAAGCCTTTTCAGTCTCGAACGTTCGTACAGTAGGCTTGGACCGGCCCCTTCTTGATCTTTTTACCGAAGCACAGCTATATATATATATATATATATATATATAAGTTGGCCTCTCAGTCAACCTCTTTCACTATATGTATATATGAAATTAAAATATGATCGTTCTTATCGAATAGATATTTTAATGATAAATTATAATGTATTATAGTCGTTTATATGTTAATTATATATATCTATATTTTTTATGATATATATGATAAATATGAAAAATATGTTCACATAGTCAATATAAACTGTAAGGATTCTCCGTCGCACCACTCAAAAATCGGATCATCGGTGAGGAAAGCAACGCTCTATCAGACTTAAAAGGTGAGGAGAGTGGTTGAATAAATTGAAAAGCCGATGAAACCACATATGTAAGTATTAGTTTCCAGTTGGAGTTCTTGCATGACATCTAGATAACGTTACCCAGTCGGCTGTGGCAGTAGAATACACCGACTAAACCACTGCAGAAGGTTAAAAACCCAACGCCAATGAGCGTCCTGGATATATGACACTAAACAATCTGATGGTCAGGTTCCTGTGATGCTGGGGATTTTGTGATTGCGTGGCACCCCCTCATTGCCATTGCTCCCAGATCTACTCTTGCCCGGAGTGGTAGCACCAGATAGGGCCCTACGATGGATTAAATAGAACTATCGGCATACTTATGCTAAACTGAATTGTTTAACTAAACTGAATAGCGTGAAATAGAAACATTTTTGACAATAAAACCGTACTTACATTTAAACTGCGGGCATGTGCTAAACTGATTTATTCAAAATGGAAATGTTTTTTAACATTGAAACTGTACTTACACAAGACTGAATTGTTTAATATAGAAAAATTTTGACATTTAACCGTATGTAAACAAAATCTGTACTTATACAAAACTGAATTCGCTGAATTAGACCAGCTTGACTAAACTGAATGGCTTGAAATACAAATGTTTTTCGCCAATAAACTAAACTTACATTTAAACTGCACACTTATCCTAAACTGAATTATTTGAAATACAACTATTTTCATAAATGGATATGCCGTTAAATAACCTACAATGATTACAACGAAGTCGAGAAGAGGAAGCAACGGGGAGCCTTCAGTTTGATCGGATAAAATATTTCGAGTAATTCATCTCATTATATCAACATTTTATAACAAAGCAGTACGTTTGAGGAGGGAATTGCTTCCTCGATATGAGGAGTGGTCTCAAAAACGTAACTTAAAAAGCTTACTCATATATGTCCGTGTCATTATGTGTCTTAGCTTGGCATCCATTCTCTAATAAAAAGTAAAATAATTGGACAGATCGGGCTCTCCAACTTTGTTCTGGCATCCTCTTTAGGAGAAAAAAAATCAAAATTCAAAACCTAAAGAGAATCGTTCAGGATAATCTGAGACAGGTTGGTGTACCATTCTTCGGCTTTCAGTTAATCCAAAAAGTGTGCCTCGTTCTACAGAAATCATCACACTTTAAACAAATCATTTACAATGGTAGTTAGAACAGTTAATTTCTTTGAGCGAATTTTTACCTCGAAATTGACGGGAGTTTATTTCACCCTGAAATGCAATAACACTTCTCAAGAACTGAACGTTGCCGATAATGTATAGGTAAAAAAATATACGTAAAAGAGTCCTTCTTTAATGCTGAGAATTAAAATGTTTCTGAGGTATGTTATCCACCTACGTGAAGTAAGTCTGGTTTCGATGCAGCTTAAAGTCTCTAGCTTGTCTCACTACACTGAATAGTTGTAATACTGCGAAACAGTCTGTCTATATATATATATATATATATATATATATATATATATATATATATCGTTATAGTTATATTTAAACATCAGAATCAGCTCCAAACCACGAAAGGTTTACAGTGTTCCACACAGAAAATGTCTTAGGTTGTCTCTTAACCCGAATAAAAACAAAGAGTTTTTTATCAAATGAAGACTACATAAAACTATATGAACGAATAGGGGTTGCATAGAAGATATGAATTCACTGAAAAATTCCATCATCAAAGAAATTTAAAAAAACTAAAACAAAGGAAAAAATACATAATCAAATGTAACACGCGTTTTATCCTATTTACCAACCCCTCTGCTCGGGCAGGATATGACACAAGGTCAATTTTAAAGTGAAGTTTAACAGGTTTGAATTCAGAGTTTTCCTTCTCCTAGATTAGTTGCCTAACTAAGGCTGAAGAACCTAGTCTGTCCTACTTTTTACCCTTAGCTGGAGGGCGAATAATTGGATTCATACCTTTCCCAAGGGTATTAGTGCTATGTGAAATGCAATCAGTCTCGTCCAGGATTTGAACTCGTGTCGCCATGTTCATTTCCTACGACGATAACAATAAAACCACAGGCAGCTGAAACACGCGTTTTATAAGTAAAAGCAAAAGTAAGAATATCTTTTAATTGACTGAGAATCATTACAGTCCTTCAATAAATCATACAGAATATTAATGAAAATTCTATAAAAGAAAATCTCTACAGCAATATCTTTTTCATTTGTTATAAAATATCTATATAATCATTTGACCGACCGCAGTCGAGGGAGACTTGAAGTCTCTCTTTTCAATAGCTACAACACTGAGATGAAGTTAAAGCGCCACTCCGTTCCCTGGTTTGCTCCACATACTCATGATCCAAACCTTTTAATGCTGTGTGTTAATCAAGGAGGAATCTAAAACTATTTTTTGAGTCTTTTGTATAACTCAATGTTGGATTGAACCCAGGAACAATAGCAAGCGCTCAAACTTTTTGCCAATTGGCAGCTCAGTTATTTTTGGCTTATTTCGTTATAATTTTGTTCCTCATTCATCACTATTTCTGATCACTAATATCAAAGAGAAATAAAGAATTATCCATTATTCTTAAAGAGAGTAATCTATGCTTGATACACAATTGTCGAGTTTGTTATTTGTACCTGATTTATAAAAGTTATCAGCGTACAAATATTAATGAGAGACAAAGCAAAGCCGAACAAACCCGAGATTTCACCTCAGAAAATTAAAATATTTATATTCTACCTTTGTTATTGATTATTATTGATGAGAAATAATGGTGTATTAGAAATAGATAACATGCCAAAACTCCAGCAAATATGATCATATTAAAACTCAAGTATATATATATATATATATATATATATATATATATATATATATATATATATATATATATATATATATATATATGTGAGTAAGGTATGAGGTTTAATATGAATTGAATTCATAATTTCCACTCTGAAGATGATCTAAAACACTTTTAACCGATAATTTTCGTAAGTTCATAAATTAAATATGTTGAAACACGTCAATGGACATAAATTAATATTATTGTTATTCTTTCTCATCCATTTATAAGTATTTTTCTTTTCCTTTTCTTTATACAACATATATGTATATATACAAGGGTGGCAAAATTATAACAAATGAGTGTCGTCATTTAAATAAAAATGAAAACTTAAGCACCCTAAATAATAATTAATTTCCGTTACTGAGAACTCAAGTGAAATTTAGTCCCAGCAGGTGAGTTTTAAGACCGAAGTAAAAATTTGGATAAGAGGGCTTGCATTTCTTTCAAAATTAATGAAAACCACATTTGGAAAAAAAATTGTTTATATTTATCATCTTCATGTATTTTTAAATAAATTTTTTTTAAGACTCGATTTATCCAACAAATGCTTGTATTAATCTGAAAATTAGGCGGCAAGGAAATTTTGTATTTTCTTTTTGTTTTTGTAAGATTACTATAGGATTCGTGATGGTTAATACATAAAGATTTTGTTTACATTCACTCTCTTGCTCTCTCTCTCTCTCTCTATATATATATATATATATATATATATAAGTTTATGATGAGACCTAATTAGGTCGAAACAGCTGTTCAGTGCTCCGTATGTCGCATGTAGGTGTTTGCCGGATTTTATTGGTAATTTCTAACATAATATATCAATTCCTCCATTTAAAATTATATAATCATATTTCCTGCCCATGAGGTTTATGTTACGAGGACTCATAACCCTGTCTTGGGAAGGCGTAGCCCGGAGGTGGCCGATTCCGCTCTAGGGAATACGTACCTATAAAAAAGACACATTTGGTCAAGTGGTCGCACAAATTACCATAACTTGTTAATTCGGCATCGCTTATTTGTGTCATGAACCAGTGGCCCAGTGGTAGAGTTTCTGTGGCTGTTGGTTCGACCTCCAGTAGTGGAGATCATGGTATGTACTGCTGATGAGACCAAATAAGGTCGAAACAGCTGTTCAGTGGTTCGCATGTAGGTGTTTGTTGGATTTTCTTGTCATGGTAATTTCTAACATAATATATCAATTCCTCCATTCAAAATTATATGTATATCTGGCTTTCCCTCATTTTTAGCCATCAAATTTTGCGGAAGCATTACAACTGAATAATTTGAAGGAACTTGTGGAGAAATGATAATTAGCGTAGGGAATAGACATGGTAAACCAGGCCAAGTGTTGAACGCTTTTGAGTGAATTTCCCAAAGCACTAACATAATTGGGGAAATCTATGCACCCCAATATTCTCTCAAAAGCAATGGGTAAATAGTCGTGCAGAGCAGACACCTTGATCACAATAGTGCTACCGATTAGGAGAAAGAAAATCTAAGTTTAAACATGTTAGACTCAACTTTAAAAATGACTTTTGTCTCATACAGCTCATGAAGAAGGCATACGATTAAATGAGTACTTCGATCTTTCATAGATTTTCCAAACTTTACTAAAATTTTTCTTTGTTTTGGGTTGTTCTGCAAGGTTTAATGGATAGAAAATTATGGAAGTCAACTGTTACTGATGAGTTCAAGTCTTACTGCGGGGCCATACCTGTTGACTTTTCCCAAAGTAAGAAAATCTTTCTATCTATCTATCTATCTATCTATCTATCTATCTATCCAACCCCTCTGCTCGGGCAGGATATGACACAAGGTCATTTTTTAAGCGGAGTTTAACAGGTTTTAATTCAGAGTTTTCCTTCTCCAAGACTAGTTGCTTCACCTAGACTGAAGAACATAGTCCGTCCTACTATTTACCCATAGCTGTAGGGAGAATAATTGGATTCATACCTAGCCAAGTGTATTAGTGCTATGTGAAATGCAGTCAGCCTCGTCAAGGATTTGAACTCGTGTCGCCATGTCCATTTCATACGACAACCCTTACACCACGGGCACTTCCATTTATCTATCTGTCAACAGGGTCAGTTAAAAGTATCTGGTCACTATAAAATATGTTGATTTCCAATCCTAAAAGTATTGTTGTTAATGAAAAAAGTAAAGCAACACCCGGTTTTTATTTATCATTCTAAATAAAAATATTCCTCTATAATCTTTACCTAAGTATAACCAGATATCTTTTGAAAAATTGATTTGAAAGCTTTTTCTTTCTTTAGAACTAATAATAAAAAAATCCAGACCTACAGTTAAAGCTTGAAAAAAAGTAGAAGACAATTTCATCTGAGTCAACAAGTTGTGTGACATCATGTTTATTGCTCCAAACATCACTACACAACTGTACTGATGTGAAAAATGTGCCAAAATCCACTGTGAGGAGAATACTTCGTAAAGCTGTCAAGAAACCATTGTTGACGAAGCCAAACAGTGCCAAAAGGCTCCTGTGGGCCAAAGCACACAAAGATTAGATTTTAGAATCAAGGAATAAAGTTCTTTAGACTGTCGAATCACATTTCGAAATATCGCTAAAATAGGTGGATATATGCGCGCTGAAGAGTTGGTGAAAGTCCTCCCCACTGTATCATACCAACCCTGAAGCATGAAACAGGCTCTGTAATGGTGTAGGGGACTTTTGATAATTGCAAAATAAGGCAGTTGCACCAGATGTAGGGCAAATGAATCAGACTGCCCATCACTGCATACTGCAGAATCCCTCGATCACAACAGAATCGTGACTTGTGGCTCAAGGATTTATACTCATACAAGATAATGACCAATAGCATAAAAGTAAACTCTGCCTTAGGTACAGTAAAAGGAAAGAGGAACTGCAAGTTTAACAATAGATGTCTTGGTCGGTGAAATATGTGGACTTTAATCCCAGTGAACTGATGTGGGATAAACTTAATCGAAATGTCAGAGTTAAACAAGCCACAAGTATCGCTCACGTCTGGCAACTCTTGCGGGAAATCTGAGCAGAACAATCTTCAGCCTATCTCTTGTCTTTGGACAAAAGAATGTCGACAATCTGTGAAGCAGTGATTGTGGTAAAAGAGGGCCATTTGATAAATCTAAACTTTGAGCATTTTTTTTTAATTTAATTTCTTTCCGTAAAACTTGTGTTAGGTATTATGAATAAAACCATTGTGGTACTTAAACTTTTCATGAAAATTAACACTTTTAGGATTAGACATAAAGACATTTTGTTGGAAACTAAATACTTTAGATTGTTCGTGTATAAATATATATATATATATATATATATATATATATATATATATATATATATATATATATATATATATATAAAACAACAAATGCTCCTAGCTATGGGTTAAATAGTACGACAACTCTTCTTCTAGAAAGATAGCTTAAGCATTAAATAACCTACCAAGATTGATATGCTATTAAACGAAGAAACCAAAACCGAAAGGAACAAAAGCGAACACTTTAAAAGGTGATAGAATGAAAAAAAGATGGCAATTAAGATGTGAATATGCCGATTTGAAGTTTCTTTCGAATAGAATATAAGTCAACAAATGTCTGCTTAAATTAAAGAAACTTTGTATATCCAGCCTTAATGTATTTGTTTTTATTTAGATTTCTACGTCAAGACGTAAACAAATTAATGAAAGAAGGCGCAGCTTGCTAAACTATGGTGATCTAAAGTCGTAATTAACACTGTTACGGATTACAATTTATTACTTTTAAAGTTTCAAATTTTAATAGCAAATCTGTTTGATATATTTGTAAATAACAATATGAAGAGTTTTTTTTTTCGCTTTTATACATGTTTATAATGAAGGAAGTATTCAATTTGATGTTGTAATTTAAAAATAGTGTGATGTAAATATCAAAATTGAAATTAATGTACAATCTTATAAATGTTTATAAGGTAAATATTTATAAATTTTCTTACTTTTCAAGTAATGATACGCCACGAATCAGCTGCTGTAAGGCCACTAACCTCCCACCTAAAAAAATCATTCATTTAAAACGAACCAGATATACAGAAAACTATAGGAGAAGCATGAACAAAATCACAAGTGACGTTCTTCTATTGACCCCTACACATGGATATTCCAGAGTTGCCCGACTATCACCAACTTATCTATATTAACTCTGTGCGGACACTATGTAGTTTAGAAGACCTGTCGGGAGTGATTAATAATAGGGACGGATTGAGAGAGAGAGAGAGAGAGAGAGAGAGAGAGAGAGAGAGAGAGAGAGAGTCAGGGATATCCGAGCTGTCAGTGATACTTGATAATGATAAAGATTTTTATATACTGAAATGAAAAGTGAGGAAAATATGTTTGAACGAGAAATGGACATTCATGAAGTTGTTTCGCATCCTGCAAATGTCAGTTATCGTGGATTCTCGTCTAAAGAATATATTGCGTCCTATTTGGTCATTGGTAACCAGAATAGGCATCAGTGAAAAACCATATACCAGAAAAAAAATTATGGTCCTCTGATTTTTTTGATAATGGATAAAAAAAAAAAAAAGGTGGCTCTTCTCATAGAAAAAAATTGTCGATGATTTTTTTTTGCTTTCTTTCTTTTTTTAGGAGATTCAGTCTGAAAATTTCAAAAATAAATAAAAGAAAAAAAAATTGAATCTTTTCTTTTTTCTTAAAGACTGAAACTAACGAACAAAAAGTAAGCTTTAAAAAAGGCCTTGAAAATCAGTGTACTTATCTTTACATATTCTCATGTAATAGTTTAAGACGCCAGTAAAATGCAGATGAAAATTATGAAAAAAAAGAAAAAGGAATAACTTAATTAACCGCCTTTCACACCCCCACCAACTATGGGTTAATTAGTATTATTGGTGGTCTTTTTACAGGACAGCCTTGGAATTAAATAATTCAAAGAGATTTATTTGCCATTAAAACAAAGAAACCAAACAATAATTTATTAATTTCATGATCGGATTATTGAATAGCAAAATTCTTTTTTTAATCCGATAAATCCCTGAATTTTTATGAATGTTACAAAACCATGGTGTTTTAGCAAATACACATATTTTCCATATCTTATATATACATACATACATATATATATATATATATATATATATATATATGCGCGTGTGTGTGTGTGTGTGTGTGGTTGTAGTGAGGTTTATAATGCACTGCATCAGACCCGAAATAGATAAAATACGTTGGATACACTGGAATGCCTTTAAAACAAACAGCTTCACAATCTCATAGATTCTGATTATGAGTTGATTCACCGAAGGAGTACGACCAAAGAGACTTGTGGCAATTTTATTCTACATAGATTTCCCAAAAAACATTCGATTCCATATACAAAGGAAAGACGTGGCGAATACTACTTGCATGTATACTTCCTAAACAAAATGTCAGCACGTTGATGATATTTTACTAAAGCATGAAGGCAACAGTTCGCACTCTTTATGGATGCACCGACTTCTTTGACGTTTTTGTTGGATTCTTAAGGAGATACATTAGAACCATATTTTTTCATACTTAGCCTAGACTAACTACTTCGAATATGTATATATCTAATAAGAGAAATGGTTTCTACTAAAAAAAATGGCCCAAGGGCAAAGATCTTTGAAACAGTAACAAACGCAGACGAACCAAATACCAAGCATTTTTTGGAAATATACTAGCTCAATCAGAATTTCTCCTGCATTGCATAGAGAAAGCAGCTGGAGACATTGACGCTTCGCGTAAGCAAATTAAACAGAGTACATATTATTTAAACAAAAAACATCCATCAGCGCTAGACATGTCAAGCCCCGAAAATTAGTGGCTCAGTTCACATAGATCGGCAGCAACATTTTATCTACTGAAACTCATGTCAACATACGCCTAGAGAAGGTGTGATCGGCTATTGATAGTGTATCGATCATGTGGCAATCTGTTATATCCGACGATATAAATGGAATTTCTTCCAGTCTGTAGCTGTGTCCATACTACTCTATGGCTGTACCAAAGTGACAAATCTAGATGGGAACTTCAAAAGTATACTTCGTGTTTCTTGAATAAATCCAGGACGTAACACTTAAAAATCAGCAGCTATACGGCCACTTGCATACCATCTCAAAAACTATCCGAGTAAGACGAAAAAATTACGTAGAACATTGTTGGAGAAGCAAGGACGAACGAATAAAGTATTATTTCTCATGGAGATCTGCTCATAGGCCAGCCAGTTTAAGCCAACCAGCAAGGCGTTACATTAGCTCTTTTTGGACACAGAATGCAGTTTAGAAGACCTGCCACGAGCGATGGACGAAAGGGATGGGTTACAAGATAGAAAAGAAGAGATAGCCAGGAAAGTTGGGGCTGTTTTCGCAGTTTTATGAGATATAGATATAGATAATGGTTTTCCATTGCATTTATCAGAAATTTCCTTATGGAATATCCATAAAGATATTTTCAAATAAATACTTGCCTACACAAGTATTACATATGAACACCAGGGCATAAAAGCAACGACACACACACACACACACACACACACACACACACACACACACACACACACACACACACACGACAAACACACACACAACGACAACACACACACACACACAAATACATACACACACACAAATACAAACACACACACACAAATACATACACACACACAAATACATACACACACACATACATACACACACATTCACACACTCAGGCACTCAATCACATAAACACATATATTTTTCAAAGTGGTCTTTTAAATATTTACGCATGAATAACAATTTTAAAAAGTAATCATATTTATGAAACTTTAAAAATATAGATTTTTCTTGCGAATGAAATGATTCAGAATAAATCCGAGTAAAGGGTTCAAATCATAAATTATTGCTACCGACATTTGAAAGCGAATGAATTGTGGCTATAAATATTTTCAAGACGTCAAATTGTGGAGAATGTAATTTTGTTAAAATAATGAAAGGCTAGAGAAATTAACTAGATGTCAAAAATTGCAATGTCACGAATAATGAAATGAACTAAAATAATTTCCGTCAGATGAGCAATAAAACGAATCTTTTAAAAAATAATCTGCGTAGATACGTTCTGAAAAAAGTTAAAAAGAAAAAAATATATATATCGGCAGACATATAATTCGAACAGCCAAGGAAATTACCAAGATCAGTAGTTTATTTATTGCAATATATATATATATATATATATATATATATATATATATATATATATATATATATATATCCACATAAAATAAGTAACTTTACTTAAATAGTATATGATGAAAGTTGGTTACTAAAATTTTCGCATGCTCTCTTTGAAGACATCATGGTGACAATATTCATTTGAATAATTTTTCTTGTGTAGAATTTTGAACCGATTGAAAAGCATGTCTGAGATCTTATACACACCCATCTACACATGGTCTTTATATATATATATATATATATATATATATATATATATATATATATATATATATATATATATGTGTGTGTGTGTGTGTGATTATTTTTCTTGTTAGTTGCATGAGGAGCTTACAATAAGTTTCAAGACTTTTTCTTATGGGCATCTAAAATTGACGTAGATTTTTGAAATTTCAGTGTGTTATAGCTATACAGCTTTTGAGATGACAGACTAATTTTTATGATTTTGGGTTCAATTCAACAGCTAGAGCAGCAACTGGAATATACCCTACTAAAGCCTGATTTTCACAGCTGGCGAATTTCAAAAATGCAATCTGACACTTTAGAAGAACAATATGAATTAAAATTTTGTTTTAAATTGGGAAAAATGACACAGACTGCTTTTGGATCATCTTTCATGAATTGAGCATCAGTTTTTGAGTGGCAAACGAAATTCAAGGAAGGCAAGGAGTCTATGAGGGATGGTAAGAGGTGTGGAAGAAGTCAATACACCAGAGTTGATAGGCCAGAGGCTTAGGATTAGGGTTACTATGTTGAGGTTTTAAGAAGTTCAAGTGCATTGCAGCCGGAGGAGATTACTTCGAAGGGGATTAGAGTTTCATGTGCGTTCTATCAATAAAAGTGTCCATACATAAAAAGTTTGGAAACTTATCGTATGCACCTCGTAAATATCTTCTAAAATCATAAGATTGGATGTTCTCTCAGTGTAACAGTTATCATCAATAGAAATGGAATCCGTGTCACAAGTTCAATGTCTGGACAATGCGGACTGAGTTTCACATCGCAACAACAGAAAAGCAAAATGCTCGCTGTGGCTCCCTAGCTAACCAGCAATGACGAAAGTAAACAGTTTTATTAACATTAGTAAAGCAAACAGTGAAGGAGAAAGAAAACAGTGAATGAAAACCAGCATAAAATTGATATTTTGTCACTCTCTGATTTTATTGGAGGTCTTTCTTAAATGCATATAGAATGATCCAAATTAAAACTCTTCCAATATTATTACTTGCAATAAGCAATTTTTATTCTAGAAAACACTTCCGAAATTCTTTTTAGATCTTTGGTATTTTCATAACTTTGGTGGTTATTTAGAATCCTTATATATATATATATATATATATATATACATATATGTTCTGGTATGCATATTGTGTCTATCTCATGTTCTATGGCCGATGCAGTCAGGTCTGGTAGTTGACCTATTCTATTTAAGGTTCTAACGTTAAATGTCGCTATTTGTATTGTTTGTTTGCATTTTTGTAGTTTTTGTTGTTTGGGCTCTGAAGCTGATTTTTCGAACACTGAGTCCAGGGCTCCAACCTCGTGGTTTGTGGCACGACATGATGACGATGATGATGATATATATATATATATATATATATATATATTGTCATCCACAGACAGACTGTTCCGTTGTATCACAATTCTTGAGCGTGGCTAGAAACGTAGGATGCTTCAAACTGGAATTGAAACTCACCCAACTTTACATTAGACTATCATGCAGCTCAGCAAAATAAATTGGTTCACGTAGAGATTTTTATTTTTTTTAATAAATATTTATTTCGTTCTTTCATACATGTTTGTTTCCATATTCTGGAAATGCCCATGGGGTAACGTAAACGATTTACCCAACCTACTCCAAAACAAATACTCTGAAAAAAAATTCACAATTGGACACAGCTCAAAAGGAGTACCAATTTTAAAGATCCTCATAAAAAACGAAAATAGCCAAATCATCACAGATATCAAAAAACCTAACAATACCTCCACTTCAATAGCCACCCCACCCCCCAAAAAATGTATAAAATCATTTCTTTACACTCTAGCACGTAGAATATACACCATAATCTCAAATAAAAACCCTAGAGCAACTCGCCTTAATGAAGTAAACGCAACCCTCCACCAGAGACGATACTCAACAATACTGATGAATAAGGAATTCAAAATAGCAGAAAAATCCGACAAAAAAATACTACGAAACTCGAAAAAATATACCAACGAAAAAACCCTAGTATACGTTGCAAACTATAATAAAAACAACCCAGAACTATTCACGGAAATAATTTTAAAAAATCTAAAAATGACCAAAACCAAGGATAAAATCAAAGAAATACTAGACACGGCAAAAGTCATTAAAAGCCAGAGACCACCAAAAAATTCAACATGAGAATAAACACAACATAAGATTGACCAATGCAAAAATAAAAAAAACATGGGGTATGTGATATTACAGAAGGAAAATCCGATACCTTTAAAAACTCGGTAACAAAATTCATTATAAACAAAGATTTAGCTGCAACTCAAAAAAAACTAGTCTACATAATCGAATATAACCAATGTAAAGAAGTATAAATAGGATCAATAGAAGCCCTCATTAAAAGAATAACACTCCACAAAACAATATTAGAATACCAGAAAATAGAAAATTAAATGTTTCGAAACACATAAACGACTGCAGTCACTGATAATTTGAAATAATGCTTATATATCAAACCAATGACTATACGTTTTTTCAAATAAAGGAGAAACCTTCATTGATAAAATAAATCCCACATTGAATAAATCATAAATTATGCTCATACACAAGGAGAATCAAACATACGCATATATGAATATATATACAAAAACGAAGAATAGTAAAAAGTAATTGTTAGTAAATTTTAACCCATATTACTTCAAAAGAAGAAGCCTAATCCCAAACTATACCCTCATGCACGAGAACACTCAAGCCCAAACTACACATGCACACACAGTGAAAGAAACACACACACACACACACACACACACGCACAGAGAGAGAGAGAGAGAGAGAGAGAGAGAGAGAGAGGGAGAGAATGAGAGTGGGAAAGAGAAATTAACTGAAAGTAGGAGTCAAAACCACTTTAACAAAAAAAAAAACACTAATAAACTCAATAACGTATCAACTATACACGCACGGACTCACGCACGGACGCACGCACGCAACAACCTAGAGTCAAACAACGAAAAACTTTAGAGCATAGTGAATATTAAAGACAAATTGGGGAAATATTCCCACTAGACAGACCAGTAGACACATTCTAAAAAAGAGAAATAGAGGAGGTGAAAGACAAAAATAACACAAAACAGTATCCTTTAGATAAACCTATACAAAACCTGAAAAGACATTTGACAAACAAACCTACGTGAGTTATTTCGAGTCTCATTAGTAAACAAATAAATTACTAAATGTTCTCTGACGAAAACAACAACCTGGAAACATACACGTATGTCAGAGTGAATAAATCGCTCTTTAAATAAATACAAATCTCTTAGGGGACCTATTCATTTTGAAATATGTACTTTTTTTCTCTCTTTGGACCAACAAAAAAAAGTACACACACATACACACACACATACACACACACACACACACACACACATATATATATATATATATATATATATATATATATATATATATATATATTGTGTCATCCAAATCCAGATTGTTTTGTTGTATCCCAAAATTTCAGTGTGGCCAGACACGTGATATACTTCAAGCCGATATCAAATCCCAGCTGACTTTAAATCAGACAGATATCTTATCACGGAGTCATTATCAGAGTAAGCGAAGGAATTTTTTCGGATGGATTTTTACGTATGTGTTATTGGCTACTGATGTGTAAAATCCACGCAAAGTAAATAGTTTGTTTTTTTTTAAAACAAGTTAGAGATCATCTCACAGTTATATGACTTAACTATCTCTATTTTAACACTAATAATGCTATTTAATATTTACAATTTGTTTTCACAGTTAAATGATTTCAATTATGACAAGTTAGCTTGAATAATTCCATTTATCAATCATCAAATACAAACAATTTGCATAGAACTGTATGGTTTTAAAAAAAGAATAATAATGCCCGTGGTGTAATGGTTATCGTCGTAGGAAATGGACACGGCGACACGAGCTCAAATACTGGACAAGAATAATTGCATTTCACATAGCACTAATACCCTTGGGAAAGGTATGAATCCAATTATTCTCCCTCCAGCTATGGGTAAATAGTAGGGCAGACTGTGTTTTTAGCCTTTGTGAGGCAACTAGTCTCGGAGAAGGAAAACTCTGAATTCAGACCAGCTTAACTCCGCTTAAAAATTGACCTTGTGGCATATCCTGCCCGAGCAGAGGGGTTGATAATTATAATAATAATAATAATAATAATAATAATAATTATAGAACTTGCAAAATTGTCGACTTTGCTGTCCCGGCCGCCCACAGAATAAAACTGAAACAATGTAAAAAGAAGGATAAGTACCTCTACCTTGCTAGGGAAATGAAAAAACTGTAGAACATGCAGGTGACAATTATACTAATTGTAATTGGTGCCTTTGGAACAGTAATAAAAGGATTACTAAAGGCAGTAGAGGACTTGGAAGACGGTGGACGAGTGGAGGCCATCCAAACAACAATATTTTTGAGAACGGCTAGAATACTGAGAAGAGTTCTGGAGACTTGACAAGACTTTCTGTCACATAACCTTCAGTGAAAGACCATCAGCTGACGTTGATGTGAAAAACTCAAATGGAGGTACTACTACTACTACTACTTCTACTACTACTACTACTACTAATAATAATAATAATAATAATAATCCTTAGTTAATGATTGAACTCTTTTATTTGACCTGTTACAGATGATAGCTTTCGATGTGGTCTTGGTAGTAATGTGAATTAAGGAATAATAAACCTTTTCCAAACTATATGACTAAAACCTTACCATTAGATGCAGTTAAGTGCAATATTTCAAACATTGTTCATTGCTGACAATTTATATAATTGCCCAAAAGGTAAGGACAGTCGTAGTATTAATAAAAAAAAGCAATGATATAAATAATTTACAAATTTCAGTTTGCTTCTATTCCTAGAACATTTTGAACAAAAAGGAAATTTCCAGAAAAGAAGACTCTTTTACTGTTATTTTAACGAGATCTAACAAAGACTGCGAATACACATGAAAACAATATATATATATATATATATATATATATATATATATATATATATATATAGCCTTCCCAAGCGTTTTTAAGTGATGAATATTATTTTTGTGCCCCTGGAAGAAACAGAAATAATTATTTGTTGTATCATTCCATTTGGAAAAAAAAATTGCCACAGTCAAAATATACAAATTGGGTTTAGCAACGGTATAAAAAGGCCCGGTACTTAATTTGATTTATTTGCCGTCTTCTTGCATTTTAACACGTTATTTGAAAGTTCAGAGACGAGAATAATTGCTTAATTGTGGTGTATTTCGTTTTTGTAATGCAATCGAATTCATGGATTTTAGAAATCCTCTGAGCAGGTTTATGCAGCCCTCTGCAAAAAAAAACAAAAAACAAAAACAAAAAAAATAAATAAATAAATAAAGAAAATATAATGGTACACTTTAAAATCTTTATATATCAGCTATCATTATTCTATCTTCAATTTAGTTATTCTGGTTTGTGTGTCTATCAGTTATAAGTATTGTTAAATTTTAATTACTTGGCCAAATTCTCAGTGAATCACCTTTCCGACCCTGTTATACCTACACTTGTATTATTTTTTTGGCAGTTTGTTGCATTCATTTATTATGAGATTAACAGTTTCATCTCTGCCACCTCATAAACATCACTTGAATTTCTTCTGATTAGTTTATAGTACATTACTGCGTGCTGCTATTAAAATATGTTAGGTTTCTCTCATCAATTTTATCTTTCTTAACCACCAATTGTTATCTTTACAATCTTCATTTATTTCATATTTCAAACGACTTCTGTATATCCTCAATGAAAAAGGTACCATCCAGCTTTGAGATCTGAGACTGTAAAAAGGCTAGAGACTGTCTTCAGGGATAACTAATTAAGATAATCTCGTAACTGTTTATATACCAAACGTAAACGGTGCCGCATTCAGGATTTAAGGATTTATCAATACCCTTCACCCCGAATAGGTTGTGACACAATGTCAATTTTTTACCGAAGTAGAATTGGTTTGAATTCAGAGATTTTCTTTTCTTTGATGTTTTACGTAACCAAGATTTAAGAAATATAGTTTGACACAATATACAGTGACAGGTGGTTGAGACAGATGGATTCAAGCTTTTCGCAAGGTCATTAGTTCTAAATGAAACACACACTGCCTTGTCCTGGATTTGAATTGAAATCACAGATTTCATTTCCTTCGATGATAAAGGCTGCATTAAACACGCCTTCTCTTTCTATCAATAAGTAAGGTCTAAAATGTTTTCCGACTCACAGGAAAGGAAAGGATTTCAAACTAATTCTAGATAAATCATAATTGTTAAACTCCCTAACATTATTCCATTCAGATGTTGATACTTATGTGAATCATGCAACGGTGAAGGATTCCGAATTATTTTGTACCGTGTGATTTTTTTTCTATTCGTTTCTAATTTGCTTTGACTATCTCTGTCTGTACGCCAGCATCAAATTGTTATTCCTTGTCACTTCAGTCGATTATCTGGATAGGTAAAGCGATGATTACTGTAAATTGTCGAGGTTAAGTCAACATTTTAAGCCTGAAAAAACTCTCTGCACAACTAGGGGTGGAATCATAAGGCAAAAATCCAAATTTGTAACACTAGTTGACTACTCTTTCATTATTTTGATTTTATCCCCGCTGTAAAAGTATATTCCTCGTTTTGCAGAGAGTTTTTTCCCCGGCTGAAACGATCGACTTATACGCCGCAATTTCTAGTATACTATTTGAAAAATATTAAAGCTAATAGCAACACATTTCAAAATGAAAATAATCAACTGTCAAATCATTGGTCTGGATCATTAACGTTTTTTCAATAATTTAAAGGCGTCAAAATGTCATACTATTCGAAAAAAATAATCACGTTCATATTCTTATTTCTACATCATGTCTCTTAAAATATAGATGGAGTTTTCAAGGACATATGTATTACATATACTGACTTTTGGCAGAAGTTCTGGAGAAAAGTCCTAGTTCCATGGTAGAAGTGCAGTTCAAAACTTAACTGATTTTAACTTTTCATGTTTATCATTAACCCCTTTTTCATGATTATCATTAACCCCCTTGTTGCTGGGGCTTTAAAAAACGCCGACTGCATCTCTGCATAAGGGGAAGACATTCAAATGCCTTTCCTGGACATATTACTTAACTGCATTTGATGGTGAGGATTTACTCCTGGAGATTTGGTGTCTCTCAAGTAAATTTCATCACTATTACGCCCAGGCCAACTCTGAATTGGAATGGAAATATATTTTATCAGGGTCCCATGAATGAGGCACTTAAAACTCTTTATTTATTTACAAAGGATTAATTATTTGAAACAATTCAGTCTTGTGAAAACTATTTATAGGCCATCAGTGTGATTGGTAAATAGAATTAATAGTGGTAGATGAAACACTTAATACATGAAACTCTTAACTGAACGTAAACAAATGAGCACTTTACCTTCGCAAAAATAAATTTAATAAATATAGTATTCTTTTTATTGATATATATATATATATATATATATATATATATATATATATATATATATATATATATATCAATAAAACGAATACTATATTTATTGTCATCCACAGACAGACTCTTTCAATGTATCACTACTCTTCTGAGTTGCTACACACGCCAGTAACTTCAAGAAAAGATCGAAACCCATCTATCTTTATAAACCAACTTTTCTGCCTGAGCCGAATGCGACACAAGGTCAGTTTTTTTAAGTAAGTAAAAGGTTTGAATTAAAAGTTGTTCTTCTCCTAGACTAGTTTCTATTCCAAGATCAAAGAACGTAGTCTCTCCAACTATTTACTTACAGCTGAATGGGGAATTGTTGGATTCATACCTTTCCTAAGGGTATTAGCACAATGTGAAATACTAACAGCCTTCACCAGGATTTGAACTCAGGTTGCTGTGTCGATTTTTCCGGAGATTAAATCCATTTCACCTGTCTGTTAATATATATATATATATATATATATATATATATATATATATATAATCATGATTTCAAAAGTGTTATGTCATAAAATACCAACCAAACAACCATCCCTCTATCCAACACATCCTAAAATAACAACCAAATTTACTCAACATTTTTCTTTCTTTAATGTTTTTTTTTAGTTATTTAATTCCAAAGTCATCCTTGTTGAAGAACAGCATTGATAATATTTAACTCATATAACTGGAGGGGGTTAAACCGATGGACTTCGGGATCGTAGTAAGTATGTTCGAAATCCAGTCGCGCTATTACGTTCACTTTCGGTCAAATACCCTTGGGAAAGGTATGGAACCCCTTATCCTTAAATAGTACCACTACCGTTCTTCTAGGAGAATGGCTTTGGCATTAAATGACCGACAACGGTTGGTATGCCATTAAGCAAAGAAACCATTGCATAGAACTCGAAACGGGAGCGTATACATTTCCAAAACGTATTTGTCCGAAAGTGAATGTAATATAACGGCTAGATTCCAAACTGCCTTACTTCGGTGGCGCTGTATTGCCATTACGCCACGGGAATTCCCCACCACATAAATTAATCAGGCAAATAATCTAAGGTCTGTTAGAATTTCTAAATATCGCCCTGATTACTACTAGCTGTAACTGCTCTAACAGTACTTTACTATAGAACTCTTAATAAAATTAAAGGAATTAGCCCATTCAAATTAGGGGGTGTCATCGTGGTATAATGGTTAAATCGATGGACTGCGGAATTGTAGTAAGCGAGTTCGTACTCCAGTCGCGCTATTACGTTCACTTTCGGGCAAATACCCTTGGTAAAGGAATAGGCCCCCTTATTCTCCCAGCTATGGGTTAAATAGTACCACTATCTTTCTTCAAGGAGAATGGGTTTGGCATTAAATAACCTACAAATGTTGATATGCCATTAAACAAAGAAACCAATCATTCAAATTACATTTTAGTAACAAATAAAGCAATATCTGAGAAGATGGAAAATATTCTATAGTAGAACATTTCTTAAGCAAACCTGATTAAATTATTTAATGCAATCGTCTAATTCCTCTCCAAACTATTCAAAGATTCATATTATAAATGAAGGAAAATAAAACTACCTATAAATAAATGCGTATAGTGGATTTGTTGTATTAATTTACTTAGCTTTTTTCTTAGATGTCGTACAAGGCCGCATGAATGGGGCACCCAATGAGAATCGAACTCACTCGTGTAGGTTTGCTAGTCTACCTTGCTAACCATTACACCACCCGAGTTGCCCTAGTGGATTTGTTGTATAGCCACATACATGACCAACTATACAAACACATAATACATATGCATGCAGAACACAACGACACAATGAAGACGAGCGACACAGTTCTTTAGAAAAATATGTACCTCTCACTTTATATGAAAGGGTTGTATGTGAGAGGAGATGGAGACCGAACAGAACTGCAACATATTGACCCTCACTCTATTGGCCATAACTGCGTTTCTTTCCCGTTTTCCTGGGCTGCTCAACCGGAAGCCTGGGGGCCCACTCTCGTGGGTGCTGGTTTTCTTGACCGCATCTTGTCACCCTGGTCTGGTCTCCAAAACTGGTCTGGTCTCCAACTGTTCCGGTCTCCAAACTAACTGACTTCCTGTCTTCACTGAGTTATATAATAGTTCACCGTCCACCTTCTTATTGGCGTCACAAATTGCACTCATTCAACCCATCCACGGTCAAGGTTATAATATCCTGATCGACCGGATGCACCTGTTATTTACAAAGGTGCATTTGCTATTTTGACATCCCGGCCGGGTCATAGGTCAATATACAACAGATTTATCCATAAAAATTGTTATGTTTCTGAGAACTAAAGTATACCGAATCCAACAAAACGTTTCGCTGAACTACCTACACTAAGTCTAACTCTGTTTCACTTAAGTGAAGCCAGGAAAACAAGAAACATCGTTATGTAAAATTAATTCATCTGCAGTCAAGTAGTGAAGTCAACTATACAAATAAATATGTTCACATTGGTAAAGTATCCGGAATTCAATAAAACGTCGAGCTGAAATACCAACACTTATTCGAACATTTCTCCGTTTAACTCAAAGTTTGAAGAGCAGAAACATTATTATATATACTAATAAAATACTGTCATAAAAGTGTGATTTTATTCCATGCTCGATTAACTTGTTATTTCTGACTACTGTAATTCATAATTGCCAATGTATACCCATTATAAATCCGCATCAAAGTCGAGCATGACATTTGTCAAATGTAGGTAATAAAATCATCAAGATTCTTCTAGATAGGTGGAAGTGTTTACGTCTCCATCCAATGAAGTTTCATGATTTTAAAAATGTCATAAAATAGACCACTGATTTTACTGAGTAATTGCTTACTGGAAACTTTTTCTTATATCTTTCCTAAATGATTTACTCTTCAGACCATGTTTAATTACAATGCAAGAGAGTTTAATAAGTGCAGCTATTTTAAACATAGCTAAGAGGGTATCTGTGCATTTCTCAAAAATAGTATATGTGAAGTAAAAAAAAAACACGCAATAAATTTGACCTCATTTTACCAGGGCCATTTTCTGTGCTATTAACAGTTATGACACTACTTTATGTCCACATCTAACTAAAAAGCAATGATTATAAAGACATACATCGAAATATATGTCTTGACAATTTCAATAAAATCTTTTATAATTTTGTGCACTGAATTTAAAAATGAAAAATATCAACTTCATTTAGCTTTATTTTTAAAACATTTTCGTCGTATTGCCGGAAATCGGTGTCAACATGAAGGCAAGTTCACAGATAAGGAAAAAGTCAGACACGTTCTTCAAGAATAAATTCCGCTAACATTATTTGTGAGTCTGAGCTTCCCTCTAGACGAGTCTCAAATCAAAATGATGTAGAGTTATATTTTTTGAGACGATGAAAGAAATACACTATTGTTCTATTATCATAGCCCATGCCCAATCGTATACTCTCGTTAACTACCGAATTGACAGCTTCTACGTCAAATAGAAGGCGACAAAGCAACCAATATGTAACATCATTTCAATTTTCGCTTTAACTTCATGCAATACTCATGGAAAATTTATATAAATTACTGGAAATTTTTGAATTTAGTACATTCAGTTCATAAAAAATAGTAATTTTATCATATAGGACTTACACTCCTATAAATTATTTTGGGTGGTATGCCACTTGTTCCCACAAAGATGGCGGACGCTCAATGTTCAGTCTCAGGAAACCATTGGCCAGGAAGCCCACGTGATATGCTTACAAGTAAGTCGGCGCGCGTAAATTCAAGTCCTGCGTCTTTGAGCCACTGACAAGACGCGTATTTTCTATAAATACGTCGTCTTCAAGCACCCCCTTTCTCTTTGACCAATTTTCTTCGTAGCGCCAACACTCTCTTTGACCAAAATTCTCCGCAGCAGCAACACTATGCCTCGCAGACATTCATATACAAGGACTATGAAACGCTTTCCCGTCTCTGAAAAACTGCCTGTTTCTAACCATAGAAAAAGGACAATTTAAACTTGCAAATCTTTTTGTAGCTTAGTTGTGTTACACACACACACACACACACACACACACACACGAACTCACACATATACACACACTATTATTATGTTAGTAGAGTTAGTAATATTTTTATGTATTAATGTAAGTTTTGTTATTATAGTATATAAATTTGTTTTGTTCGTTCGCCTTCTTTTAAATGTTCATTTTGTCCACGCCGTTTTACAACCATTATTTGTTTCATATGCTTTATTCATTCACTAACTTTTCCATGTGCTTATAATATGCCTATTCTACTTTTATTCAAACCCCAACATTAAACTTGTGGAGAAGCATAACTATTAAACCCTTATTTTAAATATCAAAAACTAAACGTAATATTGTCGGGGACCATATATAAATACGAAACACAGGCCCATTCCCCTACAATCAATAAGTTATGATATTGCCAGAATACAACAGAATGATCAACTCACATCATGTATTTCAGATGGGACAATCCTGGTGTCAAATTGTCTGATAGAATGTCTTATATCACGAGTAGTTTATTTATTGATAACTGCTATGTCGGTTATGATTAATTGTCGAATGGGGATTGAAAAACATAAGCACACAACTCACTTTAGCGTTAGGTATCGTTGCTTTATTCTCTCTCTTCGTTCTCTGAGATTTTGAAAGCCAACAATATGGACAGATATTGTCTTGTATCTTCCTTCTTTTAGGAAACGAGTCGTCTCGTAACTTTGATTCATTCCTAGTTATCCGTTTACGATAAAGTGTGTCTCCGAGAGGCCAAGGTACTAAAAGGGAAAAAAAGTAGACTAAATCATGACATACCTAACTGATAAAATGAAACGCAGTTTCTTCCAGGCAGCGGTTGTGTCGATACTGCTATATAGATGCACCACATGGACGCTAACGAAGCGGCTGGAGAGGAAACTAGACGGAAATTACACAAGAATGTTGAGAGCAGTATTAAACAAGTCCTGGCGACAACACCCCACGAGACTCCAACTATACGGACACTTGCCCCCCATCACGAAAACTATACAAGTCAGACGAACCAGACACGCGGGACACTGCTGGAGAAGCAAGGACGAGCTCATAAGCGATGTACTCCTGTGGACCCCCACATATGGATGTGCAAAAGTAGGACGACCAGCACGAACTTACATACAGCAACTATGTGAGGACCCAGGATGTAATCCTGAAGACCTGCCGGAGGCGATGAATGATAGGGAGAAATGGCGAGAGAGGGTCAGGGATATCCGCGCTGGCGGCGCGACATGATGATGATGATGATATATATATATATATATATTGGGTTTAACAAACACCCCGTCGACCACCTTCGCCTCTTGTATGTTATAGGATTAGCCCTTGTCACTAATTGGACAGTGAGAGTTGATAGTCCTATTCCGTTTACTTATAATAGAATACACTTGGACTAGCACAGAACAAGTGTATTTAATTTTAAGTAACCTACTGGAGGAAATGGGGAACTCTGTGGATTCCTCTTTCCTCCGGCTAAGGGATTATTTGATACTTTATCGATTCGCATATCATTTCCCTACAATGCTACATACGTCAAATGATAATCGTTTATTTTCGATCTGATTAATACTATTTGATTAACCCTGTTTTATGTTCTTGTGCCAAATGTCTTCTTGTTTATCAGCAGGTGAATCGGAGAAAGTTATATTCATATGATGTTATATCAAAAACTCATGTCTGATACTAAATTTGATGGTGGGATAAACCCTCCTCATTGTCTTCATCAAATTATCTTATAGTGCATATTTCTTTGACTTTTTCTCACTCGCCTATAAATCATCGTTCTTGGAAAGTCCTCTTGTCCACACGGATCAATTGAATGCAAGTCTTTGCAGGTCGGAAAACACAAGCGTGTTCATGTGTAGGAGTCCGTCGGAGAAAGTCTCGCTTAAAGTTGTTTATCTTGCACCAGACATAATCAGCATGTTGTGCTTCTCTTTCAGTAAATGACAATACAGCTGCTTTTTTGTTCGATTTAACTTCTAGGATTTTTCAGATCAGCACGTAGCAATCTTGATTAGTTTTCATATAGATTTTTCTACATGATTTTTCTTAGAGTTCAGGTGGGGCAATCAAAAACTAGTACTGGCACAGCTATAGTTTGTACAAAGGCTCGTTTTATCTCATTCAAAATATCCGATGTCTATATAATTGAATATTTCGATAGCAGTCTTTTAGTTGAAAAGATATTGCCGAGGTATTTGAATCGATCCACTTATTTCAGTGACTTGACAATTAATGTGGAGATGGCATCATCTTATTTAAAACAAAGGAATATATTTCATTGGAGCCACATAAAAAAAACAAAGTGAGAAAAAGAAAACAATAGAAGTGTTCTTTGCAAAAAAATATTATATCGTAATTATATCATAATTCGTTTTATTCTGATATTAAGGTTTTCGAAACTACATAGCTGAGTATGCTACTTGTGGTGAAGAACTATAATCGTTGCAGTCCCAGTTCAAATCCTAAACAAACGAGTTTGCATTTCCTATGATATCTTATTAATCTTGTAAAACTTGTTGTATGGTCAAAAACTGAATTCTACTTTGAACAATTTTTCATGACATCAACATTGCGTAACGGGTTTTTTCTTTGAAATTCGAACCGAAGTACTGAACTCACAACTCGTATGAGTCTGTTGGCATTTTCCATAGTACTTATACTCTCAGGAATGGTATCCATTCAACTATTCTTCCAAGATTTATGAATAAAATAGTAGGACAGTCAGGGAAATATAACTTTGGTGTGGCTACTGGTCTATGATGAGGAAAATTCTGAATTAAAATCAGTAAAATTGCGCTAAAATTGCTTTTGTCACGCATCCTTACCATGAAGAAGCTAAAAGATATTTTGTCAACATTTTTTGGAGAGAAGACCAAGGCTAGACAAATAAATATGGCAGGTAAACTTGGCACGATTTAAAAATATGTTATGGTGTATAATGATCTGTATACTCATCTTTCTAGCTTGAATAAGGCGGATAAGCTTCTCATCATTCATCAACTGTATATTATATTGGTAATATATCAATCTTGCGGGTGAGAATCAATGAATATCTTACATTATAAAGTCCTAAATGAAATTGGAAATTGCATTATTAAGTTATTTTATAGGAAGATAAAGAAATCAGAGTATGTTGTGGGCGTCAGCATTATCAGACAAAGATAGAAACAGACTTATTTTTTAAGTGGCCTTAACTCAATCAATATGCCTTTACTAAAATATTATAACCGTATGAATCCCTTTCGTTATATTAATATTTATGGCCAAATATATTTTCTTTTGCAATAGAAGTCGATATGAATGTGCAAATATATTTATCTGATTTAAAACTTAAAAGATAAATATCCAATTAAGATTTTACATATCATCATTTAATGGATGAGGTAACATTTTGCCGAAAGGCCCAGTTACTTTTCTACCCACCCTGTTTATGATATCATATTTTAAGTGTATTATAACGATCGGGTGTTATGTGTTATTAATTTAAAATTATCGTCACTGGTTTTGCGCGAGTGTCACCACGTTTATAGTAGAAGTGTGAAGTTGTTAGATTAAAAGATGCTAATTGTAAGAAACTATCTGCGACTGCTGAAATGATCCAGCTATATATAGCACGATTTATACAAATATATGTCTCATTCTTCCTGGGGAAAGCAAATTGAATTCAACCAGTTTTATACAGGTTAAAAATTACTCTCGGCGGATGAGTTATGTAAATACGAATACAAGCAGAAGTTTGCAAAATGAATCTTTGTTTTGGAAAGTAGTGGCCAACTTCATCATCCAATAAATCTAGATATCAGCAATAGACCCAACAACAACGTTTCATTCACGAGATGTCTTGTGGTAGATGCGAGAAGCGGTTACACAAGACATAGAGGGTGTTTTTAAAAGAGACAGACAGTAAGTAGCAAGCAGATGACAAGTTACAACTTAGATTTCTGGCATAATGAAACAGGGGTAGGCTAAAGATTAGCAATACCTTCGTTGGCTCGGGAACAATTTTCCCATCTCGTTTTAAGCCACGTCTAGAGAGAGATTAAAACACCTATTATTGAGTGTGTTTTTTTTTCTGTGACTACATGTCTGTCCTTTTTGTTTCCTGTTATGAGCTCGTTGTCATTCCTTCTAAGTTTTTTTATCAGCTTTCTCAGAAACCATGAAACTTAGCACTTTTCATAGAAAATACTGAGAATAAGAATTTAAAGATTTTAATTGTTTCATACTAAAGTTTGTGTCATCTATTTTTGAATTAATAGAGTAATATGATTTTTTCTTTTCGAAAAAAAGAATATATGTTCATAACCTGCAGAAATCTGATAAATCAATGTTGTTTTGGAAGATTTTTATTTTAATCTTTTATCATATTGTACACTTTTCTTAGTCTTGAATTTAAAGCCCATCTTGCTTACAGTATATATTAATAGTAGCCTTTAATTGATGTTTGCTTGGGTTTGCATGCGGAATCAGTCACCTAAAACCTGACCAGACCGTAATTCTTTGCTGTGTTCTACCAAACAGATGTTGAATATTATCAGTTATCCGTTTTACCATTTAGAAAGTTTAATATTTTAATATAAAGTAAAATTACTGAAATATTTTATCGTATTTATTATTTTCTAACAGTGTAAAAGTTCCATAAATTAGATCACACAGACACAGCTGCAGTCATGAAAAGAGTGAGACTTTTTTTTCATCCAACCCTTCGACAGGTGACACAAGCTTAGTTTCCTTTTAAATGCTGATTTGTATTCAGTTTTCTTTTTCTTTGAGATTTTTTAAAATAATCAGACTGCCCTACTGTTATACAATACATAGGGAGGAGAAAATATGGATTGATCCATTTCTCAAAGGCATTATCGTGAACTGAAACATGAACACCCTAGCCCGGGATTTGAACTTGTGTAACCGATTCCATTTCTTTCGGTGATAACCGTTACGTTTAGTGCACTTTTTGATTGCAAAATCTTCCACGTTAATTTTCATTCAAATTTTAAAAAACAAATTAACCGCCAAACCGATACTGAGCGCAAGTGAAAATCCTAGAAAGGCAAAAAATTCAAAATTAACACTTCATATTTCTCAGGCTCCTCATTGCATTGATTATGGTAGAACATACCTGTTCAACATTAATATTCTCAACCTCTGGTTGGCTTTTGCATAAAGAAGAACGATGTTACATGTGTGCGAATGTGTTAGAATATCAAACAGTAAAGAATGAAAAGTAACACATAGGAAAAGACAAAACAAGCAATTGTATTTTGTATTCTCTTTGCTAAAGTTTACTCAGAAGTGAATGAAATGTTATCAGTAAGTTTCCTCTGGCTTAAAACCCATGGGTATTTACGAGGTGTAGGATTGCAGTTTTCGCTATTTTATATTTTGCTGAATTCGTTTCATTGCACTGTTATTCACGGTAAGGGTAAAGTATTGTAATATTTTACCAGTGCATATTAAAATTATTCTTCAACAACTGAAAATGAGATTCTGTATTCTGTTCTTTAAGAAAGGACTGCACAAGAGCAATCGCAGATTTTTGTAATATGGTAAGAAACAACGTAGCTTCAGTTATTTTAGAGAATAGCTCTCTTTTTAGCACTTTCTCTCAGAATTATTTCGGCGTTTCTACTTTATATAATGCAACTATCAGCATAAATTGGCAATATTGATAAATGGAATGTTCAAAGTTTTGACTTCATCAATTGTTTTACCAATTGATTGATGTTTTATTTCCTGACGTTGGAGGCGACCTCATTGGGCGAATGCCGACGGGGCCGAAGGTATTTTTGGATTTTGCGAGACGCGTGTGGTCTGCGGCCCCGCGTCCGGACCCACTTTAAAAAAGGGCCTTGTGTCGTACTTGTCCGATGGTGGGAATAAATAAAGTTCAAAGAGATAGAACTGTTAGTAAATTTACGTAGGTTATTGAACTAGGCTATTGTCATTAAAAATGTAACATTATGCCATATTACCGGGCCATTGGCCTAAAGAGTAGAGTGCTTGCCAATGGTCCGGGAGACCGGGGTTCAATCCCTGGTCGAGTCTTACCAAACCCTTGCTTAGCACTTGGCATTATAAGGTTAGAATCAAGGGTAAGTTGGAGCAATCCAGGGAAAGGAGAAGCGCCCTCCACTACACTGTGGTGTAATAGCTATTGAAAAAGGGACCTTCGGGGTGCCCTCGACTAATGTTGCCAACTTTACTTACTAACTGCTAAAAAGAATGAAGGAAAAAAAGTATAAATATGAATATATATGCACTGAAAACCGGAATAAACTTTGGTCTTCTCTCTCTCACTCTGGCATTTCCCCGGGGATTAGAATGCGCTTATTGTATCCCTTGCAGAGGTTAAAGAAACTCACAGAATGAAGTGTTCTGTTTTTATCACGAAACTGAATCTGTTGGTAAGGCCCCAGAAATTATAGTGTATTACTTTATTGCCATTACTCGCCGGTCCTCTCTGACCTAGAGTATTTGTACTTGTTAGAATCAAATAAATGGATTCAATAGATTCGATCGTACATTATTTGTATCAGATAGGAATACTAAATAGCATAAGATCGTGTGCAAAAGCATTAGAAATTACACATAAATTGGGTACAAACATTGTTTGACAAATGAAAAATGACACCAAGTGAGTAGCGAACTGATTAACTTGCTTGGTAACCACTTTATTATGATAGGACTTCTTAGCAAGTTATATCAATTCCACTAACCCCTAACTTTTCCAAATCATTAAACACTCGATGCAGCAGGAAGCAGAAGTCAGATTACCATACGATAGAGTACCAAAGATAACGAAGTAGTGTTCATATCACGCTGAAGGATAATTTTCAGTGTAATACAACAAAACGATTGGAGAAAAACTAACTCAAATATGTTTTTTATAATGAAAGTTGAACAGTTTTATCAGAGGTATGTTATGTAAGTTTATCTATCTATCTTGGACCTTTTTTATCTTATATTTATCATATTAATGGCATATTTATAATTGGATTGGATTCCCGCGTGTTCTGTTAGTATTTTAAAGAAGAACTTGAAAAATAAATCTTTCAATTATTTAAGAACAAAATTTGCTATAGATAGATAGATAGATAGATAAGAATAGACTATTTGTAGTTCGATTATATATATATATATATAACTGCTCAATAACGTCTATCTCTGTGTTCTTTTTTTAAAACAAATAATACTTTTTCAGTTAATTGTAAAAAATGTGTACAATGGTGGTAAAACGCTTTTTTAAAGCTATGTACTTGATTTCACGATCTAGGGTCTAGTTTATATGTCAGTTGCAGTGAACCAGCCTTTAAAGTGTTAAACAGTTCTTTACATCGAGTATGACGCGTGGAAAAACATCAGCGAGCAGTTATCAGAATTCGTTGCCGTCGGTAAAGAAAACCTCTCTTGATCTCGGTCGAAGTGACTGCTTGCCTTCTGTTTTGTCCCTTGAGTAGAAGAAAATAAAGAAAAAGAAAGCAGTGAATCTCAGTTTTCATGAGGTCGAAGTTTATGTGTTTTCTTATCTCTTAAGCCAGTGGAAATGGCATGATTTTAGGCGAGGCGTCCCGATAGTGTGATAATTGTCTGTAAAATATAGTCATTGTTTAAAACAGGAAAAATATTTTCCTGAGGAACACAGGAATTCATAAAACAAGGTGTTTCGTTTTTATTCAGTGTTTTTTCCCGAAGAAGATAGTTGCGGTTTACAATATAATTTAAATTGTTTATTTTGAGTCAACTATATTTGTATAAATACGTGGAATGTGGATTAATTCACTTTCATCATATTTTTAGTTTTCGTTCACCTGATTAAAATTCAGTAGATTAATGGTGAGTTTCTGTCGCGTTGTTGTAATGTAATGGACTGAAGCCTCGAAGTGTGCGATTTTGAAGTCCGTTACGTTCAATTTCGGAAAATTTCCGAATAGGAAAGGCATGAAACCACTTAATGCCTTGCAGCTGTTAAAGTGACATAAGTAAAGTAAAGTTGGCGACCATAGTCGAGGGTAACCCGAAGGCTCCCTTTTCGATAGCTACTACACCAATGTGTAGGGGAGGGCGCTACTCCTTCCCTGGATTGCTTTACTTTACCCTTGATCCGTACCTTATAATGCTGAGTGTTAAGCAAGGAGGCATCAAGTACCATTTTTTGAGTCTTTGGTATGACTCGACCTGGGATTGAACCAAGGTCTCCCGGGCCATTGGCGGGATTTCCATAACAAATACAAGTTCCTAGTCAATTATACAAAGAAAAATTATATTATTGTAATCATTGCTATTTAGACTTTCGTTGTGTCTTTTTTCTGTTTTCTTTTTTTTTGAGATTTTAGCGCATTTGGTTGTCATTGAAAATATCAAGGAAGTCATAATGTATATTTTTCTTAATTCTAGAAAAATCTTTTGGAGGCATTGTACATTAGAAGGAGATTTATTGAGCCCTATTAATACATTATCCCGATTTTATAGTGGTGTGACATTCACCATTATAGTTTGAAATCTAGTATTTCATATTTGCTTTTTATATATGTATGAATAAGATAGTCGTTCAAAAAATTATTAGCCTGCGCCAGATTTTAGGTTCGTGATAAACTTCTCAGATATGTGTGAGAGTCATTTCTACAAAACTAGGACAGGTATATAAGTTAATTTTTCTTGTTTTATAAAAAGTGGTAGCGTGCTAACACAAAAAATATTCAACTATGACTCATCTCTCTGATCGAGGATATATATATATATATATATATATATATATATATATATATATATATATATATCCTCGATATATATATATATATCCTCGATATACAATAGATATATATACTCCCCTACCCCCGTAGGGTTGAGTTCTCTAGCGAAGAAGTATTCGTGTTGCCATTAGCGCCTTTGCAAGTCTCTTCGTATTTGAATTAAGATCTCGGCGGCCGTTGGAACGGATGTATGTAAACAATACAAATTGTGATTCATAACCGTTTAAAAATGTACTTCGTAGCTAATTTCTCCTTGTAGCTAAATGTTTCAGTCAACCGGGTTTCAATCCCAGCTACGGGGAGATACTGTCTAGCCACACTGATGAGTTCTGATAGAACGAAACAGATCTGTCTGTGGATGACAATATATATATATATATATATATATATATATATATATATATATATATGGATGACTATAGAGATATATATACTCCCCTACCCACGTGGGGTTGAGTTCTCTGGCGAAGAAGTAATCGTATTGCCATTAGCGTCTATGGCAAGCCTCTTCGTAGTTGAATTGAGGTCTCGGCTACCGTTGAACGGATGTATGTAAACAATAGTAATTGTGATTCATAACCGTTTAAAATTTACTTCACAGCTAATATCTCCTCGTGGCTGAATGGTTAGAAGCTTTGGTTCGACGTTCGAGTCAACTGGGTTTCGATCCCAGCTACGGGAAGATACTGTCTAGCCACACTGATGAGTTCTGATAGAACGAAACAGCTTTGTCTGTGGATGACTATTGGGGGTATGTGTGTGTGTATTTTTCAGTCCAGTTAAACCGGAGTCGTGAATAATTCCGTCAGGACAATAAAATTATTCAACTATGAACATTTAAACTTTCCTGGTAAAGAGCTCAATGTAACTAACATCACAGAGTAATAATTCCTTTAAGAAAAATAAAAATCGGTCACATTAGGATTATAACATTCATTTCCATCCTGTTATGGCAATATGAATCAATAACACCAAAAATTAACAGGACTTCCTCAGATCCAATGGATATAATAAATACAGCCAGAATGGTCTGTCTATTCTGGCTGTATTAATAATAACCATTGGATCTGAGAAAGTCCTGTTAATTTTGGGTTTTATTGATTCATATCAATAGCCATAACAGGATGGAAATGAATTTTATAATCCTAATGTGACAGTTTTTTGTTTTACTTAAAGGTATATATATATATATATATATATATACGGTGTATGTAATTATAATTCTTAGTAAATGGCGGAAATTCGTGGATACGTAAAAAATACTTGTAACTAAAAATCTTATGAATATCAAGATTATGGGAAAAACTAAGAAAGAAAACAACCTAAAGTAATTATTAGAAAATCCAACACAACAGGTAGTCTTAATTTTTTTTTTATTAACATTAGAGATGCTTGCGGAAATGTTTTCTAATCTAAATAGACTCTTAGTACCTTTAGCTCTAAGGTCAATCAATAAAAGAGAACGGGTATTCAGCAACGGAAGGCAGTCACTTTCTGTTCAAAGCAGACAGATGATTAAAAATATTTCCCTATAATGACCGTTTTCCCTTATGAGATATGTCTCTCTTTCCTAATATAATAAAAAGAAAATAACTCGGTAAAGGTCTAGCAAAAAGAGAATTCCATTGTATATTTCAGTACGTATATATGAAGTAGCATTACAACTTGAATTTATTTTATGTTGATTGAAAATATATTTGCTTTTTTAAAGATGTTTATCAAAGTCTTTTTATGCAGTGATATACAACGACCGATATATATATATATATATATATATATATATATATATATATATATATATATATATATATATAAGAAATTAGAAGAAATACTACGTGCAACCAGAGTAGGTATACAACCGAGAAAAATATCAAATTATGAACATGAAAAGTCAGTTACGCGGTGCCTTCGATAAGTTTCCAGGCATTTTTGTACAGGTATTAAAAATTGTCGTAGACTTTTCAAAAATCCAGTATGTTATTGCTATACATCTTATGAGATGACAGAACAATTTTTATGATTTCAGATTCAAAGGAACAGCTACAGCAGCAATTTGAATACACCCTACTAAAGCCTTATTGGCAAAGCTGGCGAGTTTCAAAAATCTGGACGTGCAGACACTTTAGAAGAACGATACTCCATAAAACTCTGTTTTAAACTTGGAAAAAATGCCACAGAAACATATGGAATGCTTCAGACTGAATTTCGATCATCTTGCATGAATATACCAGAGTTGATTGGCAAAAGGGTTAGGGTTAGGGTTATTATGTTGAGTTTTTATAGAGTTCAGGAAGAGATTCAATCGGAAGAGGCCAGCACTCTTCAAATAGTGTCAGTGGCATTTCAACCTGGACAATACTCCAGTCCACACCTCCATCCTTGTCAAAAACTGTTTGACCAAGAAGGGCATCAAAACAGTTCCTTCCCCCACTAGTGTCCACACCTTGCTCCCTGTGACTTTTGATTATTCCCTAAGCTCAGAGGCTGTTCTTAAGAGACAATTGAGGAGATGAAAGAGACTTCCATGGGGCCTCCAGAAGTTGTTAGAACGGTACAACAGGTGCATTGCAGCCAGAGGAGATTACTTCGAAGGGGACTAGAGTTTCATGTGTATAATATCAATAAAAGTGCCCATACGAAAAAGTCTGGAAACTTATTTAATAATCCTCATACATATAGTTTCTAATAGTGTACACAAACGGAAAAGGGAAATCTGTGGCCAATCAATCATATTTTCATAGATGTGTTAAGTCATGTGTTTAAATGGATGTGACACTCAAATACAGAGCAAAAAATACAACAAAACATACCCACACACATGTAAGAATAGGTCTGTTGAAATAATGAATATATATTAGTGTTCTAAGCAGTTTCTTTTTAACATGTTGCAATGTAGTATTCGTATATTATGTTTCTGACAATATTCACGAATAATTATTTACTGGACCTATCGACAATTGATGTTACTTTCTTATTTCACAATGCCGAAAGGAATGTAACAAAATATGGTTGCAGTGAAGGGCAGAGTATGCTGTCATTTTGGTTGATGGTTTGGTTTGGTTGGTTTCTTTGTTTAATGGCATATCAACTCTTTTTAAGTTATTTAATGCCAAAGCCATTCTCCTAGAAGAACAGTAGTGGTACTATTTAACCCATAGCTGGGAGGATAACGGGGTTCATACCTTTTCCAAGGGTATTTGTCCGAAAGTGAACTTAATAGCGCGACTGGAGTACGAACTCGCGTACTACGATTCCGCAGTCCATCGCTTTAACCATTACCATTTTGGTTGTGTTTATTTTGTTTTGCTTTTTTGTCATATCAAACATTGAAGGTTCTAAAATGTCCAATATGTTATAAATATATGATTTCAAAAAAAATTTGCTGATAAAATTTTAAAACGAGCGTGAGCTCATTTTTTTTTTTTTTTTTTTGCACACAGGTACATGATTTCACTTATTTCTAATAGAAATAATTATATTTAATATTAATCATTTGTTTGAATTGCTACTTAACACTAACAATTCAAATGAACATGAGTCATTGGTTTACACACAGTTAAATGATTGAACAGTTCTATTTCAAACAATTCAGTTTATCTTATGGCCGCAAAGTTTTTCAGTTAAATGTAAAAACAGTTTTATTTCAACAAGTTCAGTTTACCATAAGTTCACAGTTTAAAGGCTAAACAGTTCTATTCGGCCTATAGATCGAACTCTATCAGTGCTACCTCTCTGGGCCGGAGTAGACCTGGGAGCGAGGGTAATGAAGGGGTAATCCGTATTCCCCAAATCTTGAACATTCCTAGATCCTCAACATCAGATTATTTAGTGTCACATCATACACAATCTTTGAGGGAATGTGTCACTTCTCTGCAGAGATAAAGTTTGTGTATTCTATATCCCCTGCTCATTGAACCACGTCATTTTGAATAGAATCTAGAAGTAGACGTACTTAGTTTGAATATGATGCTTCATAACGCAAAATAAGGCTAAATCCTTCTATAAGCACACGAACCTTTTTCAGAATATATTATTTCTTGTGATATCATTTGTAAATGATTATAAAAACTTCAGATGTCATAATATCAAAACAAAAATTGTTTTGATACACATTGATTTCTAGATAAATTTGTATTATGATGTATATTCAAAGTAGGACAGATGTTATTCAGATTCCATTGTTATTGTGTTGATGCAATTTACCGCTGCATATATATATATATATATATATATATATATATATATATATATATATATATATATATATATATATATTGTATTTTACTCCATCAGATTTTTATTTCTTAAGTAACTGCGTGCATTTATCTCCTTAGCTGATGTTTTACTATCTTTTTTACCAAGCTTTTGTTAATTCTTTATCAATTGTCATTCTTTTATCTACAATATTAAAACACCCATTAGAGTAAGTCTATTTAGCAAATGCATGGATGAAAAATTCTCGTTATCTCAACTTAATGCTTATGATATTACTCTCATGTCTATCAATTTTGACTAATATTCGGAAGTTTTTGTGTCAAAATTTAGGCAAATTCTCTTTTCAAAAGGTTTGGTTTGATTTAGTTCCTTTCTTTAATGTCATTTAAACCTTTGTGGGTTATTTAATGCCAAAGCCATCCTTGTTGAAGAACACTCCCATAATTTATTCAGTAGCTGGGTGATACGAGGGTTCATACCTTTTCTTAAAGTATCAGTCAAGGTGAGCGCAAAAGCATGACAGTTCGAACTCGTTTCTTACTGTATCACAGTCTTGCACGTTATCAGTTATCCCATCGAAATCCCCATCTTTCAAAATATGAGTCTTGCATTTATTTACCATAGAACATTCAGCATATTAACGTTTCGTTATTTCATCTTTCTCTGTCTTTAAACACAACTAAACTGTTTTTGAAAGCAATACATCTGTGAGTTACAGTCACACATTTTTTGTTGTGTAATGTCGATGTCACCCTGCTACAAATACAAGAAAATCAGATGTTCATATGAAATCAGATATTTTCGTTAAATGATTAATAAATCAAGCCCTAAGTTTAGAGGAAATTGTAATATTTTAATGAAATACTATTCTAAGAAAAGATTTATAATTTTTGTAATGTTTTTATTTTATTTTGACGATTGGGGTTCTTCCTTATAAAAAAAAAGATGAAAACATTGTAATAATAGCTTTTACAAGTAACATATTATTATTTAGCACTAAAAACTCTATAAATAGAATGATTTATACTGACACATGTACAGCTTAGATAAACTCATGATGGCAAACCTAACTGTGTCTAAAAGATACAATTCTATATTTTATTCTTTATTTTGATCTTTCATGCTCTACTTAGTAAGCAATTTAAAAAAAAGTTCCTTAATCCTTAGAAAATAAAAACTTGCTTAATTAATATACGAGGATCATTAAATAAGTTTCCAGCCTTTTTTTCGTATGGACACTTTTATTGATAGTACACACATGAAACTCTAGTCTCCTTTGAAGTCATCTCCTCCGGCTGCAATGCCCTTGTTGTGCCGTTCCAACAACTTCAGGAAGGCCCCATTGAAGTCCTCTTGCGTGAGCGTATCAATGACCTTCTTCAAAGCTTCTTTCATCTCCTCAATTGTCTCATAACGACAGCCTCTGAACTTAGGTAATAACCAAAAGTCACAGGGAGCAAGGTCTGCACTACAGGGGGGCTGAGTAACTGTCTTAATGCCCATCTTGGTCAAATAGTCAGTGATAAGGATGGAATTATGGACTGGTTCATAGTCCTGGTGGAAATGCCACTGACCCGAATTGAAGAGTGCTGGCCTCTGCAGATGGAATCTCTTCCTGAACTCCCTTAAAACCTCAACATAGTAACCTTAACCTTAAACCTTTGGCCAATCAATTCTGGTGTATTGACTTCCTTACTCCTCCCACACCTCTCATCATCTCTCACAGACTCCCTGCCTTCCTTGAATCTCTTATGCAACTCAAAAACTAATGCTCGATTCATGCAAGATGCTCCAAATCAGTCTGAAGCATTCCATATGTTTATGTGTCACTTTTGCCAAGTTTAAAACAGAATGTTATTGCATATCGTTCTTCGAAAGTGTTAGAATGCATTTTTAAAATTCACCATCTGTGACAATCCGGCTTTAGTAGGGTCTATTCCAATTCCTGCTGTAGCAGTTTTTATTTAACCTAAAATCATAAGAATTGGCCACTCAGCTCATAAGATGTATAGCAATAACATAATGAGTTTTCAAGAGTCTATGATAATTTTAAATTTCCATACGAAAAAAAAACTCGTAATTCCAACTAGACTGATATAAGGACGTTTGTCCAATTGTAATCATCATCCTGTTAACGTACTCTCAATCTCATGGAATTTATCTGAGATGAGTAGCGTCATTATTCTCTTTGAATATAGAGTTTATTCAGCCGGGTTTCGATCACACCTTGAAATAACTTGCGTATATATCCACACTGAAGAGTTGTGATACAACAAAACAATCAGTCTGTAAATGACAATATATATGATCCCCACAGACGTTTGAGCAATCGATTAAAAGAACGGCAGGCGGCCATGTACTGTTAAATGAAAAGTTTTCATGAATTGAAATTTCTGGTAGCAATAGAGTATATGTAAATATATATATACGTAAAGAAATTATTTGCTTACGTTGTGAATGATGATATCTCTGGGGTAATATATCCAGTAGACTCACACACACACATACACACACACACACACACACACACACACACACACCTCTCTCTCTCTCTCTCTATATATATATATATATATATATATATGTTTATATATATATATATATATATAGATATATGAATAGGTCTACCAAGATTTTTTTTTAAATAATTATTTATTTCGTTCTTACATACGTGCATGTTTCCAGCTTGTTACTTTCGTCAGAACATTTATCAAATCATTGTTTTTTGCTTATATATGGCACAAGACCATATAAACTGGGGACCAACTGAGACTCGAACTCACCCGTGTAGGCTTATGGTCGAATGTTATTTTAGGTTCAGGTCTCATTGCGTAACCGAATTTTATGGCCTTGTGCCACATCGAAGCAAAAAAGAAAAATTACTAAATTACTAAATGTTCTCTGATGAAAGCAACAAACTGCATATATATATATATATATATATATATATATATATATATATATATATATATATATATATATATACGAGGAGCCTTCAATAAGCTTCCAAAACGTTTTTTGTACAGGCATTTAACTAGATTGGGGAAGTGCTTGCTTATTCGACTTAGGAATTTCCTATCGATGTTTGATGTTATGTATTTGTTGTTAAGTGGGTTGAATCAAGTTATATTTCTATTATCTGTGTTTTAGTTTGCTTTTTGAAAGTTTGTATTGAAGTGTTTTTCTCAGTCTTTGGATTTTTGAAAATGGCGATGTTGGAAAAATTATCGGTTGGTCTGCGGCTAATTGATATTGGTATATGTTTGATAATTGGCGGTGGCATTTGGTTTGCCACAAAAGTAAGATAGTGACAACCAACACTGTTATAATATGTGTACATATATATATATATATATATATATATATATATATATATATATATATATATATATATTATATGTATATATATATGTATATATATATGTGTGTGTGTGTGTGTGTGTGTGTGTGTGTGTGTGTGTGTGTGTGTGTGTGTGTGTGTGTGTGTGTGTGTGTGTGTGTGTGAGCGAGCAGATGATTTCAAGTCTGGTATTTAAAAATGTTTTTGAATTATTTTTTCAAATATCATGTGCTACAAGTGTTTCGGACATTTTTCTCCTTTTCAGGCTCTTAAGTTTCATTGAAGGAAATGACTGATTTGTTTAATTTCATTTTTTTTTCCTACATAATCAACTAGGGTTGATTGTCCGTGTAGTTTTGTGGTTGTTTTATTAACAGCATTGTTGTTCTTTCACTTTTTTACTCCTAGTCTATGTAAATGTTTCGTTTGTTTTAAAGATATACGTATATTCCATGTGAATATGTTTATATGCATATGTAAACTTATACACTCCTACACCCTTTTCCAAGAGTATTCAGTGGATTTTTGGTCGTTTTTTTCAAGACCTTCTTTGTTGTGTCTCATTATTTTACCTCTCCTCTCTCTCTCTCTCTCTCTCTATATATATATATATATATATATATATATATATATATTGACGCTGCTCTAAAACCTCACTCTGAAGTAAAATTCGTCATAGAACAAAATTTTTAATTATTTCCATTTTTAGACATCCTCATTAAAAGAAAATGGAGAAATTATCATTGATATTTCCTAAAAAGTCAGGGACGCCCAACAATGCCACAATTAAAGAACCACCATTCCAACAACTGCCAAAAATCCATTCCTAACACCCTATCACGCATGATCTGCTTTGTGGCCAGTAAAAAAAAAAACGCTGACAAGCCAGCTTAAAAGAATTACGTGTAATCAGCCTCTAAAGAGAATATCCTGCAACAGTAATGAATATGGGGTTTGGATTAGCATTAAAATTACTACTAGAACTACTACGAACCATTAAAACATAGCAACGCTAAAGATTCAGCATTTGTCTCAATATTCAACAAAACCTCAAAGACCAATTCACTGGAATATCAAAGAACTTAGATCAACTGAAAAACACGGATAGAATTAAAAGCGAATTAGACACAACAAAAATCATTAAGTGCAAACGTCAACTAAGAAACATAAACACAATAAACTCATCTACATTTGGGGTACAGGCAACGCATTAAGTCTCAAAATACAAAAATAAAATATGCAGAGTATATCATATAATTATAGAGGAAATATCGCTTACTCTCGAAAACCTGTTAACAACAATCATTATAAATAAAATATTAAAGTGAAATTCAAAAAATGTTGTTTACGTAATCGGATGTGAAAACTGGATGGAAATTCACATAGTTTGCCCATAAGTACTGGACGATAAAGTATTTTTCTCCATAAAAACAACATTATATTACCAGGAAATAGAAAGCTTTACACATTAAAATCCATTCATAATACTTCAATATAATTCAAATATACCAGACAAATAACAACACATTTCACCAAATGAATGAAAAAGAATTCATTTTGTAACGAACATTAAACAGAGATTAACACAATGCATACACATACAAACGCGAGCGCGCACGCAGACTCAAATATATGCTCACACCCAAAAACTCCCCCAATGCTTTTGAAAATACATGTGTAAAAGTAAACATAAGTGTGCATATATATATATATATATATATATATATATATATATATATATATATATATATATATATATGCACTGAGGATACAAAAATGTACATGAAAATTGCATAAACAAGAGGTTAAATAATGGGAAAAAAGACCTTATCAAAACAGCCAAAATCCACTCAGTACCATTAAAATATGTTTGCATTAATGTACTTATTCATAAGAGTACATATACAAACACATATTCGTACAAAAGTACTAATATATATATATATATATATATATATATATATATATATATATATATATATATATATATATTATATATATAAAGATTTACATAAACTAGAGATAAAACAATGGAAAGAAAAAGGTCATTAACTAAACACTCACAATCTTCACAGACAATCAACTCAAATGGGATATGCAGACACAGATCTGGAATTGAACTAAATCAAAACAACCTATCAGAAGAATATCTATTATAAAAAGAAATCTGACAAAACATTCAAAGCCTGAAGAGGACGAAAATGTCCTAAATCAGGTAACACACGAGTATATGTAATAATAATAATAAAAGTGAAACTATATATAACAAGATAAAAGATGTTCGACTGATAAAAGCAGACTTCATTTAACACAAATATATATTATATTCAATGTTCGTTCGCTTTATGAATCAAGACTGATAAAATTTATAAAAGAAAGATGGTATATTTGCCTATTAGATTTTTTTACCCCACAAAACTCGTCTTGATTATAATGCTAATATTGTTTTTCAAATAGTAAGAATTTGAAAATGTTATGCTTCCTCCGTGTGAGATATTTTTGGAACATATTTACTAGTTTGATGTCATAATATTTTAGTTGGGACAGTTTAATATGATGCTGGGAAAGGGATAAAAAATATAAATATCAGAAAATATAGCCAGGTCGTCATTTCAGTGACAAAAAAAAAACAAATTAAAGTATATATTTATATCACTGTTTTAAGAGTTGCATTAATAAGAAGTGTCCCGAAACTTTTGATAACATTTTCGTCATTAGAAATTAAGTTTTATTCGTTTGTAAGTTACGGTCTGTATTATATCAGCTGGTGGAAGTTCAGAGGAAAAGAAATTGTGTGTACGTATTTCCTAAGTTAATGAAAAATAGACTAGTTTTAAGCGCGATGGTAATTCTTTTGTAGAAGTTATTTGGAACCCAGGGGCATCTCGATACAACAAAATCTGATTGGTTGAAATATTTCTTTGCTCATATATATATATACATATATATATGTGTGTGTGTGTATGTGTGTGTTGACTGGTGTAATGTTACAGCAGCATAAACGTTTTAATAAAAGTAATAATAGCATTTTATTTTTAATGAGAGATTTAGGCTATACTCTAAGTATGAGATTACCGATCTATTCTCTTACATTGAGATATTTATACGTAGGGCAAACGTGATATTCTTTGAATACGTGATGAGAAGTGCCTCATGAATAGAAATTATTTCAAAATTATTTTACATTACTTTTGCAAATAACTAGGTCACAACCAATTGAGATTTATCGAGGAAAATAGACAAAAATATCAGAGAAATTAATGACGTATCGAAAAAACACCCAAAAAACACAACCAAATAATAACACTTCGGAAAAGAAAAAGATTGGTTTATTTTTCCTCGATTGGATATTTCTTATCAAATTTATATGGAAAAACTTTAAAGAACAAGTCATGACGGACATGTTAAAACATATTAATTATTTAAATTAATAATATTCCTGTAATAGTATAAATACATAATAAAATTCTATTTCATGATTTACTAATGTCTTACTTGAAGAAACAGTCTCCCTCACTTCACCCCGGCCGTCTTGGGCTATGGAATACACCAACTGCATCCCTGCAGAAAGGTAAGACCCGCACCACATCAAATTTCCTGTATATGACTCTAAACAACCTGATGGTAAGGCTCCTGTAATGTTTGAGTTTGGGGGAATGCGGAGTAACCTATCATTTCCATTACTCACAAGTCCACTCTGACTCGGACAGGTAATACCCGATAGGGTTCTATAAATGTATCAGATAAAGTTGTTTGACATTTAACTGTGTGGTAACAAATGACTCATGCTAAATTGACTTGTTTGTTATAGAGCTGTTTGATAATTTAAGCGTGTGTAAACAAATCTCTGATGCTTAATTGAATTCCTAGTGTAAAATGGTAATACTTCAAAACATTTAACCGTGAGCAAACAAATGATTTCTAGTAAATAGAGACATTCGTATTCGGTAGAAACAAGTGAAATCATCTATGTATCAAGAAGATGAGCTCATTCTAGTTTGAAATATTTATCGTTAAGATATGTTTAGAAATCACATATTATGCGCGCGCACACACACACACACACACACACACACACACACACACACCAAATCTATTTTATATATATATATATATATATATATATATATATATATAAAGAAGATTTGGTATCAAATAACCTACAATGATTGTTATGCCATAAATCCAAATCAAACCAAACTAATTTTCGGTAATTTTGATAGTAGTCTTATTAACATTTCTTCTAACTACGTCATACTATAAGCAATAAACAGGTTTCAATAGACATGAATTAAAAGAAAAGTCTTCTAAAGGACACAGGATTATCTGGATTATTGTAACTGATTTAACTTTGGTTGTCTTCGCTTCCTACGTGAGTCAATAATATTTTAAGTTGTGAAATGTTATTCAAAAATAAAATCCCAAAATAGCCATTATATACGCCACATTTAATGCTAAATAATAGATAGATGTAACCCTATAGTTTGGCATGAACATTAAGCTACTTTAAAATGGTTGCATGAAAAGACCGTTGGGTTTGTGTGATTGTGGTGAACTCACGGTTGTGACGTGGCCTAAAATATTTACCCCAAGACGGGTGTTTATTTTTCGCACGTGTGAAGACGGGGCAGCCTGGCACTTGATCCCTTGCAAAAATAAGTTCCAGTTAAGATTCCCTTTTTGGTCGTAGGGGAACTGGCAGATTATGTGGGGGTTAATTTGGAACTAGACTGACCGCCGCTGGCAAGGGGTTTCCATTTTTTTTCACGTACACACACCCACCAGGCCACCCCCTAGGATAATGGAAGATATGGGCCTCTAGGTTTAGATATAATATTATTATTTGTCATAGTCTACAATTCTAATTTCCCGTGTAATATTTTTAAAGGGGCGAATAGGATATTTAGCAGGAATAAATTGAAGCGAATAAAGCTGAAAAGGAACATGCAAAAGGCAACTTGATAGGCAGACAACACAATGAATAAATTTCAACACGAGGAGAGATATAAAATATAAAAAAGTTTTTAATACATGCGGACACACATATTTAACGTGTCGGCTATATTATCAGCGGATAATATCAAAGTACAAATGTCTTTCTTCCTTATTCTTTTCTTTCTTCCTACTTTAAATTGAGAGAGAGAGAGAGAGAGAGAGAGAGAGAGAGAGAGAGAGAGAGAGAGAGAGAGCATACAGTGACAATACTTAGGAAGGGTGGAGAGGGAAAACGGTTTTACGGTGTACTTAGCTTTTCGACGACGGGTTTCTTCTGAGAGTATTTTCTTTAACGGGTTTGTGGGATTCTATGGAGCTCAGCTTGAAGTGTCTGCTATCTCTTGTCCAAGAGCTCTATTTTGCCTCTTCACCCGGAGTTTTGGCATGAGATTCGCCCGTCCGTTCACGGCGCCCTCCGTCCACTAAACTAATTTCTTTCTTTTCTATTTCCGCTGACGAAAAGGGTGCTACTTCTGCTTTAGTGTTCTGGCCAGTCAACTAGCCTCATTCTTCTTCCTTCATCCTGTCAGGCGATTCGTTCGGACTACTATGTGTCCCTATACCTTCTTCTTTTTCCATCCGGTCACAGAGTGCAAACATCCGTTGGCTTTCATTCTGAACTGGATTTATTACTTCGGCCGCGAGGAATTGACCTACATTCCTTATTCCTCTTTTAACGGTCAGTCTTTGGCGACCTGTTAATTCAAACATAGAGGGGTAGGGGAAATTTCTTATTTCTCTCCTCTCAGTGGTAGACCACGTGACACGGTCAAATGAAAGCTTGGCTCTCATTGGATGCAAGTTATAACATGATCCTAGAAAGTTTATAAGTTACTTAAAAACTTGAGTTAGCGAAAAGCACTTTATTAGAGAAGTTGAGTATGTTAAAAGAATGTTAAAAGAAAAGGACGTGGAAATTATAAATAAATTAAATGAAACATAAAAATGCAGTCGTGTTGTTTTATTCATCCCAGCAGAGACGTTGGAACAACAGGAGAGAATGACAATAGATAAAAACAAAAACGAGACGACCCAAATTTGTGATGACAAAACCAGAGTAACACGACGAAACATCATCAATAGAAGACGCGTGCTGATCCACTATATCAACGAAATAAAGAAGTCAGAAGCAGAATAGTATGGATAATATTCTCTGAAGTGGTATGCAACATCGAGTGTAGTAATTAATTCAGATCTCATTCAAAGTGACAACATTTTCCCAACTTTTAACTTTTACAAAATCTAAGATGTAGCCTACTAGGGCAGATCTATCTATTAGTCGAAATAAATTATACCACTTGTTACCCATAAGGGAAGCCTGTCTTCTTGCATAGATTGAGTTATGTTTCGAATTCCAATGACCCGTAAGATGTAATTATTTTATATTCTGGAGAATAAGTATTTTTTTATAGATCATTAGTCTGCATGAGCAAATCCCCATTGATCACTGTCTTACTCTAGATATACTTTTACCTACACAATTATCTAGACTTTAATTTGTGGAGGACCCTTGCTGTCTGTTTTATCATATAATTGGTGAGATCATCTCTCATTAAACAAAATATACATTTGTTTGGCCTAGTGGATTGAGTGTTCGCCAATGATCCGGGAGACTTGGGTTCAATCCCAGGTCGTGTCAAACCAAAGACTTTTTGAAATTACACATCATAGTGAAATCCCAAAGATTCCTTCATAGCTACATTATATTGATCTTTATATATCATTTTAAAACTAGTTTAATCATCAAATGGAAACGACGTTTAACTATAATAATTCATCTCCTAAGAGAAAGGGTTACGCTAACAAATAGAAATTATCAAGGTAAATACGGGAAAATAAATAAATAGTACATCCAGTAATTCGTGTTTGTTTAAAAAGCATACACCTCTAAAAGTGTTTTAGAAGTTGCAGGTTATGCATGAAAGAGAAATTGCAAATAATTTTCTTTTCTGCTCAGAATTGACTAATGAATAAACATAAATCATAAAAAAGTTCAGGTACGAGTATTAGCACCTCCTACATCTCCAGTTTCGAGAGAAAATTTAAACTGAAGTAAAGAAGGGAAAGAAAAAACAAACAAACAAGGGACAGGAAATACTTACAGGATGATGTACTAGTAACACTAAGTATATATAACGAAATAACTAAACTTATCACCTTACGATCGTAAAAGCATTTAACTTCCAAGTTACGTTTTACCTGTTTGTACTTTACTTTCGTTTTTATATCCGGCCATATAAATATCTCTTTAAGCCCGCAGTTAATCATGTTAAACTTTCCACACACACGCACGCACATGCGTATATATATATATATATATATATATATATATATATATATATATATATATATATTCAATGGGTATAAATTGAATGATAAAACAAATATACGCACACAAACAAATGCACACGTACTTTTCATATGCAAACATATATAATAAAGCACTTAATATATATATATATATATATATATATATATATATATACGTGTGTGTGTGTGTGTGTGTGAGAGAGAGAGAGTGTGTGTGTGTAGTGGGTGTCGGGTTTTCAAAATGTACCTTTCCTTTACAAACAATCATTTAAGCAAAGCGATATATACATGACTAAATAACACATTGATATAACTGACAAACATGTGGAGATCCTATTCTACAAAGAAGCAGTGTGAATGAAAAGAAATGAGCAAAGCATTTTTGATTTTTCAAGAGAGCATCATGACGGAACCAAGATGTATAATTTGATTTGAATATATTTACGTTTAAGATGACGTTGAATTGTACAGGATCGATTTTTATAAATGATGGATACGAAACTGAAATGATGGGGGACATAAAACAGTAAATTATTTGATGTTACATTAAAACGTGGGTTTGCTTGTTATCTTTTTAATAGCATATCAACCTTTACGTGTAATGTAATGCCTGAGGAATCCTTGGGGAAAAACAACGATGAGACTTTTGACACGTAGCTGTGAGTATAAGGGGATTCAGATTTTTTAAACGGTATTAGTTTGAAAGTGAACTTAGTAGCGTAGCTGGAGATCGAATTCTATATAGATAAACAATACATTATTGAAATTTTTAGTATAATAGGTTGTATTTCAATTGTTCTCTCTCTCTCTCTCTCTCTATCTCTCTTTCCCTCTCTCCATCTCTCTCTCTCTCTCTCTCTCTATATATATATATATATATATATATATATGTAGGCGTTAAAATGTAAAAAATAACAATTGTGATTCATAAAGGTTTAAATTTCCTTCACTTGCGCTAGTTTCCTCGTGTTGAGGGGTAGAATCTTGGATTGGTGTTTGAATCAACAAGGTTTCGATCCCAGCTTTGGGAATCTATCCTGTCTTACCACACTGAAGAATTCGGATAGAACGAAACAGACCTGTCTGTGGATGACTATATATATATATATATATATACTATTCGCATCTCTGCAACAGGACAGAGCATGTAAAAGAGTCGTCTGACGAGACGGAGAATATATCAACAATATTCTCCGCCGAAATAAATTTATTATGACGGCTTAACCGAGTTTGATTCTCCATTTAATTGTACTATATATATATATATATATATATATTCCGATGATTTAGGTGTAAGAAACATCTGGTCATATTAGATGGCATAGCTATTAATACTATTCCACCCACCCTTGTGTAAGCAGAGAAGACAATTTGACAGCCTTTGTCTGTTTGGGGAACTCAGCTGGAATCTTGAGAGCTGATTTTTTTTCCTTTTTTTCGTGCGAAATATTCCCCATCTGTTAATTAATTTTAATTTTAAATGTTTGGCGGTGTAATTATCGAAAATGCGCCAGACAAAAGGATCCCTTTAGTTTCGTTTTATATTTTAAAATAGATTCCCCTATTTTATCTATTTATAAAATACAGATGTACCAAAAATGAGTTGAAACAATAAAAAATAAAATCATATATACATATATATATATATAGGGTGGAACAATAAAATTGTCACCCTGGAAAAGATGACACGATTCCATTTCCATTTCATGAAAACCGGCTTTTTTATTTTGTTTCAGACCATCTACTAGTTGGCCAGTTGTGTACAAATCCCAAGAGCGATAGGAGCCTTCTATCATGTCTGTAAATGATACAATATTCAACGAGCGAGATCGGAGATGCGCTGCTATACAACACATGCTATATACCAATCCAAGTTAGGACAACAAGACCATTGTCAGCCTACTCAAAATGCAAATCCGGACGGTTCAACGTGCCCAGGGTGATGTAAAAACAGTTTCCGGCTACGGTTATTGTCTTTGGCGTGGTTTCAAGTGAGGGCTACATCATTCCACCTCACATCTTCGAAGTCTTGAAAGTTAACATCAAAGTGTACCTGGATATGCTGAAGAGTGTGGTGATCCCCTGGTATAATCATTTGGCCGGTGGCAGACCCTGAGTGTGGCAGAAGGACTCGACGCCGGCCGATAAGTCTAAAGAGACCTTGGCTTGGCTTCAGAAAGAGTGCTATGACTTTGTACCCTTCTCTCACTGGCCCTCCTCCCTCGGCCTGAACCCTCTGGACTACTTCGTTTGGTCATACGTCGAGAACATCACCAACATGACCTTCCACAACACCAAAGCCAGCCTGATCGCCGCCATCCGCTGAGTATTCGCCTTGGTCCTGCCGGTGCTTGTGGAAAAGACATGCTCCCAGTTCAGATCCGTATCGAGAGGGTGGTTGAGGCTGAAGGCGGCTATATTGAATAGATGTCAGCTCTACTACATAATCAAGTTACCTGAATTGATTTTTTCAATAAAACTTTTAAAATAAAGCTGTAATGTTGTTTTCTTTAGGACGACAATTTTATCGTTTCACCCAGTATATATATATATATATATATATATATATATATATATATATATATATATATATATATATGTATGTATGTGTGTGTGTGAGGCTTGTTTATTTTTCGTTCAGTTTGATGAAGAAAGACGTGATGTCTTTATCTGAACGCCGCTCCTCATTATCAGTAGAATTATTAAGTATAATTTGTTTGACATGCATCCTTGGATTTCTCTCAATTTACTTCGTTCTGCAACCAATCAAAAAGAGAGTAAAAAGAAATATTTGCAAATAACACACATAAAGTTTATAACATATCTATACACACCCCAAATTCTCTTAAGTGAATGAACTGATAATTCCAATAAATGTCCGCTTAAATTATTTTTCTTGGCATTATTTCTGAAATCATTCAAATAAAACTTAATTTCTGACAACTTTTTCTGTCTTTGATCTGATTAGTCTTTTTTTAAAAATTTATATGCAAAATATACAAGGTGCATACGATAAGTTTCCGTACTTTTTTCGTCTGGGCATTTAAAATTGTCGAGGACTCTTGAACATTCAGTATGTTATTGCTATATATCGTATGAGATGACCAATTTTTATGATTCCAAGTTCAAATGAACAGCTACAGCAGCGATTGGAATACATCCTACTAAAGCCTGATTGTCACAGCTGGTGAATTTCAAAAATGCAATCTGGACGTGAGGACACTTTAGAAGAACGATATGCAATAAATTCTATTTTAAACTTGGAAAAAAATGCTACTGAAACATATGGAATGCTTCAGACTAATTTTCGACCATTTTGCATGAATCGATCACTAGTTTTTGAGTGGCATAAGATCTTCAAGGAAGGCAGGGAGTCTGTAATGGATGATGAAATCTGTAGGAGGAGTAAGGAAGGCAATACACCAGAGTTCATTGGCAAAAGGGTTAGGATTAGGGTTACAATGTTGAGGTTTTAAGGGAGTTCAGGAAGAGATTTTGTCGGAAGAGGCCGACACTCATCAAATCGGGTCATTGACATTTCCACTAGGACGATACACCAGTCCTCAAATCCATCCTTGTCACAGACTATTTGACACAGATGGGTATCAAGAGAGTTCCTCACCTTCCCTATTGTCCAGAACTTGCTCCTGGGACTTTTGGTTATTCCTAAGCTCAGAGCCTGTTGTTATGAGACAATCGAGGAGATGAAAGTGGCTGTGACGAATGTCATTGATACGCTCACACAAGAGGACTTCCATGGTGCCTTGCAGAAGTTGTTGGAACGGTACAACAGGTGCATTGCAGTCGGAGGAGTTTACTTCGAAGGGGACTAGAGGATCATGTGTGTACTATCAATAAAAGTGCCCATACTAAAAAAGTCTGGAAACTTATCGTATGCCCCACGTATGTTTACTAAAAATCCAGTTGTTTAATTGACTTAGTTTCTAAAATCTGCTACGATAGTAAATTTCCAATTTGAGAAGAAATACTAAGAACAACTCTACCATAATTAGAAATTCCATTAATTATAATCAAATTTATTATAAGATCAACACTTCCTAATTAAGTAGTCAATGATAATTTCTCTTATCTCACATTGTAACTGTAATATTTTATTTTTATTAGTTTCGTCACTATTGTTTGTATACAATCCGATTTCATTGTCGAGAAACTGGAATGAGGGACCCCGTGTACCTGTGACTAAATTGTTGAACTGGTTCAATTGCTGTAGTCACAGTGAGTTTGTGGTAAATACTAAAGATTAAGCTTGCGTCTAATATTTCTATGAGGTCCTATTACTGTGTGATGTATTTTAAAACAATATTTTCCTTATTTGAAATAATGTTTCGGCCTGTCCGTCGCAACATTTCCTTTGCCCTCAATACAATAGACCAAATAAAATTTTCAGCTTTAAATCTCAAAGCCCAACCCTAAATCACATTTCTCATGTACATCTTTTTTTTTATTTCACTGTTGCTTGATTTGTATTCAACTTTAATGTTTTTAGATCCAATATATAGTGCTTTAATTTTTTCTTTGAAAATCTTAATTTCCAAATATCTTCCGAAAATGACAAACTATTTAGATTCATCTGCCTTTATTTCTTTTCATAATTTTCCATCATGATGTATAACATAATAAGCAAGTATCTTTATTGCTAATGTTAAATAATTTATCATCAATTATTTATTATCTATTTATCACTTATTATTATATCAGAAATAAAAATAAAGATCAAATATTGATCTCTGAAGAACACAGGAGTGTATGTGTTACCAAATTATAGTTACCAGTTTTAACTACCATCGTTCTACTTTTCAAAATCTCTTAAAAAATACAAAAATTCTTCATTTACGCTAGTTAAAGACAAAGAGATTCCTCATTAAATGTCTTGGGAAAATCCAAATCCATAATATAATATATGATCAAAAGAAAATGATCCCCCTCCACAGATTCCACTTTGTATTTGAATGAGTTGGCTAAAATTATCTGCTTCAGGTATGGAGCATCTTAAAAAGAAGCGCCAGTCGAGCTAATTAATGTTTTTTCTTACAAACATTGAACTTATGTCATATTCTTTCCTTCTAGGGAGACAAAAAATTCTCTATAAAAATGCCAGAAATATTATGATATAATAATTCTTTCCTTCCTTTTTTATCCATTTAAAACGTTTTAATTCTGTATCATTTCACTGGATTACTCTTTCTGTGTTTTCTAAAATATCCGAACTTACATTCGAGTGCTGAACCTATTCTCTGCTGCTAACTTATAAGTAAATTCAAAGATATTATTCAATCTTTCTAAAGATTATATCGATTGATTACAGCCAAAATTAAATGAAAAAAATAACTAATTCCTTATTCAATAATGCAAAAGACTCGAAGTGAGTAAATGACTCCTCAGAATTTTATCGATGAAAATGCTATTAAAATATTTCGATGCAACTATGGGGATTTGAATAAAATTATTAGACAAAATAGATCGATTAAACACCATTAGAATGAAATATCAGTAATTGTTCCGAACAATCAATACCAGATTTATCAAGGGTAGCCAAAAGGAAATTACAATATTGTTTTTAGTCAATCTATTAAAGTAATTTAAAATAAACTGTTTAAAATAAACGTCGTAATGGACAAATATATTCGAAATAGATTTTCTGATAATTTTCAAACTGATGGTTCTATTAATCTAAATAAAAGTGATGACATCAAACTTTTTAATTAATCTGTTATCGTACGGTTTACTTTTACGCCATTCTTAATTGTATAGTTATTTTTTATGTTAATGTTTCAATCCATTGTTTTTATGGCTTCCGGTGATAATGGACACATTCGATAACCATTTGGTGAGATAAGTTAACATTCCTGGCAGTATCATTTATAGAAATCCTTGGTTAAATTGGGTAATTGAAATAATAATGACCTTTTCGTTCATGAACAAAATATTTTTCTTAGTTCGACTTAAGCTAGTAAATATGCAAGAAAAAAATAGTAAATCATTTGAAACAATAATAAGTAAAATAGAAGAACCGAAGAATCCCTTCAATAGCTATTACAAGGAGGTATAAGGGTTGGCGCTAGTCCATTCCGTAGATTACTCAACTCTACCCTAGTCCGGACATTATAATGCTGGGTAAGCAAGGTAACATAATGTACCATTTTTCGAGTCTTTGGTATGATTCGACCTGGGATTGAACCCTGGTCGCCAGGAGCATTGGAGAACGCTGTAACCATTATGTATGCCAATGGCTTGATATCTGTTAGATATTGCACTTGTCTGCATTTTAAAAGCAGATACCATTTATAGCCGTAATAGCGTTTAAATAAAGTAATACAAATGAAACAATATCAATAAAATTTTAAACAATATGAACAATGACATTTATTATAATAGAGATGATAGCATTTAACCTTGACATGCAGAAACACAACCCCGTTGTTTATTACGACGGAATAGAATTCAGTCCTTACGAGGTGATACAATTTTTTTTGTCATGAGCCTCATTAAGTGATACAAAGTAAAAAAAAAAAAGACTACTGCGAAATAAATGAACGACAAATTCAAATTAAGATGTATAATTATCTGTCACCAATTCTAAAATGATGTATATTTATTACATACATTCATCATTGACGACTGGTCTAATTCTTCATATCTATTATCAAAGAAAATATCGGTAGAATTTGAAAGTGCAATATTATTTATGCATATAACAGTCAATATTTTACATTTTAATGCACTCAAGACCTGTATACTATAACACTGCTTCATTATCTGTCGTTACACTATAAGAAGGGCGCAAGCAACATCATAGGATTCTCGTAGACTAAGAGCTGAACTGCAACCTCGAAGTAAGTGAGTTCGAACACTGGTCGGGCTATTACGTTAACTTTCGGGCTATTACTTTTGGGAAAGGCATTGAAGCCCATTATCTTCACAGCTGTGGGTTAAATAGTATCGCTATTGTTTTTCTCCAACAATAGCTTTGGTATTAAATAACCCACTCAGTCTGATATACCATTAAAAAAAGAATCCTAACGAAACCTAACCAATTGACATCCTGTAATTGACGCGTGTTGTTTCCTGATTATCTAAAGGATGAGCTTGCTTAATTTATCAAAATTGAATTAGAAGAGAAAAAAAAACAGGAAAAATAAAGAATACGCAATGATATTAGCTATAAATAAGTAATGCTACATGAAAACTATCACTTAAAGGAAGCTGGACAATTAAGCAAAGAAAAGAGGAAGATAAATCTAAAAAAAAATATTTCAATCAAAATACTTCAGTCATTAGAAGAGACTGGATTTTGAGCTCTAAGTATTCCCAAATAAAATTGAAGGTAAAAAACCGAAAAAATATTTGTTGAAGTATACGCAAACATCAGAGACGTCATTGTGAACAAAACAGACAATCATGAGAAGACCATGGCTTTGTTGAATTCAAAATAAAATTTTAAAAAATCAAAAATCGACAGCCGAACGGAAAAGATTATTAAAGATACATATTGAAGAAACATATCAAATAAACTCCGACAACAGAATGAAAGTAAAACATAACAGACCTGAATTCGTTGATGTAAGCAGGTGGTAAAATGATGAGGGAGAATATCAAAGCAAAGGGAGTAATATATTACAAATAGGAAAAAAAGAATAAAACAAATAAAAAGGTAAAACAATTAAAATAAAATAACAATGTTAGTACGAGAAATACAATTAAAAAGATATTTCAAGTTATAAATATATGAAAGAGTACAAGAAGACTAGTTTAAAATTTAGTTAGATATACACGTTAATACGCGTCACGGCGGACGAAAAGATGTTTGTAAAATTATGCAAAATATGTTGTACAACAAGCCGTAAATTAAGAAAGTATATTATTTCATTTCAAGAAAATGTCAAAAACAACGTATAAAACCTAGAACTGAGAGAAAATGAAATATGGGAACGCATGAAGAAATACAACTGGGCGCAGAAATGAAAGTGATAATTTTCCATTATATTTAAGAAAGTGAATCAGTGACTTCACTAAGGCTTTAACACAAAGAACAGCACAAAAATGATAGATGAGCCCAGCCAATCCTCGAAAGTGACGAAGAGACTTAAATATTCAAAAAGCGCCTACGTTTCAGCTGAAAAAAGGAAGATAAAACAAACTGTGGTTGGGGGCACAAATCCCCACCCCAAAAAGGATTAGTTAACAACTCCACCCTCTCCATCTGATTTCACTACAAAAAATGGATAATAAAATTTGGTTACACGTCCCTTATCGCGATCTCTGGTCGTCAGTAGTGTTTTTATTTCCTTACATGTCGCATCGTCATACAATCCCTTCTTTCGCGTCGTCCAAATCACCATTCGAGCTACAGCGAGGATTGCGAGAAGCACCACACGCTTCTCACCCTGAAACGGAAGAAAAACGTTGTCTACGGCATAACCAACGTCGAGCAGCAGGAGATGCTTGGGTTCGATGCGAGCCGTCCACTCCCCGACGTGATCCCAGAACGGGCGAACTTTCTCGCAGTTGTAGAAAGCGTGCCCAGCCGTTTCTTCTAAACCACTGCCGCAGCGAGCACAAGCGGGCATGTCTGCCAAGCCTGCTCTGTAGTGAAAGCTGAGAAGGGGTGACATATTCCGAACAAATCACCAGGTGATCAAGAAGCTCGATCCTGGCGCCCAATTCCAGTGGGAGCTAATATCCTCCGCCGTCCCGCCGCGCCGTGCCGCTCAATGAGAGGGTCCGAGGCGGAAACCACCACTTGCTTCCAATATAGTTCTTTCCGAGGCCATGAAATGTCACTGGACCCAAGAAGGTTATGAAGGGCCGTTCGGCACTTGCAGACAAACAGCGCTTCGCCCAAAGGCTTACATCAACCTGATTGGAGGCGAGGAAAAGTCCGACTCGCCTTTCGTCTCCACTCTGCGTCCCCCGTCAAAGATCGGTCCAAGTATGCAAGTATTTCAGCAAGCCAGTGGCTCTCCACATCAGGTATACCCAGACCCCCGTTGCAAGTACGTTGGATGCATAACTGTCTACGGACCATCGGCCTTCCACCTCCCCAAGGCAATCAGAAGAGGGATTGTTTAAGCGCCAGCCGACGTGCCTTAGGCAGAGGAAGTACAGCTAATCGGTAAAGGATCAAGGGGAAGACGTACACGGCGCACGAGTACGCTCTTCCATTTAAGGACAACCTCCTTGAAAGCCAGATTCGGGCCCGAACCACACCCTGAGGATGCAGACGGGTACGTCGCTCCAGCGGAAGGCCCCTGGAAGGGTATCGCTACCCATCCAAGCTCCGAGCGCAAACCTTCGCTTTTGTTAAAGTTGACCTTGGCTCCTACAATCCGCTCGTACTCACCAACAACCTTCTTCAAAGCCTTTATATCCAGGCGGCGGGATACAAAGATTGTGATATCATCAGCAAACGCGGAAACCCTTGCCGTAAGAGGGACACCGAGCCGGGCTGGATTTGTCCCCTCATCCCTAAGCCTACGGAGCAGTGCTTCCAAAGCGAGGACATAGAGAATAGGAGACAGGGGGCAGCCCTGCCGGGCCGAACGCTCGTTCACAAAAGCCTTCGAACGCCTTCCGTTCACCTGTACCACTGCCTGAGGGTTGTGATACATCAAGCTAATCCATCTGCGGAACTCCGATTGGAATTTGGCAGTCTCCAAAACAGACGCCAAAAACCGATGGTCAACCCCATCGAAGGCCTTGAACTGATATAAACTGATCAGCGCGGTTTCCGTGCCGTCTTCAATGCCCGCTAGGACCTCGCGAATCAAGTGCAGATTGTCCTGGATCGATCTTCCTTTCACAGCGTATGTCTGCTCGGGCCCTATCAGAACGCTAATGACCATCTGTAAACGATTTGCTCAGACCCGGGCCAAAATCTTTAACTCTGTGTTAAGCAGAGTTATGGGCTTGTAATCGTCTAAACCCTCCGAAACATACTTGCCACCTTTCTTTAGTAATGTGATCACACACTTGCTAACGCTACCAGGGATGGCTCCCAGGGTGAACCAATGGTTGAACACATCCGTCAGAATGTCGTACAAACATGTGCGACAGCTTGAAGTACACTTCGTAGGGCAAACCATCTAGCGACTTGTTGAAGCCGACCAGCTTCAACGCATTACGGACTCCGCATTCAGTAATCACACCCTCGCAGGTAGCCGCTTCAGCCGCCCCAGGGCGGGGGAAGTCGGCAAGATAGCTGCGAAACACCTGAATCGAGAGATCAGGACAGTGGACAAAGCGATCACGAAAGTGCGCCCGAAAGGCATCAGGAACCTCGCGATTCGATCGCAGTACGCGCCTATCCGGGGACTTGACGGAATCGATATACCGACCGGGAAACCTTCGCACTTCTTCCTCACGCGCCCTGGCGTTCGATTTCACAGCTTCGTTGAGAACTCTTTTTAACCTAGATCTAACTACGAATCCCCCCCAGCCACCGCAAGGGAAAGCTTATCATCTATAGATTTCGCATCCTTGGTCCTATCTAATTTGAGCTGTCGAAATCTCTAATCCTATGTTTAAGAGTGGTCGTCAGTAGTGTTCGCTGGTCTGGAACAGGGTGATCATTTTACGTTAGATTTATATAATAAAGTGATCCCCAAACTTAAACTCTAAAGCTTTTTTTCGATATTTTTCTGGCAGTTTACATGTATTAACCAAAAATAAAGTAGAATCTGATTTTTTTTTTGGTTTTCGCTAAACTATGATGGGTTAAAGGGTATAACATTGCCGTATATTTTGTGTAACAAACATTTACATTTTCCGCTTCCATGATTTGGCATTACAATAATCGACTTAAATAATTTTTCCATCAATTTTAAATTATTTTCAATAAAAAATTACATGACAGAAGATGTTTTTTCAATGATTTGAAAATCAATTGTGATCATGTTAGATTTTAATGATTCTTTTGATCTTTTATTCATTAATAAATTAATTTCTCAATGAATATCTTCTTTGATTGAAAAAAAAAAAATTAATAAAATAATTTTTATCTCTTAACGGGAGGTTTTCAACATTTGATCATTTGAATAACAAAATCCATTTCAAGAAAAATCAAAAACGAAAGACCTCATATAAAAAATAATTAAATTTACGATGTGAAATCCCTGAAAAATAAATTTGAAAATAAAATTGGTATTTTTTTAAAAAATTGCGCCCTTTTCCAAACCAAAGTATTTTTTTGCGGAAATTTAAAATTAAATATAAAATGAAATTTCGCATTTTCACCAAAGTTTTTTTATTTTTATTTTTTTTTTTATGTAATAATTTTATTTTTCTCCTATTGTCCATAAAATTTGAAAATATTTGCTTTATTTTTAATATGTTTATCAATTGAAATGTCCAATATTTTTTATGATATATCACAGGATACTGATAAGATTTAAGAGTAAAATCATTGAATCAAAATAAGGATTAGAAGAGATTTCCATAGTAAATGATAACGCACATAGATTTTAAGAAACATGTGGGCTTTGTTGTATTATGCCTCAATGGTATTTACCCATGATATATTTTAATAGTCTGTAGAACAAATCACCATATACACTCAGAGCACCTACACACATTATTGGAGTGAGCAGTTATCCTTGGTAAATCCTGTTTACTTCAGAACGTAATTTTAATTCTCCTTTTTTATTTTTTTTATAATTGAAATATTTTAGGACGAACAGCCTTCAGTTAAGTTTAAAAATTAGGAAGAGCCTACTTTGCCAGTCCTTGCACAATAATAAACCCCTTGTAATTTTTTTCAATATAACTGTTATGGCATTTTGAAAGATGGATAAAATATTTATTCATTAAAAATTACTTATTTTGTCATCTTCAAGATATGCAATCCCAAAATTTTAAGATTTTTTTTTAAAGAATTCTCTCTTCATAGTAGCAGTAAGAACCAGGCTCTTAGGATCTTTTGATCTGCTTTTTTCGGGAAGTTCTGAAATAAAGTTTAATTTGTTTTCAATTTATTGTTAAAATTTTTTTCAATTCATTGTTAAAAAGTTTTCAATTCATTGTTAAAAAGTTTCCAACTCATTGTTAAAAAAGGTTTTCAAATTTTATAATACAAACAAAAATTCATTGACATATATTTTTATTAAAAATGCCCAAATTAATTTATTCTAAGAGAAAATAATTTAAGAACTCAGAAGTTTATTTTTCCAAGAAAAAAACGCAGATCAAAAGAGTATAGGGGGCTGACTCCTGTAATTAATTTGAAGGTAGCATTCCTCACAAAAAGCTGAAAAATTTGGAAATGCGTATCTTGATGATGATAAATTATTTGGGGGCGGGGAAACGTTGATATAAAATATTGGTTCAGATGAAGAATCCCCAAAACTGATCAACTGTAAAATCTCCACCCCAATTTAAGTCAACTGTAGAATCTCCAACCAGACTGATCAAGTGTTATTTTTTTCTCTTTTCAATTGGTTCTTTGCGTAGAAAAAGATCGGAAAAAGTTTTTAAATGAAGAAAAACTTTCGTATTAAAGTAGCAAAAGATATAGAAGATTTAAAGTTTGATTATATTTAGAATTTTTTTTTACAAAACTTGCTAATAAAAAGCTCAATGGCAGTATAAATATCATGCTCTTCAAAGATTTCAATAGATTTTCGATACAGATACTATTTTAGAATTCTACGTTAAAATCTTATTTTTTGGAGATTTTTAAACTAAACTTTTTTCAGAAATATCAAATCTAGTTCATATTACAAGATTAATCCCTTATATTAATATTACAAACTAAGAGTTTTAAGTTTGTAATATAAAAATGTACGTTAAGATTATTTAGATGTAAATTTTTCTAATATTACACTTTTAAAGTTTTCAGGAACGATTTTTAAAATATGTTACATATTCATCAGGAATCATCTGTAGAATCTCCATTTTAACTCAACTGTAGAATTCTCCGAAGCACGTCGAGAGGGAAGAGATTCTTCAATTGATCCATTTTTTTACATCTAGAAGTAGAAACATAAAAAAAGATTAGATATGTTTTTCCCTAAAAAAGCAAAAACAAAGTTAATTCAGAATTGTATTTATTTAATATTAACTTACAATATTTATTGTTTATGGCTTTAAATATATTCTTTTAAAACATGAATATTTTTTTATAGCCCATTTAAATGATGGAATAAATAAATTGTTATTAAAGATTTCTGCCTTAATTAGGTCAGCTTCATTACAATTTTTCATAGAGATGTTAAGTTAAAAATTATACACTGGAAAAATAATGATGGGACGATTATTTTTCATAAAAAAATAATTGTCAGTAAGTTATGTTAAGAATAAGGTAACGAGTAATGCAAATAGCAGAGGTGAAGTTTTCTCATAACATTTTAATGTTCAGTTATTTTTATTACAACCATTACAATGAATTAAATTTTAGATAATTATATTGAATATAAGAACGAAATAAAAATAGAGAAAATAAACGAATTAGCAAAAAGGACTGTAAATATTAAATATTGTATTTAAGACAAGATTTAAACTATCATTGTCTGTATAAGATATACTCCTATTATAATTTACTTCTACTTTTAAGCAGCACTTCATTATGCCTCTATAAGATGTGAATTTGTCGCGAATGTGTTTTGCTAAGTTTGGGATAGTATCACCCAATTTATTTTTAACCTCACTTTCAGCATTGTGCCAAATTGAATCTTTGTACAATAAATTTAAAAAAATCCCTATGCTATTAAGTATGCTCTTTTCCAATTTGCTTCATTTTCTAAACTGTGTGGTGCGGCTTGCAGCCATTTGAAAACTACCAGAAAACACGAGGAAAGAAAATATGCAAATGTTTTTCTACCGAAGAAATACATATCTAAATCAAAATAAAAAAGACTAGGATGCTACCTGTACATCAGAACTAGAAGGAAAGGACCATGGAGAAAATGTGAATATGGTAGCGACAAATATAGAAATAAAAGTTGAAGAGGAAATTCCAGCAAGAATTAACGATGATAAAAAATTGAAGGTGACAATGATGATGTGCCAAAGGATGAAAGCTCCAGTTCATGTGATAAGGACACGTATGAATATGAAGAAGGAACTTATCAAGTTACGGGAAATAAAGAAATAAAACCGACAAACACAAAGATTTCTGTGTAAGAAGACATCGCATTTTGGCCACGAAGTTGCTCTTGGCAATTGTTTGTATCTTGTTACGTTGGGACCTAAAATTTTTCAAAATAAAAATAATTTGTTTGCTCTGACTGTTAGACCGGGGGAAAATAGTCCAAGGTTAATGCTACAAAACTGGTTTTACAAAACCATGAATTATGGAGAGATTGTTTTGAGATCCTGGTTGCTGAACTGAAAGACGAATAAAATCTCTTTATTGTTTCTACTTTCCCTTTTCCTGAAGACAGAGCAATGCAAATCAAATCTAACAATAAAATCAGGATTTCGAATGTTCTGAAAAAGATAATTAAAAATGACTGAACATGAAAATTCGTATCACCATCAACGTGCTTTCAAGAAATGGAAGATGTTGGAAATGACACTCAATAAAGGCAAACCCCTTGATAGTAATTTACAAGAAGCAAAATAGATTTAGGGACAGGTTTTAACACGGATAGTTGATGTTGTGAAGTTTCCAGCGAAACTGAACCTGCTTTTAGAGGTCATCTAGAGGAAGTATATAGTTCCAATGAAGGTAACTTCACAGAACTCGTTGAACTAAAGAGCAACTATGATACTGTACCCAGAAAGCATTACTTGAAAGACGTAAATGATAACTGGAGGTACTTGTCATCAAAAATCCAAAATTTATTCATTCAGTTGTTGGGAAATGATGTGAAGGAAAATAGACTGGATTCAATTCGAAAAGCCAATTATTTTGCGATCATACTAAACAGTACGTTGGACCTTTATCAGCCAGATCAGATGAGTTCCGTTGCTCAATACGTTGTAGGGGGTGTCCTCGTGGTGTAATGGTTAAAGTGATGGACTGCGGAATCGTAGTACGCCAGTTCTAACTCCAGTCGCGCTATTACGTTCACTTTCGGGCAAATACGCTTGGGAAAGGTATGAACCCCGTTATCCTCCCAGCTATGGGTTAAATAGTACCACTACTGTTCTTCTAGGAGAATGGCGTTGGCATTAGATAACCTAAAAAGAGTTGATATGCCATAAAACAAAGAAACCAAACCAATCAATACGTTGTGATTGATGACGAATAAGCGGAGGTGCGGTAATCATATCTTGGTTTTATCACTCAACATGAAAAGACAGCTTATAATATGAAAAAGATGGTTTTGGATCTACTGGAAAATAAAAAAAAAATGTGATTTCAAAAGAGATAGATGCATATCATTTAACAATGCATCTAGTATGGTTTGAGTACATGGTGATGTTCAAAACTTTGGAAAGCTAAATGTTTTCTGTTCAAAACTTAGTCTAAAATTATGCTGTATTCATGCCTCAGCTGTGAATACAAGTGCCATTACATTTTTTGGTGAGATTGATTGACTTGATACATTTTCTTATCTTCAAATAACCAGTGGGAAGCTTTATCATCGCATGTGAATGTCACGATGAAGCGTTTTGTAAACACCCGTTGGAGTGCACGTTACGAAGCTATTCGTGCCGTGAAAACTGGATTTCAAGGAGTGGTTCAGTCACACGATTTATTAACCTCAGCTTCAGAAAATATTCAAAAAAGAGGGGATGTACAAATCATTTTAATTTCAATTGAACGTTTCTCCTTCATGTCACATTTGTTTTATTGAAATTCTGGTCAAATAAATCTCATCCAAAAGGATCTTCAAGAACCTGGTATTGGTCTTGGTGGGTGTGTAATCAACATGGATATAAAACAGAGACAGAGTATAGTTTGAATCGGTTAATCAAAGTTAAACAAAGTGCGAGGAACTGCGAATTGCAGTTGAAAAGTGGATTAAAAAAGAAAGCTATCTGGAGAAAAAGAAGATGTATGTCAAAGACATTTACACGAAGTAAAGGGAAATCTTTACGAATGTCATGATTGTATAGTATAGTTTTGTATAGTTTTGTATAGTTTTGTATTGTTGAATAGTTTTGTATAGTTTTGTATTTTTTGTATATTAGTATTTTTGTATAGTTTTGTATATATATTAGTAGTTTTGTATAGTTTTGTATATTCGTATTTTTTGTATAGTGTATATTTTTTGTATAGTAGAGTTGGAATCGGTTAATCAAAGTTAAACAAAATGCGAGGAACTGGGAATTGCAGTTGAAAAGTGGATTAAAAGAAAGAGAAATCTATCAGGGGAAAAAGAAGATATATGTCAAATACATTTACATGAAGTAAAGGGAAATCTTTACGAATGTCATGATTGACTTATAAAGGAACTGAAAGCATGATTTGACTCTCTCATCTGTAAATTGTCTTTGATGGATTATCATCGCCAGCACACCTGAATGACACTGAAGGTGTATTGGAGCGAAAATCTAAAATTCTAGGTACCGAATACGATGCTAACTAAAACTTACCAAAGCTGCCTTTGGAAATTCTCAGACTACGGCATTTTTTGTGGCAGTTTCCAAAGTAGAACGCGACATGATGACAAAATCAGTGCTATCAAATTGCTGAGATGGATTTATGGATGGCAAGTTCAAGAAACAAATATTGTGATAGCTCTACGGCTGTTTTTGACGCTCACAATTTGTGTTGCTACTGCAGAGAGTTGTTTCTCAAAACCAAAGCTCATTAAAAGTTATTAGAGATCGAATATGTCACAAGATCGATAATCCAATTCGTACCCCATTTCAGTTGAAAATAAAGCTGTGGAGAAGATAGACTTTGACCAAATCATTAGTAACTTTGCTTCTGCAAAACTTCGAAAGGTTAAAATATGATAACGATTGTTCAGCTAATTTTCGAATTTGATATTTTACAAGAACTAATCAACACCATTAAGTTTATTTCATTTATATTTGTCCTTCCAAAAAAGCAGGCGTCATTATGATAACAGGCCCCACGCGGCACTTTGCCTCGGTACGCCCCTAGATTTTGTTATCAGAGTTTCTTGAGGATTAAATTCGGCGTTTTGGATATGCTAATTTGATATTAAGTCCTTTTGGTGAAAAAAGGTTTCTGGAAGTATCATCATTCTAACTTCCTATATTTCTAGTAACGGTAAGACATCATGATATTTTTTTTCTATTTAGTCTATACTTCCGTAGGTAACTTATTCTTTAAAGTCTCAGTCTATCAGAAGGAAACACTGTTCAACCATTAGTAATGATCAAAGGGTTTTTTTAAATATGTATATCGTTGTTTATTCTAAATTTGCATCGAAAATTAAAAAAAAATATAAGTCTCAGAATTGTCTGAAGAAGAAATATATTACAAGAAATAGAATGGTACTTATCCAGAAATATGTTGATAAAGTATCCTAGAAGAAGTACTGTAGCCCAATTACATGCATACATTTTATACGAAAGATGATTTGTGTAAATAGCTTAACAAATACAGAGCCGAGGGCAAGGAGAAATTTTCTGACCGCATTTTGAATGTAGAAGAAGAATCAAAATTCCAAATAACCTGCTCTACATCGACCCGACAATATTAAAGGAGGTAAAGTTAAAATAAAATATCGTTGCAATTGGATGGAATAGTCTCAGCACATCATACAATTGGTCATCATAGTGTCTTAGATATTTTTTCAAAAAGAATGATCAGTACGATTAATGGATAAATCTATGGCAAATATGAAATTTGAATGGAACAAAAAATAAAAATTAAAAGGGTAATATCAAAAGATTAACACAGAGGCTCTCTGTCAACAATTAGTCATAGCAAAGGAACTAATTTATCATATGCTGAAAAAGTTCGGATCGTGCTAAATCACAAAAAAAGACTATCCATCAGCCTATTACGCATGAATAATTGATTTTTTTCTCTGCGAACAAAGAAACTAAAATATTGATCTTAATAGTGATCGACGATATTTTTATATCGATATGATTTCCATTGGAAAAGATTGCACACAACTAGTAAAATGTGTAAAGATCAGAGAGTACATCAAACTGAAGTACTCTTCATATTATAATATAGCCTTTCACGATTAAAAAAAAATGCTAATATATCTTGAATAACATGAGTTCTACAATAAAAATAATGGATGACAAAGTAGTGACAGTGATATGCCGATTACTGCGAGAATAACAAGGAATTGATCAAGCAGACATATATCATCAGTACAAAAGATCGTAGACGAAGAAAAGGATTAGACAATCTATATCAAATATTTTGAAAATGTTGGGGCAAAAACGGATGATTTAAATATTATACGAAATAGAACAATGCCTTTGACATCAATGTGACAATATCGAACGACTATAGAATGAACTTCCGATTGTTACACAAGAACCAATCACGAAAATCATTAGTAAACAATAAGAGTGGTTACACATGAAAAACTTGACTTAGTACTAAGAAAAATTAAAAATAAAAAAGTAGCAGGGCTTGATGAAATAATCCCAGAAGTACGGATGACCAGGGAATTCGACGACACACTGCACTGACACTTTAATGTGGTATATAATCAAAACACAATAGACAGATTGGGATGCATCCTACCTTTCCTTAAGACGTTTGACCTTCGAATAGCAAAGTACTACCAAGGTATAACCATTACATCTATAGCGCCCCAGATACACAATGGTCGACTACGAAACCGCATAAAACCCAAAATTGAGAACGTACTTAGGAAGAACCAAAATGGCTTTCTGGGAAATCGATCCACGACATCACACATTTTGACTATCCGGCAAATTCTAGACGGCATACGAGCAAAAATCAGAGAGGCAACAATAATATTTGTTTACTTCACCAGGGCCTTTGACTCCATACACAGAGGAAAGATGGAGCAAATACTTCTCGCCTACTGTCTCCCCAAAAGAACCGTCGCAGCCATAACGATGCAATATAGAAATACGAAAGGTGCCCGTGGTGTAATGGTTATCGTCGTAGGAAATGGACACGGCGACACGAGTTCAAATCCTGGACGTGAGTGATTACATTTCACATTGCACTAATATTCTTGGGAAAGGTATGAATCCAATTATTCTCCCTCCAGCTATGGGTAAATGGTTGGGCAGACTAGGTTCTTAAGCCTTGGTTAGGCAACTAGTCTAGGATAAGGAAAAATCTGAATTCTGACCCGTTATACTTCGCTTAAAAAATTGACCTTGCATCATATCCTACCCGAGCGGAGGGTTGGGTAAATATCTATATAGAAATACGAAAGTAAAATTCCGCTGCCCGGATGGAGACACAGACTACTTCGACATTGCTACAAAGAGACACGTTAGCCCCATACCTGTCTATGACGAGGATCATTAAATAAGTTTCCAGACTTTCCGGCTGCAATGCAATTGTTTTACCGTTCCCACATCTTCTGGAAGTCGCCATGGAAGTCTTTTTGTGTGAGCGTGTCAATGACCTTCGTCACAGCCTCTTTCATCTCCTCTGTTGTCTCATAACGAGCTTAGAGAATAAGCAAAAGTCACAGGGAGCAAGGGTTGGATGGGAGGGGGGCTGAGGAACTGTCTTGACGCCCATCTTGGTAAAATAGTCTGTGACAAGGATGGAGTTATCGACTGGTGAATTGTCCTGGTGGAAATGCTACTGACCCGATTTGAAGAGTGCTGGCCTTTTCCCTAGGATTCTCTACCTGAACTCCCTCGAAACCTCAACATAGTAACCCTAACCCTAACCCTTTGGCCAATCAACTCTGGTGTATTGACTTCCTTACTCCTACTGCACCTCTCATCATCCCTCACAGACTCCCTGCCTTCCTTGAATCTCTTATGCAACTCAAAAACGGATGCTCGATTAATGCAAGATGGTCGAAAAGCAGTCTGAAGCATTCTATGCGTTTGAGTGGCATTTTATCCAAGTTTAAAACAGAATTTTATTGCATATCGTTCATCTAATTTGTCCGCACGTCAAGATTGCATTTTTGAAAGTAAGCAGCTGTGACAATCAGGCTTTAGTAGAATGTATTCCAATTTACTCTGCAGCTGTTCCTTTGAACCTGAAATCATAAAAGTTGGTCACTCATCTCATAAGATGTATAGCAATAACATACTGATTTTTCAAGAGTCCACGACAATTCTAAATGCCTGTACAAAAAACGTTTGGAGACTTATTGAATGCACCGCGTATCTGTCTAGACAACGTACTTCGAACACCTACTGATAAAATAAAAGATAACAGTTTCAAACAGGCAAAGGAAAGAAGAAGATAACCTGCACCCACAATTACTGACGCAGAATACATAGCATTTCTGACAAATACACTCGCCCAAGCCGAATCCCTGCAACATAGTCTGGAATGAACAGCTGCTGGCATAGGCTTCCATCTCAACGCAGACAAGACGGAATACATGTGCTTCAGTCAAAGAGGCGACATCTCCTCACTAAATGGTAGTTTTCTGAAACTAGTGGACAAGTTCGCCTACCTAAGAAGCAGTGTCTCATCTAACGAGACAGACATCAACACGCAACTAGCAAAGGCATGGATAGTTATCGGTAACCTATCGGTCATATGGAAATCAGACCTGACTTGTAAAATAAAACGCAGTTTTTAGAAGCAGAAGTCTTGTCGGTACTGGTATATGGATGCACTACATGGATGCTAACAAAACGTATGGAAAAAAAGCTTGACGGCAATTCCACAAGAATGCAGCAAGTAATATTGAACAAACCCAGGTGATAGCACCCCTCAAAGCAACAAGCTGTACGGCAACCTACCACCTATCGTGAAAACTATCCAAGTTAGATGAACCAGACATGCTGGAGAATTGGGGACAAAATCATAAGCAATATACTCCAGTAGACCCCTTCAGATGGACGAGCAAAGGCAGGACGACAAGCTAGAACATATGTACAACAGCTCTGTGTCGATACAGGATGTAGCCTTGAAGACATACCGGGAGTGATGGACGATAGAGTCGGGTGGCGAGAGAAGGTCAGGGGATCTGTGCTGGTTGTGAGACATGATGATGACGATTTATTCGGCCAACCACAAGCTGTATGTGAGGTGGTAGATCTATACAGCCAATAATGGTCTAATCCAGAATATTTTGAGTTAAAAATCATCGTGTTGTTTTATATGCCAACTTGACATGTACATAGAATTAAAATAAAAGGATAGAAACAACAAAAATAATAACAAAACAGCAACTAACAGTTACATATTAATTTATTTATTTAAATTGTCTGCTAACCTGTCTGTGGTTATTTTGTGCCTTGACTTTTAGGAATTGCGTTCTTTCTACGTTTATATTTACATTTTTTATATAGTTTCTTATGGTTTTCCGGACAGTTATGAGATATGAAGTGATCCTATGAATTACAAATAATTTGAAAATAGATTTGCTTGATTCAAAGAAGAGAACCTA